>CM029022.1:55876759-56016759 GCA_016801055.1 Panax notoginseng
ATTATTCTTTTGGAACATCCTGTCTGTGTGTTGCATCAGACCTGGTTCCGTCTTTGTTATTATTCTGTTGGAACATCCTGTCTGTGTGTTTTACACCGGACCTGGTTCCGTCTTATTATTATTCTGTTTGGAATATCCTGTCTGTGTGTTTTACACCGGACCTGGTTCCGTCTTTATTATTATTCTGTTGGAATATCCTGTCTGTGGTTTTATACCGCCGACCTGGTTCCATTATTTATTATTCTGTTGGAATAACCTGTCTGTGCGGTCTATCGCATGCATGGTGATTTCTTTTGTTATTCCATTCTTTATTATACTCAGTTGGTTAAGTTTTGACTTCTATACTCCATGAAATTTGTGGAATATCCTTGATAATTGCGTTTCATCCAGTATCTTTTCATGAAAATATTCTTCTAAGCATTTTTGAATTTTACTCCACAAAGCAGTATCATGTTGACAATTTGGACGTTGTTAATTCTTGGATAAATTAATTCTTGAACTTGTTTTATTGAATTCTTATATCATTGTCATCATCCTCATGTTTATAAAATGTTAAAAGTCATCTGTGGCCTGTAGTGAATAGATGGACTTGGTATGATTATGACCAGGGATTATTCGGTATAATCATGACCGTAATGTTACAAATGATGTGGTAAAAGTCCTCATTGGCCCGTAGTGCATTTATGGAAAGTTGTTGGCATGATCATGACCATTAATGAATACACGAATATCCTTGGCCGTAGTGCAGGGGTGATTCGATGATGTGGATTATTTTATTAAGTTGAGTCCTAGCGATCACAGTGTTGAAAAACCTTTTAAATCATAAAAGATAGTAGAGTTTATTTTCTACTTGACTATTTTAATGGATTGCTTGTTCCGCTGCAGTTAAACTTGATGTCTATTATATTTTATCAGTTTAACATTGTTGAAGGCTAATGATAATTTATTCTGCATTATCTTAGTCATAATATTTCTTACTGGCTAGTTGAGCTCACCCTTTCTTTCACTGTTCTCTTCAGGAAATGAGAACGTAGCTGGGGCAAGTCGGGGAACGGAGTGATGGTCCGAATGATAGTATTAGTTAGTAGTCCTCACTATTCTATGTAATGGTGTGTTAATAAATGTAATGAGGACTCCTTTTGAGTATGAATACTCTCTAGAAGATAATATTTGTATTCAAACTCACAGTTTATGTTTTGTCGTATTGTACACGACAGTTGTATTAGTAAGTTGTATTTGTATTCTGTACTATGTATCTGACAACCCAAGATGGGTGATGTATACCTAATTTGGGGGCGTCACACAAACTTTTATGAATAAAAATTAATTTTTTTATAAATATCATTTTTGAATATTATGGAGTGAATTTGATATAATGTTATAGTTGTGGGTAATATTTATAAATTTTTCAAAGTACGTAAGTTGTTATATAATATTCGATTGGTCGGAAAATATTCGTACGATGGCATGATCATTGGTGAACCCCCACAACAGAATTATTGTCGGATTGAGAAAACAACAAAAATATCTTTTTATAAAATAACAGCGAAAGTTTTACCATTAACTGTTGAAATACCTGTTGGGTTAAAATACAGTAATACGCGTTGTTTGTACAGTAGCACGCGGTATTGCACAGTATTTTTGAATTATTGATTCTTACGTAAGAAGGCACTACTTAATAATTGTTACAGTAATTACTGTTCAATATTTTACTTTATTGGTTCAATAATTTTGCGTTTAATATTTTATATTATTGTTGTTTCAATAATTATCACTGCACAGTATTTCCCATTATCAGATCAATAATTCATAGTATTTGAATAATATTATTAGATAGCATTATTGGCAATGTCTAGAAAGTTCTGTCAATGAGAGTTTTGGTCGCCTAATTGTGCGCCAGTAAGGAGAAATCCTTATCGAAAGCCCCCTCTTTCCTGGGAACGGCCTGGTTGTCATTATTGTGATTCTGTAATATTATTTGTGAATAATTATTTATTGATTAATATGATAAGAAAATATTTATTCAATGTGGAGTTAAACTGAGGAATTTTTAGCATGTGACATTTGTTGAAAGTTAGTATTTTATCTTTTCGATAAAAATAATTCATTCAAATGGACTTATCCTTGAACTTGTTTTATTGAATTCTTATATCATTGTCATCATCCTCATGTTTATATTATGTAAAAGTCATCTGTGGACTGTAGTGCATAGATGGACTTGGTATGATTATAACTAGGAATTATTCGGTATAATCATGATAGTAATATTACAAATGATGTGGTAAAAGTCCTCATTGGCTCGTAGTGCATTAATGGACAGTTGTTGGCATGATCATGACCATTGATGAATACACGAATATCCTTGGCCCGTAGTGTATGGATTATTTATGGTCGTGATACTAATGAATATCCTTGACCGTAGTGCATGGATGATGTGGATTATTTATTAAGCTGAGTCTCAGTGATAAAAGTGATGAAAAAACCTTTTAAATCATAGAAGATAGTAGATTTTATTCTCTACTTGACTCTTCTAATGGATTGCTTGTTCCGCTGCAGTTAAACTTGATGTTTATTATATTTTATCAATTTAACACTGTTGAAGGCTAACGATAATTTATTTATTCTGCATTATCTTAGTCATAATATTTCTTACTGGGCTAGTTGAGCTCACCCTTTGCTTTCATTGTTCTCTTCAAGAAATGAGAATATAGCTGGGACTAGTCAGGGAACGGAGTGACGGTCCAGATGTTTGCATTAGTAGTCCTCACTATTCTGTGAAATAGTGTGATAATAAATGTAATGAGGACTTATTTTGAGTTTGAATACTATTTAGAAGATAATATTTGTTTAAAAACTCACAGCTTATGTTGTGTCATATTCTACACGACACTTAAACAGTTGTATAAATTCAGGTTGTATTTGTATTCTGTACCATATATTTGGCGACTCAAAATGGGTGATGTATACCTATTTTGGGGGCATCACAGTTGGTATCAAAGCTTAGGGATATGATCGCTGGCTAAGATGTGAGACTAGAACTAGGAGGGGAGAGACGGGAAATTCTTTCGCTAGTATGACCTACCTAAGTTTATTTTGTTTTTAAATTGGTCGGTCAGAGTATAGGGATAATATGTTGCATGTCAATTAACCTTGTTTTGTGGCAGTATTTGAAAATGACATCCGGGAATATTGAGAATAGCAATGGAGCACAGGAGACCGTTGAGTCACCACAGATCAATACCCAGGATAATGTGCAACAGGAAGACAATAATCCTCAGTTAAACAACAACGATCAAATGATGAACGATGGAATGTTCAGAGGTTTTTTGCAATTCATGTAACATCAGGCAAGAGAGACTTCTGTTCGAAATGCAGGTGGAAACACTGGCAACTCTCGGACGGTCACTGCTAAACAGTTCAAGGAGATGGGACCACCGGAGTTTTCTAGATAGCCAAAACCACTTAAGGCGGAGACGTGGATAAAGTAGATCAACAAGATATTTGATGTCTTGGGATGCTCCGAGGAGCAAAAGGTTCCCTTTGCCACCTTCATGTTGCGGGCAGAAGCAGATTACTGGTGGGAATATTTAAAGCGTACTCAACCTGCCGCACTGAAGATGTCTTGGGAGAAATTCCAAGAACTGTTCAACGACAAGTACTTTCCTGAAAGTATTCGTCACATGAAGGAAGTAGAGTTCATCAAGCTTGAGCAAAACAATATGACCGTGGCGCAGTACGAAGCTAAGTTTGCCGAGTTTTCTAGGTTTACGTCCCACTTGGTTGATAATGAAGAGAGAATGACGTGAATGTTTCTAAGAGGTTTGAAACCCGAGATATGTCAATACCTAATTTCTCATAAATTGTGTTTGTATTCAGATGTACTATTCACACTAAAATTGGTTTCTTTTCTGTCCAAATTATCTTTGATATATGAATCTTATTCTTAAATTTGAATCCACGTTTTGATCATCATGTTGACCAATTGGATATTCTTGAACTCTAGATAACATAAATTATAAATTTTTAATATTTATCTTTAATCTCACTTGATTAACTCCTTAAATCATTGTTATCATCCTAATGCTTATGTTGTGGTAAAAGTCATCTTTGGCCTGTAGTGCATAGATGGACTGTTGATTGATATGATTATGACTAGGAATTTTATATTGGTAAAATCATGACATGTAATATCATAGACAAATGATGTGGTGAAAGTCCTCTTTGGCCTATAGTGCATAAATGGACAGTTGTTTAGCATGATCATAACCACTGGTAATACTATCGAATATCCTTGGCCCGTAGTGCATGGATAATTCGGTGATGTGGATTATTTATTGAGTTGTGTTACAGGGTTAAAATATTGATGATGGATTTTTAAATCATAGAAGATAGTAGACATCATTCTCTACTTGACTCTTCTAATGAATTGTTGTTTTCACTGCAGTTGTTGTTCTAAAACTTGTTGTCTATTGTATTCTATCATATTTTTCCATGTTGAAGACTAAGGATAATTTATTCTACATTATCTTTATCCTGGTCATAATATTCTTTACTAGGCTAGTTGAGCTCATGTGACGCCCCCAAAATAGGTATACAACACCTATTCTGAGTCGTTCTCAGCTGCCATTCTTAAATACTGTCATAAAACAAGGGTTAATAGTCATGTCATATATTATCCCTATACTCTGACCGACCAAATAAATACCAAATAAACTTAGTCAGGTCATACTAGCGAAGGAATTCCCCTCTCCCCCTCCTACTTCTTGTCTCACATCTCAGCCAGGGATCATATCCCTAAGCTCTGATACCAACTGTGACGCCCCCAAAATAGGTATACAACACCCATTCTGAGTCGCCAAATACATGGTACAGAAAGTAAACTACAACTTCAATAATACAATTGTCGTGTAAAATACGACAACACATACTGTGAGTTTAAATACAAATATTATCTTCTAGACAATATCCACACTCAAATAAGTCCTCAATACAATTATTCAAACACTATTTTACAGAAATAGTGAGGACTGTTAAAACATCTTTCTAGAACTATCACCCCATACCCCGACTAGATCATGCTATGTTCTCACCTCTTGAGAAGAAAAATGGAACAAAAAGGAAAAGGGTGAGCTCAACTAGCCCAGTAAAGAATATTATGACTAAGATAATATACAACAAATTATCATTATATTCAATAGGGAAAAACTGATAGAATATAATCGACAACAAGTTTAGATCAACAACTGCAGCGAAACAGCAAACCATTAGAAATAGGAGATATAATCCTACTAAGTAGATTTAGTCAATCAAGGTAATTATACTCATCTATAATGAATTCTACTATCATCTAAGTTTATACCATATCATATATTTTATCCTTGTAACATCAATTAATAATCATCTTTATCCAAATATTCATCTTTGCACTACAGGCCAAAGATATTCAGTTGTATCACCTGTCAGTCATGTTCATCTCAACACATGTTCATCTTTGCACTACAGCCAAAGATATTCATCAAGTAATCATACATCTTTGCACTACAGGCAAAATATTCAGTAATATCATCATTTAGGACTGAGGATGATGAAAAATATCTTAAAGAAAACGAATCCAGTGAAACAAAATAACAAATAGTAGGGATTCGTATAACAGTTTATCCAAGATCAATAATACTTCATAATAATCAATTGTGAAGCAGAATTCAAAAATAAAGATCAAAACATGGACACAATCAAAGATAGTAACCATAATAGAGGACAAAAAGGGAAAATTTTATTTTTCGGTGAATAGTGCCGTATTCGTGAATAGTACCGTATACGTGAATAGTAATGTATACGTGAATAGTAACCCGACACAAAAAGTTCCAAATTTGATAAAAACTCATGTTGATATTTCAGCATAATGATATTGAAGAAAATAATATCATTTAAGAAGAAAATAATATCCCTTACCTCAAAATATCAGTACTTCTGGTCGGAATACCGGTATAAGGCTGAAAGAAACTTGCTCTGATGAATAGAAACTCTCAAAGTATCTAGATACTCACAAAATACACTCAATAATCTGAGAGAGAAAGAGAGAAAACTTATTTCTGGTGTGATTTTCAATTCTAACTTAGCCCTCTATTAATAGGAAAAATTGTGTTAGCATGCCGAAGCAGACTTAACCTGTAACCTGATGGCTTTACCTGCTACTATTCCCACCCACCACATTTGAATAAAAATCTCAGCACATTTCTTCACCAACCAAGAGTGGGGGCCCACCAATTCTAGAATTTTCCACTAAATGATTAACTCCGAAAATTCAACAATTTTTGAACCAGTCATCTCGTAAAATTCATAATAAATCATACGTTCATTTTTAACGGTTCAAAATTTGTGGACATATACTCAACTTATATATGTATAACATATCCAAAAAAAACCATGATCCAACGGTCGGATTAAAAATTATAACCCCCGCAAAATATCTCAAAAACCCTAATTTTTAATACCTCCATTCCGACAAAAATACTGATAAAAATCTCAACATTAACTCCTTCATTTTTAACCACAAAAATATATCCCTCATTTATATCCACATAAAATAAATATTTCCTTACCATATGAATCAATAATTAATTTTTCACAAATAATATTACAGAATCATATCTATGACAACCAGGTCGTTCCCAGGAAAGAGGAGGCTTTCCAATAAGGATTTCTCCTTACTGGCGCGCAATTAGATGACCAAACCTCTCCTAAGACAGAACTTTCTAGACATTGCCAATAATGTTATCTAATAATATTATTCAAATAATATGAATTATTGATCTGATAAAAGAAAATACTGTGCAGCAACAATTATTGAAACAACAATAATATAAAATATCAACGCAGCAATTATTGAATCAATAAAATAAAATATTGAATAATAACTACTGTAACAATTATTGAGTAGTACCTTCTTATGTAAGAATCAATAATTGGTGCAATACCGTGTGCTACTGTATTTTACCCACCGGTATTCCAACAGTATTAACGGTAACAACTACGCCGTTATTTATAAACAACTTATACTTGTCGTTTTCTTCATCCAATCACTTTTCTTTACGGGGCCCACACAAGGCTGCGCCGTCGTACGAATATTCCCCGACAGCAAGAATATTCCAAACGAATATTCCTCGACAAAATGAATATTTTATAACCACTTGCTTATTTTACAAAATTTACACATTTCACCCATAACCAAATAATTATATCAAATTAACCCCTTATTATTCACAATAATATTTAGAGAAAATTTAATTTTATTCATTAATAAGCTGGGGTCTTACAACCTCCCCTCCTTATGAAATTTCGTCCTCGAAATTGACGTACGTACTTGATATTTCGAAAAGGTAAGGATACCTCGCTTTCATTTCTGATTCCAACTCCCAAGTCATTTCTTCAATAGCATGGTTTCTCCACAAAACCTTAACTTGTGGTATAACCTTTGTGCGTAGGACATGCTCTTTCCTATCCAAGATGTTAATTGGTACCTCCTCGTACGTTAAATCTTCAGCTATCTCGTCTGGTTCTAACTCAATAATGTGGTTCGGGTCTTTAACATATTTACGAAGCATAGATATGTGAAAAATATTATGAACACGAGACATGTTTGTAGGTAATGCGAGTCTATATGCCACATTTTCTATTCGCTCAAGAATCTCAAATGGACCAACAAATCTTGGATTGAGCTTTCCTCTTTTCCCAAATCTTGTAACTCCCTTCCATGGTGCAACACGTAACAATACATGATCCCCAATATTAAATTACACGTCCTTCCAATGAAGATTCGCATAACTCTTTTGTCGATCATGTGCCGTTTGTATACGTTGTCGAATCGTTTGGATCTTCTCTGTAGTCATGCGTACCAACTCTGGTCCCAACAATGTTGCTTCACCCACCTCGTCCCAGCATACTGGAGAACGATATTTTCTTCCATACAACGCCTCGAATGGAGCCACACCTATGCTCGCCTGATAACTGTTGTTGTAGGAGAATTCCACCAATGGTAGGTACTTATCCCAACTCCCTTTGAGATCTAGGACACAGAGTCTTAATAGATCTTCAAGAGTTTGAAATGTCCTCTCTGATTGTCCGTCTGTTTGAGGATGGTATGCCGAACTGAATCGTAAATCCGTGCCCATAGCTTTCTGCAAGCTAACCCAAAATCGTGAAGTGAATCTTGGGTCACGATCCGAAACTATGGATACTGGTATGTCATGCAATCTCACAATCTTGTTCATATACATACTAGCAAGACGTTCAAGGGAATAAGTCTCACGTATCGGTAAGAAATGAGTAGACTTGGTTAATCTATCAACAATAACCCAAATCGCATCTATGCCTTGAGAAACCTTGGGAAGACCTGTAATGAAATCCATAGTAATGTGTTCCCACTTCCATTTCAGGATCTCAAGTGGTTGCAATGGACCCTTTGGCACTTGATGCTCCGCCTTTACACGTTGACAAGTTAAACACCTCGAGATAAACTCCGCGATCTCTCTTTTCATATTGCTCCACCAAAATGTATGTCGAAGATCGTGATACATTTTGGTACTCCCAGGATGGATTACAAACGGTGTGTTGTGTGCCTCCATCATTATTCTATGCTTCAAGTCAAAATCGTTAGGAACAAAAAGTCTGGAGTTGACTCGAAGTATTCCTTCTTCATCGATTCTTGCTTCTGGAATAGCACCTTCTTGCACTTTCTTCTTCATACGCATCAGCTCTATGTCTGTAGCTTGAGCAGCTTTAACTTTATCGATTAAAGTCAGTTCTACTCGTATATTTGATATCATCATGTGGGTACTTGGAGCCTTCATCTCTATCTCCATCCTTTGCAAGTCATACAAAATGGGCCTTTGTGTTAACAACATTGCACTCGTACCCGCATATGATCTTCTACTCAATGCGTCAGCTACTACGTTTGCTTTTTCAGGATGATATTGGATGGTATGATCGTAATCTTTCAATAGCTCGAGCCAACGTCGCTGCCCATGTTGAGTTCCTTTTGGGTGAAGAAATATTTGAGGCTTTTATGATCTGTATAGATCTCCACTTTCTCCCCATACAGGTAGTGTCTCCAAATCTTCAACGTGAAAAACGACTGCTGCCCACTCCAAATCATGAGTAGGATAATTCTTTCTCATATTCTTTGAGTTGTCGTGAGGCATAGGCTATGACTTTCCCATGTTGCATGAGAACACATCCTAACCCTTTGCCTGAAGCATCGCCGTAGATAACAAATCCATCCGAACTAAATGGTATTGTCAGAACAGGTGCCGAAATGAGTCTCCTCTTGAGTTATTGGAAACTCTTCTCGCATTCCTCACTCCATACGAATTTTGTATCTTTCTGAGTCAGCTGAGTTAATGGAGTAGCGATTCAAGAAAATCTTTCCACAAATCTCCGATAATAACCAGCTAAGCCCAGAAAGCTACGTACTTCGGTTACCGACTTCGGTTGCTCCCAACTTTGTATGGCTTCAATCTTCGCCGGGTCGACAGATACTCCATGTTTTGACACCACGTGCCCAAGGAATGCTACTTCCTCAAGCCAGAACTCGCATTTCTTCAGTTTGGCATATAGCTTGTTTTCACGAAACCTTTGCAATATCAGCTTCAAATGGCGCTCATGATCATCACGGCTTTCGGAATAGATGAGGATGTCATCAATAAAGACAACAACGAACTGATCCAAATATTCTTTGAATACACGGTTCATCATATCCATGAAGGCAGCAGGAGCATTAGTCAATCCAAAAGGACATGACTAAGAATTCATAATGCCCGTACCGAGTTCTGAAGGCAGTCTTTGGAATATCCTCAGTTTTAATCTTCAGCTGATGATATCCAGAACGAAGATCGATCTTTGAAAAGAATTGTGCTCCTTGCAACTGGTCAAACAGGTCATCAATGCGAGGTAGCGGATACCTATTCTTGATAGTGACATGATTCAATTCTCGATAGTCGATACAAAGTCGCATACTCCCGTCTTTCTTCTTTACGAATAAAACAGGAGCATCCCAAGGAGATGTACTAGGACGAATAAAACCGATGTCCAACAACTCCTGTAGTTGGACTTTTAACTCCTGAAGTTTAATAGGAGCCATTCGATTTGGGGTTTTAGAAATGGGCTTTGTTCCGGGTTCAAGGTCAATAAAGAATTCAACTTCACGTTCTGGGGGTAGACCAGGAAGTTCTTCAGGAAATACATCGGGAAATTCTCTAACAATAGAAATATTATTCAAATCTGACTTGTCTTTGTTCAAATCCATAACATGGGCTAAGAAAGCTTGACATCCGTTTTTCAATAAACGAATAGCTTTGTGGCTTGATATGACAGTGACTGATTTTATTAGTTTAGTAGTTTGAATTCGTATGACAGGTTGGTTAGGAATATGAAAACTAACAACCTTACGAAAATAATCAATTTTAGCATGATGAGTGGTTAACCAATGAATTCCTAAAATCACATCAAAAGCAAGTATCTTTAAAGAGATAAGATCAACAGGAAATGTGATGGTGCCAACTTGGATTAAGCAAGATTTATAAACTGTAGATGTAACAAAGGTTTCACCCAACGGAGTTTTAACAGATAAGTCAAAGGTCAATTTCTCCAAAGTCAAGTTCAAACGTTGAGCACAAGCAGGAGAGATAAAAGAATGGGTAGAACCGGTATCTAGTAAAGTATAAACTTCGCAAGAATTCAAGATTAGCTTACCCGTGATCACCTCGTTCGGGTTTCTCGCATTTTGGCCAGTCACGACAAATGCTCTTTCAGGAACCGCTGATTTTAACTTATCCGGGACAGCTATTGGAGTCACCATCCCCGCTGAACTTGGTTTTGCTACAAAACACTCTCGAGCTATATGACCCTCCTTTCCACAGTTATAACATACCTTAGATTGTTATGGGCAGTTTGGGCTGATATGTCCCTCTTTTTCACATTTGTAACATACGACCGGTGGTCATTCTCCTCCCCTAGAAATAGTTGATGTTTGTGCTGACGTCTTCACATTATCATTGTTGTACCTTCTCTTCTTAAAATCTCCTCCTGACTCACTCCTTTTATTATCACGACCACGATTACCACCAGAGTGGTTACCGCTTTTGTCGAAATATTTTCCTCCCTGCTGGTTTTTATTGCTTCGATGACTGCCGCCACCGGTATGACCCTGGTTGTGGTCCCTCGGTTGCACATACTCATTATCTCGCTCTAATAATTGAGCCCTGTTTACAACATCTGAATATAAAAAAAATTTATGAGAGATAAGATATTGTCGAATCTCGGGTTTTAGACCTCTCAGAAACATCCTTGTCATTCGTTCCTCATTTTCAACCAAATGAGGTGCAAACCTGGATAACTCTGCAAACTTCGCCTCGTACTGGGACACCGTCATGTTGTTTTGTTCCGATAAACTCCACCTCCTTTATATGACGAATACTTTCAGGAAAGTACTTGTCATTGAATAGTTTTTGAAATGTTTCCCAGGACATGTTGAGTGCGTCAGGCTGGGTATGCTTCACAGACTCCCACCAGTAGTCTGCCTCACCACGGAACATAAAAGTGGCGAATGGAACCTTCTATTCCTCCGTGCATCCCAAGACATCGAATATCTTAGTAATTTACTTGACCCACGTTTCCGCCATGATCGGAT
This sequence comes from Panax notoginseng, assembly GCA_016801055.1. Taxonomy (NCBI): domain Eukaryota; kingdom Viridiplantae; phylum Streptophyta; class Magnoliopsida; order Apiales; family Araliaceae; genus Panax; species Panax notoginseng. Next base: position 55,888,446 of record CM029022.1, read on the forward strand.
CCGGCTTTCCCTTAAATTCTGGTGGTCCCAATTCTTTGAACTGCTTGGCTGTGACAAACCGCGCGTTGTTATCATTTTCACCTGTATTCTGCACACGAGTCTCCCTCGTCTGATTTTGCATGAACTGCAAAAAGCTCCTAAACATTCCATCATTCATCGTTTGCTAAGTAACGTTGTTTGCAGGAGGAATATTGCCTTCCTGTTGCACGTTTCCCTGGGTGGTAATCAAATGTGTCTCCACGGTCTGATTTACTCCATTATTAACGTTCTCAGCTGCCATTCTTAAATACTGTCATAAAACAAGGGTTAATAGTCATGTCATATATTATCCCTATACTCTGACCGACCAAATAAACACCAAATAAACTTAGTCAGGTCATACTAGCGAAGGAATTTTCCGTCTCTCCCCTCCTACTTCTTGTCTCACATCTCAGCCAACGATCATATCCCTAAGCTCTGATACCAACTGTGACGCCCCCAAAATAGGTATACAACACCCATTCTGAGTCGCCAAATATAAGGTATAAAAAGTAAACTACAACTTCAATAATACAAATGTCGTGTAAAATACGACAACACATACTGTGAGTTTAAATACAAATATTGTCTTCTAGACAATATCCACACTCAAATAAGTCCTCAATACAATTATTCAAACACTATTTTACAGAAATAGTGAGGACTGCTAAAACATCTTTCTAGAACCATCACCCCATACCCCAACTAGATCATGCTATGTTCTCACCTCCTAAGAAGAAAAATGGAACAAAAAGGAAAAGGGTGAGCTCAACTAGCCCAGTAAAGAATATTATGACTAAGATAATATACAACAAATTATCATTAGTATTCAATAGGGAAAAATCTGATAGAATATAATCGACAACAAGTTGTAGATCAACAACTACAGCGAAAACAGCAAACCATTAGAAGAGTCAAGTAGATAATGAATTCTACTATCTTCTAAGATTTAAAAGTCCATCATCAATATTTTATCCTTGTAACATCAATTAATAATCATCTTTATCTAAATATTCATCTTTGCACTACAGGCCAAAGATATTCATTTGTATCACCTGTCAGTCATGTTCATCTCAACACCTGTTCATCTTTGCACTACAGGCCAAAGATATTCATCAAGTAATCATACATCTTTGCACTACAGGCCAAAGATATTCAGTAATATCATCATTTAGGACTGAGGATGATGAAAAATATCTTAAAGAAAACGAATCTAGTGAAACAAAATAACAAATAGTACGGATTCGTATAACAGTTTATCCAAGATCAATAATACTTCATAATAATCAATTGTGAAGCAGAATTTAAAAATAAAGATCAAAACATGGATACAATCAAAGATAGTAACCATAATTGACATCTTGGACAAAAAGAGAAAATTTTATTTTTCGGTGAATAGTGCCATATTCATGAATAGTGCCGTATACGTGAATAGTAACGTATACGTGAATAGTAACCCGACACAAAAAATTCCAAATTTGATAAAAACTCATATTGCTATTTCAGCATAATTATATTGAAGAAAATAATATCATTTAAGAAGAAAATAATATCTCTTACCTCAAAATATCAGTACTTCTGGTTGGAATACCGGTATAAGGCTGAAAAAAACTTGCTCTAATGAATAGAAACTCTCAATGTATCTAGATACTCACAAAATATACTTAATAATCTAGAGAGAGAGAAAGAGAGAAAACTTGTTTCTGGTGTGATTTTCAATTCTAACTTAGCCCTCTATTTATAGGAAAATGTTAGCATGCCGAAGCAGACTTAACCTGTAACCTGATGGCTTTACCTGCTACTATTCCCACCCACCACATTTGAATAAAAATCTCAGCACACTTCTTCACCAACCAAGAGTGGGGCCCACCAATTCTAAAATTTTCCACCAAAATGATTAACTCCGAAAATTTAACAATTTTTGAACCAGTCATCTCGTAAAATTCATAATAAATCATACGTTCATTTTTAACGGTTCAAAATAATATTTAGAGAAAATTTGATTTTATTCATTAATAAGCTGGGGTCTTACACAAAAGGTCCATTGCAACCACTTGAAATTCCAGAATGGAAGTGGGAGTACATTACCATGGATTTCGTTACTGGTCTTCCCGAGATTTCTCAAGGCATAGATACAATTTGGGTCATTGTTGATAGACTGACCAAGTCTGCTCACTTCTTACCTATACGAGAAACTTATACACTTGAACGTCTTGCTCGTATGTACATAAATGAGGTTGTAAGATTGCATGGTATGCCAGTATCCATAGTTTCTGATCAAGACCCAAGATTCACTTCACGATTTTTGGTTAGTTTTCAAAAAGCTATGGGCACGAATTTACGATTTAGTTCGGCATATCATCCTCAGACGGACGAACAATCAGAGAGGACTATTCAAACTCTTGAAGATTTATTAAGACTCTGTGTCCTTGACTTCAAGGAAAGTTGGGACAAGTTCTTACTATTAGTGGAGTTTTCCTACAACAACAGCTATCAAGCAAGTATTGGCATGGCTCCATTCGAAGCGTTGTTTGGAAGAAAGTGTCATTCTCCAGTATACTGGGGTGAGGTGGGTGAAGCAACGTTGTTGGGACCAGAGTTGGTACGTATGACTACGAAAAAGATTCAAACGATCCGATAACGTATAAAAACCTCATAAGATCGACAAAAGCGTTATGCTGATCTTCATCGAAAGGATGTGGAATTCAATATTGGAGATCATGTGTTCTTACGTATTGCTCCATGGAAAGGAGTTACGAGATTTGGAAAGAGAGAAAAGCTCAATCCTCGATTCATTGGCCCATTTTTAATCCTCGATCAAGTAGGAACTGTGGCCTATAGACTCGTTTTTCACATATCCATGTTACGTAAATATTTGGAAGACCTGAACCACATTATTGAGTTAGAACCAAACAAAATAGCGGAATATTTGATGTATGAAGAGGTTCCTGTTCAAATCTTGGATAAGAAGGAACATATTCTATGCTCTAAGGTTACACCTCAAGTTAAAGTTTTGTGGAGAAACCACGATGTTGAGGAGAATCTAAAATGAAATCAAGGTATCCTTACCTCTTCGACATACCAGGTACGTACCCTAATTTCGATGGCGAAATTTCATAAGAAGGGGAGGTTGTAAGACCCCAACTTTTATAAATAAAGATGAATTTTTTTTATAAATATCATTTTGAATATTATGGAGTAAATTTGATATAATGTTATAGTTGTGGGTAATATTTATAAATTTTGTAAAGTACGTAAGTTTTTATATAATATTCAATTGGTCGGGGAATATTCATTTTAAACAGAGAATATTCGAACAACGGCACAATCATTGGTGGATCCCACAACAGAATTATTGTCGGATTGAGAAAACGGCAAAAATACTTTATGAAAATAACGGCGGAAGTTTTACCGTTAACTGTTGAAACACCCGGTGTTAAAAATACAGTAATACGCGTGGTTGCATAGTAGCACACGGTATTGATTATTGATGCTTATGTAAGAAGTCACTCAGTTTTGTTCAATTATTGCTACAGTAATTGCTGCATAATATCTCACGTTATTTGATTCAATTATTGTCAATATTTTATATATTATTAAATCAATAATTGAGACGACAAAGTTATTAATATTATTATTTATAATATTAACGATGTCTAGAAGTTCTGTCAAGGAGAGGTTTGGTCACCTAATTGCGCGCCAATAGGGAGAAATCCTTATTGGAAAGCTCCCTCTTTCCTGAGAACGACTTGGTCGATTAATATTGTGAATTATAATAAAGGTGATAAATGTTGTTAAAATTATTAAGGTGATATTTATGAAGTTTTGTTTATTTTATGGACCTCCATTTATCCATTTTCAAAATAATCGGTAGAAAATTTTTTAAAGGTGGGGCCCACATGTGGCCACCACATATGGGGCCCATATATGTTGAAAAACTAATTTTTGAAATAGGGGTGGGAGGGAGTTACGTAAAGGGGATGGAATTTATATATATATGTATATGATGTGTGTATATATATAATGTGTGTGTGAGTGAAAAATAGTAGAAAAGTGATAGTATAAAAGTGATGAGTGTAAGATATGTGTGTATGATAGTGAAAGGTGTAGGTGTGTGTATGTGTATATGTAAGAGTGTAGTAAAAGTGATGTGTGGGTGGAAAAGTGAATATTGTGTGTGAATATATATATATAATTGGTATATATATATATATATATATATATATATATATATATATATATATATATATATATGATGAAAGTGATTTGGGGGGGGGATTGATGTTGGTTATGGGGGGGGGGGATAAAAAATCAAGTGGTTTATATATAATATGGATATATATAAATTGAAAGCATGTGTTTATATTATATATATATATATATATATATATATATATATATATATATATATTATATTTTATTTTTTTGTTTTGTATTTTTTATGAATGGTTGATTGAAATTGAATCTGCAAAATTATTTCGTCCATGAACAGTGCCCTTCCATTCTCCTATAAATAGAAGCTCATTCCTTCATTATTTCTTACGAATTCACTGAAAGTCTAGAGAGAGAAATTATAGAGAAGCTATAGAAAAGTATTCCGCTACTTTCCTACTCTTATATCCAGTTTCTTTTACGGTAAGGGGTATTATTTCTTTTGTATTCATGAAGAGAACTTCTGTTATTCCATTATTTATTATTCTGTTGGAATAACCTGTATACGCGGGCTACCCTATACTTGGTGAAATTCTCCTATTATTCCATTCTTTATTATTCTGTTGGAATATCCTGTCTGTGCGTTTTACGTCGGACCTGGTTCTGTCTTTATTATTCTGTTGGAATATCCTGTCTGTGCGTTTTACGCCGGACCTGGTTCCGTTAATTTTTATTCTGTTGGAATAACCTGCCTGTGCGGTCTATCGAATGCCTGGGGATTTCTTTTGTTATTCTATTTTTTATTGTACTCAGTGGGTTAAAGTTTTGGCTTTTATACTCCATGAAATTAGTGGAATATCCTTGATATTTACGATTCATCCAGTATCCTTTCGTGGAAATATTCTTCTGAGCATTCTTGAATTTTACTCCACAAAGCAGTATCATGTTGACAATTTGGACGTTATTGGTTCCTGGATAAATTAATTCTTGAACTTGTTTTATTGAATTCTTATAGCATTGTCATCATCCTCATGTTTATATTTTGTTAAAAGTCATCTGTGGCATGTAGTACATAGATGGACTTGGTATGATTATTACCAGGAATTATTCGGTATAATCATGACCGTAATGTTACAAATGATGTGGTAAAAGTCCTCATTGGCCCGTAGTGCATTGATGGACAGTTGTTGGCATGATCATGACCATTGATGAATACACGAATGTCCTTGGCCCGTAGTGTATGGATAATTTGTGGTTGTGATACTAATGAATATCCTTGGCCGTAGTGCAGGGATGATGTGGATTATTTATTAAGTTGAGTCCCAGCGATAAAAGTGATGAAAAACCTTTTAAATCATAAAAGATACTAGATTTTATTCTCTACTTGACTCTTTTAATGAATTGTTTGTTCCGCTGCAGTTAAACTTGATGTCTATTATATTTTATCAGTTTAACATTGTTGAAGGCTAATGATAATTTATTCTGCATTATCTTAGTCATAATATTTCTTAGTGGGCTAGTTGAGCTCACCCTTTTACTTTCATTGTTCTCTTCAGGAAATGAGAACGTAGCAGAGACTAGTTGGGGAACGGAGTGACGGTCCAGATAATTGCATTAGTAGTCCTCACTATTCTGTTAAATAGTGTGGTAATAAATGTAATGAGGACTCAATTGAGTGTGGATATTGTCTAGATGATAATATTTGTATTAAAACTCACAGCATATGTTTAGTCGTATTTTACAATACTGTTGTATAATTAAGTTTGTATTTAAATTTTGTACCATATATTTGGAGACTCAAGATGGGTGATGTATACCTATTTTGGGGGCGTCACAGTTTCAAGATTCCTTATTAATTTTTCAAACTCTTTAAGTTCTTAAAAATAATACCCATGTGTATCTTGAAAAATCATCAACTATTACAAATGCATAAAATTTACCATTAATACTTGAATGTCTTTCTGGTCCAAATAAATCAAGATGAAGGAGTTGCAAGGGAGAGGAGGTTGATACCATATTCTTTGCTGTAAAAGAAGTTCTGACTTGTTTTCCCAGTTGACAAGGAATGCATATTCCTTTCTTTTCAAACCTGATTTTTGGCAACCCTTTGACGAGATTCTTTGAGGATAATTTCTTGATTAAGTCCATGTGAACATGTCCCATCCTTTTATGCCATAGATAAGCTTCATCTTGTACTGAAGTAAGACATAGTTCTTCAGCCTGTTGCTCAAAATCAATAGTATATTGTGAGACCCCATATTTTATGAATAAAGATTTAAATTTCTCGAAATATTTTTTTTAATATTATGGTGTGGATTTGATATAATGTTATAGTTGTGGGTAGTAGTTAGAAATTTTGTAAAGTATGCAAGTTGTTGTATTATATTCGATTGGTCGGGGAATATTCGTTTTAGCATGGAATATTCGTACAACGGCGCAATAATTGGTGGACCCCACAATGGAATAATTGTCGGATTGAGAAAACGATAAAAATATTTTTATGAAAATAACGACGGAAGTTTTACCGTTAATACTGTTGAACTACTCGGTAGTAAAAGTACAGTAATACGCGTGGTTGCATAGTAGCACACGGTATTGATTATTGATGCTTACGTGAGAAGTCACTCAGTTTTGCTTATTATTTGGATTTCTATTTAGTAAAATTTAAAATAATCGGTAGAAAATTATTTAAAGGTAAGGCCCATATGTGGGGCCCATATGTGTTGAAAAACCCATTTAAAATTAAATGTGAGAGGAAGTTACTTATAGAGGAGAAAATTATATATAATTAGTGTGAATGTGTGTGGTGTCAATATATTTATATATTTTCTATATATATATATATATATATAGGGCTATATCTATATGTATATATATATATCACCTGAATGTGCTCTCCCTTGGGTAAGAGTGATTGTGAGACGAAGACTTCCAGGTGGAATTTAGTGTGTGAGTGTGTGTGGTAGTGGATTTTGGTGGAAAAGTGGATGGGTTGATAATTAATGTTGGTTGTTTTATTATAAATTGATTTTGGGTGGTTAAAAGTTGATGGGTGTTGTAATATTATATGTGTATATATATTTATATATATATATTATATATATATATATATATAATATATATATATATATAAGTCTGCTGAACTAAATGAATTCGATTTCCTTTTATAGATCAAGGAAATGAACTGTTACAACATTACTATTACAATAACTGAGGTAAAAGTACAAGAAAAAATATATTACATTTACTAAAGTAAAGTAAAAGTAAACGAAAAGAAAAGAATCTGCTTTCGGTGGAAAAGCAGACGTCTTCTTTTGACTAAAGGAGTCGTGGGGCCAAATGTATGGATGTGATGACTCGTCGGAGAAGACGATCAGTAGTTCCATCCGGCACCGGAGGAGACGGATCAGTCAACTGGAGAAGCCGTCGGAGAAGACGACGTAACAGTCGCCGCCGGTCAGTCAACGAAGACGCCAGAGGCATCTTCAGTCAACGCTGATGGCCGACAGCCATCAGATCAGCTTTTGCTTTCCTTAAAGCAAAAGTCTTTTACTTTAGTAAAATGTAAAAGTAAAAGTAAAAGAATAACTTTTGCTTTTACTTTAAGTTAAATGTTTTTAACTTAGTTGAATGTTTCTTACATTTACCCATGTAAAAGTAAATGTAAAATGTTTATTACGTTTTACTTTTACTTAAGTAAATTACTTTTACTTCAGTTAATGTAATAGTGAATCCTGCGTGATTCAATAGTAATTTACTTTCAGTTTTCTATTTAAAGAACTCGAAGTGTTAGAGTTCTTCAGGGCTTTTCTTTTGTAAGAAAACCTCACCTGAGGTCCGCTCTCCCTTCTCTCTAGAGTTAGCCGGAGACGAAGCTTCCAGCTTCGATCTTCTTAGTCAGAAGATGAAGTCGAAGTCTTTCATACTTCGATCTTCCTCAAACAGTTAGATCTAGGAATTAATGTAATCCCTTCCTCAACTGTTTATAAATAAAAGAAAGAAAACTTATCCGCTGTTAAATAGTATCAGAGCCACACGGTTGGTTCTTGATGCTATCGGCGATTTCGAAGAAAAAACAGTTTGGTTTGTTTTTAGATGTTTCTGCAAACTTTTATTTCTTTTGCTCCTGACTTAGCCGCCTAACTTGAGTCGTCTAATCTTGCTGTAAAACACCCAAGATCGCCTTAAGACCCGTTATGCCTGTTTGTAAGACTCCAGTAAGGGAGCAGTGTAAGGCTTTGTGGGTATCGTTAGATCTGATTTGTTTTTAAACAAAATCTTTTACAAAATCAAAGAAATTTTGAAGATTTTGACCTTTTTTTTTGGTGAAATTTTTTTTCTCTCCTTCTTTTGTAAACAAAATTTTTGGGGGTGAAAGGGTTATTTCCTGGATAAAAATTTTGAGGTGGAAATGTATGGAGGTGATGACTCGTCGGAGAAGACGATCAGCAGTTCCATCCGGCACCGGAGGAGACGGATCAGTCAACTGGAGAAGCCGTCGGAGAAGACGACGCAACAGTCGCCGCCGGTCAGTCAACGAAGACGCCAGAGGCATCTTCAGTTAACGATGATGGCCGACAGCCATCAGATCAGCTTTTGCTTTCCGTAAAGCAAAAGTCTTTTACTTTAGTAAAATGTAAAAGTAAAAGTAAAAGAATAACTTTTGCTTTTACTTTAAGTTAAATGTTTTTAACTTAGTTAAATGTTTCTTACATTTACCCATGTAAAAGTAAATGTAAAATGTTTATTACGTTTTACTTTTACTTAAGTAAATTACTTTTACTTCAATTAATGTAATAGTGAATCCTGCGTGATTCAATAGTAATTTACTTTCAGTTTTCTATTTAAAGAACTCGAAGTGTTAGAGTTCTTCAGGGCTTTTCTTTTGTAAGAAAACCTCACCTGAGGTCTGCTCTCCCTTCTCTCTAGAGTTAGCCGGAGACGAAGCTTCCAGCTTCGATCTTCTTAGTCAGAAGATGAAGTCGAAGTCTTTCATACTTCGATCTTCCTCAAACAGTTAGATCTACGAATTAATGTAATCCCTTCCTCAACTGTTTATAAATAAAAGAAAGAAAACTTATCCGCTGTTAAATAGTATCAGAGCCACACGGTTGGTTCTTGATGCTATCGGCGATTTCGAAGAAAAAACAGTTTGGTTTGTTTTTAGATGTTTCTGCAAACTATTATTTCTTTTGCTCCTGACTTAGCCGCCTAACTTGAGTCGTCTAATCTTGCTGTAAAACACCCAAGATCGCCTTAAGACCCGTTATGCCTGTTTGTAAGACTCCAGTAAGGGAGCAGTGTAAGGCTTTGTGGGTATCGTTAGATCTGATTTGTTTTTAAACAAAAATCTTTTACAAAATCAAAGAAATTTTGAAGATTTTGACCATTTTTTTCGGTGAAATTTTTTTTCTCTCCTTCTTTTGTAAACAAAATTTTTGGGGGTGAAAGGGTTATTTCCTGGATAAAAATTTTGAGGTGGAAATGTATGGAGGTGATGACTCGTCGGAGAAGACGATCAGCAGTTCCATCCGGCACCAGAGGAGACGGATCAGTCAACTGGAGAAGCCGTCGGAGAAGACGACGCAACAGTCGCCGCCGGTCAGTCAACGAAGACGCCAGAGGCATCTTCAGTCAACGCTGATGGCCGACAGCCATCAGATCAGCTTTTGCTTTCCGTAAAGCAAAAGTCTTTTACTTTAAAAAAATGTAAAATTAAAAGTAAAAGAATAACTTTTGATTTTACTTTAAGTTAAATGTTTTTAACTTAGTTAAATGTTTCTTACATTTACCCATGTAAAAGTAAATGCAAAATGTTTATTACGTTTTACTTTTACTTAAGTAAATTACTTTTACTTCAGTTAATGTAATAGTGAATCCTGCGTGATTCAATAGTACTTTACTTTCAGTTTTCTATTTAAAGAACTCGAAGTGTTAGAGTTCTTCAGGGCTTTTCTTTTGTAAGAAAACCTCACCTGAGGTCTGTTCTCCCTTCTCTCTAGAGTTAACCGGAGACGAAGCTTCCAACTTCGATCTTCTTAGTCAGAAGATGAAGTCGAAGTCTTTCATACTTCGATCTTCCTCAAACAGTTAGATCTACGAATTAATGTAATCCCTTCCTCAACTGTTTATAAATAAAAGAAAGAAAACTTATCCGCTGTTAAATAGTATCAGAGCCACACGGTTGGTTCTTGATGCTATCGGCGATTTCGAAGAAAAAACAGTTTGGTTTGTTTTTAGATGTTTCTGCAAACTTTTATTTCTTTTGCTCCTGACTTAGCCGCCTAACTTGAGTCGTCTAATCTTGCTGTAAAACACCCAAGATCGCCTTAAGACCCGTTATGCCTGTTTGTAAGACTCCAGTAAGGGAGCAGTGTATGGCTTTGTGGGTATCGTTAGATCTGATTTATTTTTAAACAAAATCTTTTACAAAATCAAAGAAATTTTGAAGATTTTGACCATTTTTTTCGGTGAAAATTTTTTTCTCTCCTTCTTTTGTAAACAAAATTTTTGGGGGTGAAAGGGTTATTTCCTGGATAAAAATTTTGAGGTGGAAATGTATGGAGCTGATGACTCGTCGGAGAAGACGATCAGCAGTTCCATCCGGCACCGGAGGAGACGGATCAGTCAACTGGAGAAGCCGTCGGAGAAGACGACGCAACAGTCGCCGCCGGTCAGTCAACGAAGACGCCAGAGGCATCTTCAGTTAACGATGATGGCCGACAGCCATCAGATCAGCTTTTGCTTTCCGTAAAGCAAAAGTCTTTTACTTTAGTAAAATATAAAAGTAAAAGTAAAAGTAAAAGAATAACTTTTGCTTTTACTTTAAGTTAAATGTTTTTAACTTAGTTAAATGTTTCTTACATTTACCCATGTAAAAGTAAATGTAAAATGTTTATTACGTTTTACTTTTACTTAAGTAAATTACTTTTACTTCAGTTAATGTAATAGTGAATCCTGCGTGATTCAATAGTAATTTACTTTCAGTTTTCTATTTAAAGAACTCGAAGTGTTAGAGTTCTTCAGGGCTTTTCTTTTGTAAGAAAACCTCACCTGAGGTCCGCTCCCCCTTCTCTCTAAAGTTAGCCGGAGACAAAGCTTCCAGCTTCGATCTTCTTAGTCAGAAGATGAAGTCGAAGTCTTTCATACTTCGATCTTCCTCAAACAGTTAGATCTAGGAATTAATGTACTCCATTCCTCAACTGTTTATAAATAAAAGAAAGAAAACTTATCCGCTGTTAAATGGTATCAGAGCCACACGGTTGGTTCTTGATGCTATCGGCGATTTCGAAGAAAAAATAGTTTGGTTTGTTTTTAGATGTTTCTGCAAACTTTTATTTCTTTTGCTCCTGACTTAGCCGCCTAACTTGAGTCGTCTAATCTTGCTGTAAAACACCCAAGATCGCCTTAAGACCCGTTATACCTGTTTATAAGACTCCAGTAAGGGAGCAGTGTAAGGCTTTGTGGGTATCGTTAGATCTGATTTATTTTTAAACAAAAATCTTTTACAAAATCAAAGAAATTTTGAAGATTTTGACCATTTTTTTCGGTGAAAAAATTTTTCTCTCCTTCTTTTGTAAACAAAATTTTTGGGGGTGAAAGGGTTATTTTCTGGATAAAAATTTTGAGGTGGAAATGTATGAAGGTGATGACTCGTCGGAGAAGACGATCAGCAGTTCCATCCGGCACCGGAGGAGACGGATCAGTCAACTGGAGAAGCCGTCGGAGAAGACGACACAACAGTCACCGCCGGTCAGTCAACGAAGACGCCAGAGGCATCTTCAGTCAACGCTGAAGGCCGACAGCCATCAGATCAGCTTTTACTTTCCGTAAAGCAAAAGTCTTTTACTTTAGTAAAATGTAAAAGTAAAAGTAAAATAATAACTTTTGTTTTTACTTTAAGTTAAATGTTTTTAACTTAGTTAAATGTTTCTTACATTTTCCCATGTAAAAGTAAATGTAAAATGTTTATTACGTTTTACTTTTACTTAAGTAAATTACTTTTACTTCAGTTAATGTAATAGTGAATCATGCGTGATTCAATAGTAATTTACTTTCAGTTTTCTATTTAAAGAACTCGAAGTGTTAGAGTTCTTCAGGGCTTTTCTTTTGTAAGAAAACCTCACCTGAGGTCCGCTCTCCCTTCTCTCTAGAGTTAGCCGGAGACGAAGCTTCCAGCTTCGATCTTCTTAGTCAGAAGATGAAGTCGAAGTCTTTCATATTTCGATCTTCCTCAAACAGTTAGATCTAGGAATTAATGTAATCCCTTTCTCAACTGTTTATAAATAAAAGAAAGAAAACTTATCCGCTGTTAAATGGTATCAGAGCCACACGGTTGGTTCTTGATGCTATCGGCGATTTCGAAGAAAAAACAGTTTGGTTTGTTTTTAGATGTTTCTGCAAACTTTTATTTCTTTTGCTCCTGACTTAGCCGCCTAACTTGAGTCGTCTAATCTTGCTGTAAAACACTCAAGATCGCCTTAAGACCCGTTATGCCTGTTTGTAAGACTCCAGTAAGGGAGCAGTGTAAGGCTTTGTGGGTATCGTTAGATCTGATTTGTTTTTAAACAAAAATCTTTTACAAAATCAAAGAAATTTTGAAGATTTTGACCATTTTTTTCGGTGAAAAATTTTTTCTCTCCTTCTTTTGTAAACAAAATTTTTGGGGGTGAAAGGGTTATTTCCTGGATAAAAATTTTGAGGTGAAAATGTATGGAGGTGATGACTCGTCGGAGAAGACGATCAGCAGTTCCATCCGGCACCGGAGGAGACGGATCAGTCAACCGGAGAAGCCGCCGGAGAAGATGACGCAACAGTCGCCGCCGGTCAGTCAACGAAGACGCCAGAGGCATCTTCAGTCAACGCTGATGGCCGACAGCCATCCGATCAGCTTTTACTTTCCGTAAAGCAAAAGTCTTTTACTTTAGTAAAATGTAAAAGTAAAAGTAAAAGAATAACTTTTGCTTTTACTTTAAGTTAAACGTTTTTAACTTAGTTAAATGTTTCTTACATTTACCCATGTAAATTTGTTTTTAAACAAAAATCTTTTACAAAATCAAAGAAATTTTGAAGATTTTGACCATTTTTTTTCGGTGAAAATTTTTTTCTCTCCTTCTTTTGTAAACAAAATTTTTGGGGTTGAAAGGGTTATTTCCTGGATAAAAATTTTGAGGTGGAAATGTATGGAGGTGATGACTCGTCGGAGAAGACGATCAGCAGTTCCATCTGGTACCGGAGGAGACGGATCAGTCAACCGGAACCGCCGGTCAGACAACGAAGACGCCAGAGGCACCTTCAGTCAATGTTGATGGCCGACAGCCATCAGATCAGCTTTTGCTTTCCGTAAAGCAAAAGTCTTTTGAACGACATGAACATAAGTGATTTGGCATGCGCTTAAGTGGAATGACAAAAGAAAAAAATTTTGTTTAAACAATTAACACCAAAGTCTTCTGTTTAGACCGATTTCACTGATAGATAAGGACCAATCGAGTGATCCTTTGTTTCAGATTTCATCTGATTTGTTTTTAAACAAAAATCTTTTTCAAAATCAAAGAAATTTTGAAGATTTTGACCATTTTTTTCGGTGAAAGGGTTATTTTTGAATGTTCATGCTCTTAATAAGAGTCCTAGAGATCAAACAGTTTTAATTCAGAGTTCAACTAGTGATGCTAATATCCAGATCCCGAGAACAATCCTCTGGAAGGATATTACCTTACCTAGTCAGTGGACTTTGCCAAATGAATTACCACAACAACCCGTAGTTAATAATTCATTAAATATATATATATATATATATATATATATATATATATATATATATGTATGTATTATATTTTATTTTTGTTTTGATCCTATTGGTTGGTTGTTTGAAATTTGCATCAGTGTGTTATCACAACTTTGATCCGTGAATTTGTAAAGACATCATGTTATATAAATGTAATATATATATATATATATATATATATATATATATATATATAATATTATTTTTATTAATACTGCATAGTAAATCAATCTGGACCGTTCATGAATTAGTTACTATTCAATCCATTCTCCTATAAATAGAAGCTCATTCCTTCATTATTTCTTACAAATTCACTGAAACTCTAGAGAGAAAAATTATAGAGAGAAAGAAAAAAAAGTATTCTACTACTTCACTACTCCAGTATTCAATTTTTCTAAAAGTAGGGAATATTATTTGTTATACTCGTAAGGGGTATTATTCTTTCGTATTCATGAAGAGAGCTATTGTTATTCCATTCTTATTATTCTGTTGGAATAACCTGTTTATGCGAAGTACTGCATACATGAAGAAATTCTTCTAATATTCCGTTCTTTAATATTCTGTCGGAATATCCTGTCTGTGTGTTTACGCCGGACCTGGTTCCATTATTTATTATTATTCTGTTGAAATATCCTGTTTGTGCGTTTTACGTCAGACCTGGTTCCGTCTTTATTATTATTTTGGTTCCATTCGTTATTATACCCAGTTGGTTAAAGTTTTGACTTCTATACTCCATGAAATTAGTAGAATATCCTTGATATTTGCACTTCATCCAGTATCTTTTCATGGAAATATTCTTCTGAGAATTCTCGAATTTTACTACACAAAACAGTATCATGTTGACAACTTGGACGTTATTAGTTCCTGAATAAATTAATTCTTGAACTTGTTTTATTGAATTCTTATATCATTGTCATCATCCTCATGTTTATATTTTTTGAAAGTCATATGTGGCCTGTAGTGTGACGCCCCCAAAATAGGTATACAACACTCATTCTGAGTCGCCAAATACATGGTACAGAAAGCAAACTACAACTTCAATAATACAATTGTCGTGCAAAATACGACAACACATACTGTGAGTTTAAATACAAATATTGTCTTCTAGACAATATCTACACTCAAATAAGTCCTCAATACAATTATTCAAACACTATTTTACAGAAATAGTGAGGACTGCTAAAACATCTTTCTAGAACCATCACTCCATACCCCGACTAGATCCTGCTATGTTCTCACCTCCTGAGAAGAAAAATGGAACAAAAAGAAAAAGGGTGAACTCAACTAGCCCAGTAAAGAATATTATGACTAAGATAATATACAACAAATTATCATTAGTATTCAACAGGGAAAAATCTGATAGAATATAATCGACAACAAGTTTTAGATCAACAACTGCAGCGGAAACAGCAAACCATTAGAAGAGTCAAGTAGAGAATGAATTCTACTATCTACTAAGATTTAAAAGTCCATCATCAATATTTTATCCCTGTAACAACAATCAATAACCATCTTTAATCAAATATTCATCTTTGCACTACAGGCCAAAGATATTCATTTGTATCACCATTTAGTCATGTTCATCTCAACACCTGTTCATCTTTGCACTACAGGCCAAAGATATTCATCAAGTAATCATACATCTTTGCACTACAGGCCAAAGATATTCAGTAATATCATCATTTAGGACTGAGGATGATGAAAAATATCTTAAAGAAAACGAATCCAGTGAAACAAAATAACAAATAGTAGGGATTCGTACAACAGTTTATCCAAGATCAATAATACTTCATAATAATCAATTGTGAAGCAGAATTCAAAAATAAAGATCAAAACATGGATACAATCAAAGATAGTAACCACAATAGACATCTTGGACAAAAAGGGAAAATTTTATTTTTCGGTGAATAGTGCCGTATTCGTGAATAGTGCAGTATACGTGAATAGTAACGTATACGTGAATAGTAACCCCGACACAAAAAGTTTTAAATTTGATAAAAACTCATATCAATATTTCAGCATAATGATATTGAAGAAAATAATATCATTTAAGAAGAAAATAATATCCCTTACCTCAAAATATCAGTACTTCTGGTCGGAATACCGGTATAAGGCTGAAAGAAACTTGCTCTGATGAATAGAAACTCTCAAAGTATCTAAATACTCACAAAATACACTCAATAATCTAGAGAGAGAAAGAGAGAAAACTTATTTCTGGTGTGATTTTCAATTCTAACTTAGCCCTCTATTTATAGGAAAATGTTAGCACGCCGAAGCAGACTTAACCTGCAACCTGATGGCTTTACCTGCTACTATTCCCACCCACCACATTTGAATAAAAATCTCAGCACATTTCTTCACCAACCAAGAGTGGGGCCCACCAATTCTAGAATTTTTCACCAAAATGATTAACTCTAAAAATTTAACAATTTCTGAATCAGTCATCTCATAAAATTCATAATAAATCATACGTTCATTGTTAACGGTTCAAAATTTGTGGACATATACTCAACTTATATATGTATAACATATCCAAAAATTACCACGATCCAACGGTCGGATTAAAAATTATAACCCCCGTAATATTTCTCAAAAACCCTAATTTTGAATACCTCCATTCCGACAAAAATACTGATAAAAACCTCAACATTAACTCCTTCATTTTTAACCACAAAAATATATCCCTCATTTATATCCACATAAAATAAATATTTCCTTATCATATGAGTTAATAATTAATTATTCACAAATAATATTACAGAATCACATTTATGACAATCAGGCCGTTCCCAGGAAAGAGGTGGTTTTTCAATAAGGATTTCTCCTTACTAGCGCGCAATTAGATGACCAAACCTCTCCTTAGACAGAACTTTCTAGACATTGCCAATAATGTTATCTAATAATATTATTCAAATAATATGAATTATTGATCTGATAATGGAAAATACTGTGCAGCAACAATTATTGAAACAACAATAATATAAAATATCAACGCAGTAATTATTGAATCAATAAAATAAAATATTGAACAATAACTACTGTAACAATTATTGAGTAGTGTCTTCTTACGTAAGAATCAATAATTGGTGCAATACCGTATGCTACTGTATTTTAACCACCGGGTATTCCAACAGTATTAACGGTAACAACTACACCATTATTTATAAATAACTTATACTTGTCGTTTTCTTCATTCAAACGCTTTCCGTTATGGGGCCCACACAAGGCTGCGCCATCGTACGAATATTCCCTGACAGCAAGAATATTCCACGACCAAACGAATATTCCCCGACAAAATAAATATTTTATAACCACTTGCTTATTTTGCAAAATTTGCACATTTCACCCATAACCAAAGTATTATATCAAATTAACCCCTTATTATTCACAATAATATTTAGAGAAAATTTGATTTTATTCATTAATAAGCTGGGGTCTTACAACCTCGCCTCCTTATGAAATTTCGTCCTCGAAATTGACGTACGTACCTGATATTTCGAAAAAGTGAGGATACCTCGCTTTCATTTCTGATTCCAACTCCCAGGTCATTTCTTCAATAGCATGGTTTCTCCACAAAACCTTAACTTGTGGTATAACCTTTGTGCGTAGGACATACTCTTTCCTATCCAAGATCTTAACAGGTACCTCCTCGTACGTTAAATCTTCAGCTATCTCGTCTGGTTCTAACTCAATAATGTGGTTCGGGTCTTTAACATATTTACGAAGCATAGATATGTGAAAAACATTATGAACACGAGACATGCTTGGAGGTAATGCGAGTCTATATGCCACATTTTCTATTCGCTCAAGAATCTCAAATGGACCAACAAATCTTGGATTGAGCTTTCCTCTCTTCCCAAATCTTGTAACTCCCTTCCATGGTGCAACACGTAACAATACATGATCTCCAATATTAAATTCCATGTCCTTCCGATGAAGATCCGCATAACTCTTTTGTCGATCTTGTGCCGTTTGTATACGTTATCGAATCATTTGGATCTTCTCTGTAGTCATGCGTACTAACTCTGGTCCCAACAATGTTGCTTCACCCACCTCGTCCCAGCATACTGGAGAACGACATTTTCTTCCATGCAACGCCTCGAATGGAGCCACACCTATGCTCGCCTGATAACTGTTGTTGTAGGAAAATTCCACCAATGGTAGGTACTTATCCCAACTCCCTTTAAGATCTAGGACACAGAGTCTTAATAGATCTTCAAGAGTTTGAATAGTCCTCTCTGATTGTCCGTCCGTTTGAGGATGGTATGCCGAACTGAATCGTAAATCCGTGCCCATAGCTTTCTGCAAGCTAACCCAAAATCGTGAAGTGAATCTTGGGTCACGATCTGAAACTATGGATACTGGCATGCCATGCAATCTCACAATCTCGTTCACGTACATACTAGCAAGACGTTCAAGGGAATAAGTCTCACGTATCGGCAGGAAATGAGCGGACTTGGCTAATCTATCAACAATAACCCAAATCGCATCTATGCCTTGAGAAACCTTGGGAAGACCTGTAACAAAATCTATGGTAATGTGTTCCCACTTCCATTTCGAGATCTCAAGTTGTTGCAATGGACCCTTTGGCACTTGATGCTCCTCCTTTACACGTTGACAAGTTAAACACCTCGAGATAAACTCCGCGATCTCTCTTTTCATATTGCTCCACCAAAATGTATGTCGAAGATCGTGATACATTTTGGTACTCCCAGGCTGGATTGCAAACGGTGTGTTGTGTGCCTCCATCATTATTCTATGCTTCAAGTCAAAATCGTTAGGAACACAAAGTCTGGAGTTGACTTGAAGTATTCCTTCTTCATCGATTCTTGCTTCTGGAATAGCACCTTCTTGCACTTTCTTCTTCATACGCATCAGCTCTATGTCCGTAGCTTGAGCAGCTTTAACTTTATCGATTAAAGTCGGTTCTACTCGTATATTTGATATCATCATGTGGGTACTTGGAGCCTTCATCTCTATCTCCATCCTTTGCAAGTCATACAAAATTGGCCTTTGTGTTAACAACATTGCACTCGTACCCGCATATGATCTTCTACTCAATGCATCAGCTACTACGTTTGCTTTTCCAGGATGATATTGGATGGTATGATCGTAATCTTTCAACAGCTCAAGCCAACGTCGTTGCCGCATGTTGAGTTCCTTTTGGGTGAAGAAATATTTGAGGCTTTTATGATCCGTATAGATCTCCACTTTCTCCCCATACAGGTAGTGTCTCCAAATCTTCAACGCGAAAACGACTGCTGCCAACTCCAAATCATGAGTAGGATAATTCCTCTCATATTCTTTGAGTTGTCGCGAGGCATAGGCTATGACTTTCCCATGTTGCATGAGAACACATCCTAACCCTTTGCCTGAAGCATCGCTGTAGATAACAAATCCATCCGAACCAGATGGTATTGTCAGAACAGGTGCCGAAATAAGTCTTCTCTTGAGTTCTTGGAAACTCTTCTCGCATTCCTCACTCCATACGAATTTTGTATCTTTTCGAGTCAGCTGAGTTAACGGAGTAGCGATTCGAGAAAATTCTTCCATAAATCTCCGATAATAACCAGCTAAGCCCAGAAAGCTACGTACTTCGGTTATCGACTTCGGTTGCTCCCAACTTTGTATGGCTTCAATCTTCGCCGGGTTGACAGATACTCCATATTTTGACACCACGTGCCCAAGGAATGCTACTTCCTCAAGCCAGAACTCGCATTTCTTCAGTTTGGCATATAGCTTATTTTCACGAAGCCTTTGCAGTACCAGCTTCAAATGGCGCTCATGATCTTCACGGCTTTTGGAATAGATACGGATGTCATTAATAAAGACAACAAGGAACTGATCTAAATATTCTTTGAATACACGGTTCATCATATCCATGAAGGCAGCAGGAGCATTAGTCAATCCAAAAGACATGACTAAGAATTCATAATGCCCGTACCGAGTTCTGAAGGCAGTCTTTGGAATATCCTCAGTTTTAATCTTCAGCTGATGATATCCAGAACGAAGATCAATCTTTGAAAAGAATTGTGCTCCTTGCAACTGGTCAAACAGGTCATCAATGCGAGGTAGCGGATACCTATTCTTGATAGTGACATGATTCAATTCTCGATAGTCGATACAAAGTCGCATACTTCCGTCTTTCTTCTTTACGAATAACACAGGAGCACCCTAAAGAGATGTACTAGGACGAATAAAACCGATGTCCAACAACTCCTGTAGTTGGACTTTTAACTCCTGAAGTTCAATAGGAGCCATTCGATATGGGGTTTTAGAAATGGGCTTTGTACCGAGTTCAAGGTCAATAAAGAATTCAACTTCACGTTCTGGGGGTAGACCAGGAAGTTCTTCAGGAAATACATTGGGAAATTCTCTAACAATAGAAATATTATTCAAATCTGACTTGTCTTTGTTCAAATCCATAACATGGGCTAAGAAAGCTTGACATCCGTTTTTCAATAAACGAATAGCTTTGTGGCTTGATATGACAGTGACTGATTTTAGTGGTTTAGTAGTTTGAATCCGTATGACAGGTTGGTTAGGAATATGAAAACTAATAACCTTACGAAAACAATCAATTTTAGCATGGTGAGTGGTTAACCGATCAATTCCTAAAGTCACATCAAAAGCAAGTATCTTTAAAGAGATAAGATCAACAGGTAATGTGATAGTGCCAACTTGGATCATGCAAGATTTATAAACTATAGATGTAACGAAGGTTTCACCCAACGGAGTTTCAACAGATAAGTCAAAGTCCAATTTCTCCGGAGTCAAGTTTAAACGTTGAGCACAAGCAGGAGAGATAAAAGAATGGGTAGAACCGATATCTAGTAAAGTATAAACTTCGCAATAATTCAAGATTAGCTTACCCGTGATCACCTCGTTCTGGTTTCTCGCGTTTTGGCCAGTCACGACAAACGCTCTTCCAGGAACTGCTGACTTTGACTTATCCGGGACAGCTTTTGGAGTCACCATCCCCGCTGAACTTGGTTTTGCTACAGAACACTCTCGAGCTATATTACCCTCCTTTCCACAATTATAACATACCTTGGATTGTTGTGGGCAGTTTGGGCTGATATGTCCCTCTTTCCCACATTTGTAATATACGACTGGTGGTCGTTCTCCTCCCCTAGAAACAGTTGATGTTTGTGCTGACGTCTTCACGTTATCATTGTTGTACCTTCTCTTCTTGAAATCTCCTCCCGACTCGCTCCTTTTATTATCACAACCACGATTACCACCAGAGTGGTTACCGCTTTTGTCCGAATGTTTTTCTCCCTGCTGGTTTTCATTGATTCGATGACTGCCGCCACCGGTATGACCCTGGTTGTGGTCCCTCGGTTGCACATACTCATTATCTCGCTCTAATAATTGAGCCCTGTTTACAACATCTGAATATAAAGAAAATTTATGAGAGATAAGATATTTCCGAATCTCAGGTTTTAGACCTCTAAGAAAGATCCTTGTCATTCGTTCCTCATTTTCAACCAAATGAGGTGCAAACCTGGATAACTCTGCAAACTTCGCCTCGTACTGGGACACCGTCATGTTGTTTTGTTCTGATAAACTCCACCTCCTTCATATGACGAATACTTTCAGGAAAGTACTTGTCATTGAACAGTTTTTGAAATGTTTCCCAGGACATGTTGAGTGCGTCAGGCTGGGTACGCTTCACAGACTCCAACCAGTAGTCTGCCTCACTGCGGAACATAAAGGTGGCGAATGGAACCTTCTGTTCCTCCGTGCATCCCAAGACATCGAATATCTTGGTAATTTGCTTAACCCACGTTTCCGCCATGATCGGATCCGGCTTTCCCTTAAATTCTGGTGGTCCCAATTCTTTGAACTACTTGGCTGTGACAAACACCGCGTTGTTATCATTTCCACCCGTATTCTGCACACGAGTCTCCCTCGTCTGATTTTTCATGAACTGCAAAAAGCTCCTAAACATTCCATCATTCATCGTTTGCTCGGTAACGTTTCTTTACAGGAGGAATATTGCCTTCCTGTTGCACGTTCCCCTGGGTGGTAATCAAAGGTGTCTCCACTGTCTGATTTACTCCATTATTAACGTTCTCAGCTGCCATTCTTAAATACTGCCATAATACAAGGGTTAATAGTCATGTCATATATTATCCCTATACTCTGACCGACCAAATAAACACCAAATAAACTTAGTCAGGTCATACTAGCGAAGGAATTTCCCGTCTCTCCCCTCCTACTTCTTGCCTCACATCTCAGCCAGGGATCATATCCCTAAGCTTTGATACCAACTGTGACGCCCCCAAAATAGGTATACAACACCCATTCTGAGTCGCCAAATATATGGTACAGAAAGCAAACTACAACTTCAATAATACAATTGTCGTGCAAAATACGACAACACATACTGTGAGTTTAAATACAAATATTGTCTTCTAGACAATATCCACACTCAAATAAGTCCTCAATACAATTATTCAAACACTATTTTACAGAAATAGTGAGGACTGCTAAACTATCTTTCTAGAACCATCACTCTATACCCCGACTAGATCCTGCTATGTTCTCACCTCCTGAGAAGAAAAATGAAATAAAAAGGAAAAGGGTGAGCTCAACTAGCCCAGTAAAGAATATTATGACTAAGATAATATACAACAAATTATCATTAGTATTCAACAGGAAAAAATCTGATAGAATATAATCGACAACAAGTTTTAGATCAACAACTGCAGCGGAAACAGCAAACCATTAGAAGAGTCAAGTAGAGAATGAATTCTACTATCTTCTAAGATTTAAAAGTCCATCATCAATATTTTATCCATGTAACAATAATCAATAACCATCTTTAATCAAATATTCATCTTTGCACTACAGGCCAAAGATATTCATTTGTATCACCAGTCAGTCATGTTCATCTCAACACCTGTTCATTTTTGCACTACAGGCTAAAGATATTCATCAAGTAATCATACATCTTTGCACTACAGGCCAAAGATATTCAATAATATCATCATTTAGGACTGAGGATGATGAAAAATATCTTAAAGAAAATGAATCCAGTGAGACAGAAGGACAAATAGTAGGGATTCGTATAACAGTTTATCCAAGATCAATAATACTTCATAATAATCAATTGTGAAGCAGAATTCAAAAATAAAGATCAAAACATGGATACAATCAAAGATAGTAACCATAATAGACATCTTGGACAAAAAGAAAAAATTTTATTTTTCGATAAATAGTGTCGTATACGTGAATAGTAACGTATACGTGAATTGTAACCCCGACACAAAAAGTTCCAAATTTGATAAAAAGTTCATATCAATATTTCAGCATAATGATATTGAAGAAAATAATATCATTAAGAAGAAAATAATATCTCTTACCTCAAAATATCAGTACTTCTGGTTGGAATACCGGTATAAGGCTGAAAGAAACTTGCTCTGATGAATAGAAACTCTCAAAGTATCTACATACTCACAAAATACACTCAATAATCTAGAGAGAGAAAGAGAGAAAACTTGTTTCTGGTGTGTTTTTCAATTCTAACTTAGCCCTCTATTTATAGGAAAATGTTAGCACGCCGAAGTAGACTTAACCTGCAACCTGATGACTTTACCTGCTACTATTCCCACCCACCACATTTGAATAAAAATCTCAGCACATTTCTTCACCAACCAAGAGTGGGGCCCACCAATTCTAAAATTTTCCACCAAAATAATTAACTCCAAAAATTCAACAATTTCTGAACCAGTCATCTCGTAAAATTCATAATAAAGTATACATTTATTTTTAACGGTTCAAATTTATGGACATATACTCAACTTATATATGTATAACATATCCAAAAATCACCACGATCCAATGGTCGGATTAAAAATTATAACCCCCGTAATATTTCTCAAAAATCCTGATTTTTAATACCTCCATTTTGATAAAAATACTGACAAAAACCTCAACATTAACTCCTTCATTTTTAACCACAAAAATATATCCCTCATTTATATCCACATAAAATAAATATTTCCTTATCATATGAATCAATAATTAATTATTCACAAATAATTTACAGAATCACATTTATGACAACCAGGCCGTTCCCAGGAAAGAGGGGGCTTTCCAATAAGGATTTTTCCTTACTGGCGCGCAATTAGATGACCAAACCTCTCCTTAGACAGAACTTTCTAGACATTTCTAATAATGTTATCTAAAAATATTATTCAAATAATATGAATTATTGATCTGATAATAAAAAATACTGTGCAGCAACAATTATTGAAACAACAATAATATAAAATATCAACGCAACAATTATTGAATCAATAAAATAAAATATTAAACAATAACTACTGTAACAATTATTGAGTAGTGTCTTCTTACGTAAGAATTAATAATTGGTGCAATACCGTGTGCTACTGTATTTTAACCACCGGGTATTCCAACAGTATTAACGGTAACAACCACGCCGTTATTTATAAATAACTTATACTTGTCATTTTCTTCATCCAATCGCTTTTCGTTATGGGGCCCACACAAGGCTGCGCCATCGTACGAATATTCTCTGACAGCAAGAATATTCCACGACCAAACGAATATTCCCCGACAAAATGAATATTTTATAACCACTTGCTTATTTTACAAAATTTGCACATTTCACCCATAACCAAAGTATTATATCAAATTAACCCCTTATTATTCACAATAATATTTAGAAAAAATTTGATTTTATTCATTAATAAGCTGGGGTCTTACATGTAGTGTATAGATGGACTTGGTATGATTATGACCAGAGATTATTCGGTATAATTATGACCGTAATGTTACAAATGATGTGGTAAAAGTCCTCATTGGCCCGTAGTGCATTAATGGACAGTTATTGGCATGATTATGACCATTGATAAATACACGAATATCCTTGGCCCGTAGTGCATGGATAATTTGTGGTCGTGATACTTAAGAATATCCTTGGTCGTATTGCAGGGGTGATTCGATGATGTGGATTATTTATTAAGCTGAGTCCCAGCGATAAAAGTGATGAAAAACCTTTTAAAACATAAAAAATAGTAGATTTTATTCTCTACTTGACTCTTTTAATGGATTGCTTATTCCGCTGCAGTTAAACTTGATGTCTATTATATTTTATCAGTTTAACATTGTTGAAGGCTAACGATAATTTATTCTGCATTATCTTAGTCATAATATTTCTTACTAGGCTAGTTGAGCTCACCCTTTCTTTCACTGTTCTCTTCAAGAAATGAGAATATAGCTGGGACGAGTCAGGGAACGGAGTGATGGTCCAGAGGATATCATTAGTAGTCCTCACTATTCTGTGAAATAGTGTGATAATAATTGTAATTAGGACTCCTTTTGAGTTTGTATACTCTCTATTAGACAATATTTGTATTCAAACTCACAGTTTATGTTTTGTCGTATTGTACATGACAGTTGTATTAGTAAGTTGTATTTGAATTTTGTACCATGTATCTGACGACTAAAGATGGGTGATGTATACCTAATTTTGGGGGCGTCACATATATATATTTCCCTCTCTTTGTGCAACTAGAGTAGTATCGTTAGTACCATGAAATATTGTGCATTTATCTTTTTCAAAATTAACTTGATGGCCATTATCCATTAATTGACTGATACTAATTAAATTAAATTCTAGACCGTTAACAAGATGAACATTATTTATACTTACCTTGTCGTTACCGATTTTACCTTTTTCGATTATTTCGCAAGTTTTATTGTCTCCAAAAGTGACCGTTCCATTCTTCTTCTTGACACTTAGTTTTATAAACTTTGATTTATCACCAGTAATGTGATGAGAGCATCCACTATCAAGAATCCATTTTTGAGATGGAACTCTTGTCTTTAAACATACCTGTCAAGAAACAATAATTTATCCTTTTGGTACCCATATCTTTTTGGGTCCACTTATGTTAGTAGCAAGTAAATCACACTTTTTAATCCATACCTTTTTAACATTGTTTCGTTTCTTAAAACAATTTATATCTAAATGACCTTTAATACCACAATGTTTATAAGTTGTGAAAGGTGAGCAATAATTTAAACTAAAACGTGACTTTGATTTTAACATTTTGATATTACACTTTTTATGCATAGAATCATAACCAATTCATTGTCTTTCAAAACTAGGTCTTTGTTTACCTAATATGACATTTAGATTTTCTTCACCTTGAACAAATTTAGCAAGAGATGATTTTAGTGAGTCTATTTCTTTTTGAAGTTTATTATTAGAAAATATTTTAACAGGAGATTTATTACTAAATGCATCAATACACACATCTCTCATTTTTAACTCATTAGTCAATTTTTGAACTTCATTATTTAAGAATTTTACCTTATTGAAAAGTATTTTATTATAATTGTCTAAATAATCAATTTTTGCAATTAAAACCTTTTCTTCTTTACATATAGATTCCTTTTCAATTTCTTTCTTTTCATCTATTAGTGAATCCACTTCATCCATTAGTGTATTAACTAATCCTTTTAAGCTTGCATTCTTTTATCTTAATTTCTTATTTTCTTGTTCTAAAGAGTTTAGTTCATTAAGAGATACCTGATTAGATTCACCTTCAATTTCCACGAAGCATACTTGTGCTATCTCATCTTTAGCATCGATCTCTACTTCGGATTCTTCATCACTCCAAGTAATAAAGGCTTTGTTCTTCTTGTTGTCTTTGAAGCTTGTCTTCCCTTTATTCTTTAATTGAAAACAGTCTTTCTTGAAGTGACTAGGACGTCCACATTTAAAGGTTTGTTTTCCTTTGACTTTGTTTGAATTGAAAGTGTTTCTCCTCTGGTTTTTCCTTTGTAGTAACCCCTTGAGTTTCCTTGACATCATTGCTATTTCTTCATCGGAATTATCATCAAGTTCTTCCTCATTATCTGCAGTAAGAGCTAAGACCTTTCTTCGAGGAGTTTCCTCCTCATCATCATATCTTTTTAACTGATGTTCATATTCTTCTAATTCACCAAACAAAGTTAAAGTATCCGTGGAAGAAATAGTAGCTGAATCTTGAAGAGTAGTGATTTTAGAAGCAAACATTTTGGGCATAGCCCGAAGTAACTTACGATTGATCTCACTTTGAGGAATAGTCTTGTCCAACAATTTCAAGGAGTTTATAAGGACTAGAAATCTTGCTTGAGCTAGCTTGATGGTTTCATCTTTTTCAAGCTTGAACATTTCATAATCGTGCATAAGCATACTTAGCTTGACTTCTCGTACTTTGGAAGTACCTTCATAACTTACCACTAAAGTATCCCACATCTCTTTGGCTGTGTTGCATGAAGAGATTTTATCTATCTCGGATTGTACCATGCCGCTGAGAAGTGTGTTCATAGCCTTTGAATCATATGAGACCATGTAGATTTCGGTTGAATCCATTTCTAGAAGAATCTTTGGTGTTCCATCATCTCTTTGTGGAGCAACTGGTCCGTTCTCCATAACCCACCATTCTCAAGGATCTCTTTTGAGATAGATCCTCATTCGAAATTTTCAGAAGTTGTAATTTTCTGTTCCAAACAGCAAAGGAGGTCTATTGGTTGATTGTCCTTCTTGATTGTTGTTTCCGAACTGTGTCATGTCAGAATCTTTCCCTACAAGTCACCTTTAAGACCAAGATAAGTAGTGCCAAGCTTTAATACCAAATGAAATTTAATTAGGCACACTTAGAAGGGGGGTTGAATAAGTGAAGGAGCAATCTATGACCAATTTTTAAACTTTTAGATCAAGTTATTAAATTCAAGCTACTATATTGATTAATTTAGTTTGC
This sequence comes from Panax notoginseng, assembly GCA_016801055.1. NCBI lineage: Eukaryota > Viridiplantae > Streptophyta > Magnoliopsida > Apiales > Araliaceae > Panax > Panax notoginseng. Next base: position 55,916,184 of record CM029022.1, read on the forward strand.
TGAATTAATATAATCTACTAAATTTACTAAATATCCTGCAGAATTTATAACTTAAATAAAAAATATTTGGTGTTAAAGAATAATGCAAATATTCAAATTTTAATTATTAAGATAATAAAATACCTTACATGAATAATTTAAAGTAAAACAAGCAGTAAAATCAACACCAAGATTTTTTACGTGGTTCAGCTATTACCCTCTATAATAATAGCCTAGTCTACGTCCAATACCAACTAGTATTGAAGACTCACTTTATTTATATCTTTATAAATAAACACCGATTACAAATCAGATTCTTACAAAAATTAATTAACAATTATTTTCTCTTGAGCACTCTTGCTCCTTGTGCACCTATGCACTCTTCAAGCACATTTGCTTCCTTGAACCTGTTTGTAAACCTTTTCTCTAATCCACTAGGATTAACACCTTTAGACTACACTTAGTCTTAAAAAGAAAATTCAATACAGATATAGAGGTCTATGATCAATGCAAGAATAATCAATTTAACAATTTAAAGGCTCAACTATATACAATGATTAATTAGCACAAAAAGATAAACAATTAATTTCTTACCAAATACCAGCTCAAATAATATCAGAAATTTAATTGCTTTAGCTGCTCAATGGTTGCACTGATTAAATAAAATTGTTCGAGAAATAATCAGTAATTAGTGCAAGTATATTTTTGTGAGTTGTTATTTTTCATCCATGAAAATACAATATTTATAGAACAAAATATATTACCGTTTAATTAAAGATAAATCTTTATTTGTTCAAGTCAATCGGTAAGAAGTTGTCAAAGAGTACAACGGTAATAGAGTTAATATTTATCCAACAAAACAAATTTTTGTTAGATACTCAGTTTGGATAAATTAAACCTTTTCAAAATGCAACTCACTAACCATTTTGACTTAATATTTCTTTATCATTTAAGGTGGCGTGTGGCTAATAAAGTGGAACACCATATGTCATCAAACTCCTTTTCCAAAGATGTTCAGAATTTCAATTTATAAAAACTCCTTGAAAATTGCATACATAACAAATCTCAATAAAATATATGTCGTCCTTTAGATTTTCTAGGAATTCATGATTACTTAGATATCCTTGAAACAAGCACATGCATCATAACAAATAGATAGCTACTTTTCAGTTTCTAAGCATGCTCATATATCCACGTGTAGGATGTGTACATATATCAAGTAACTTCAATAATGCATTTAAAAATCTTTGTACTTTGATAGCATATTTTTAAAGTATTTAGGAAAATCCTTTTTCAAAACTTTTAAAACATTTTTCATTTAAGAATCCGTCCTAGAGCCTTTAAATGAAAATCAATTATTATGCAATTGACCTTACATTTGGTTTTCCTAGAAAAAGAGAAATTCTTCATCCACTTTAATATTCCTTATCACCAGATACATGAAATGCCATAAAATAATTTAATATACGAATAATTCATTATCAAAACATAAAGATAAAAGATGACTAGATCAACACTGACCAATGGAAGTAGTCTTTTCTTATATGATGACACCACTTATCAATGAAAATAGAGAAGGCTTTTAACAACGGTAGGAATTAGATGAACTATTATATGAACAATAGGTTTTTTTAATTTGAATGAATAAAGCCAAATCAATGAATATATTTTATTTTTCTTCACATCACAATATTAGTTAGTTCTTCCATCCCGGATACCAATAAAAGAATCTCACTTAATTTTTTATTTTTGTTTTTTCGTTACATAAGTATATTATAATTTACCATAAACATGTAAATTAGATATTAGCATGCTTGAAGAGTCATTTAAAATTGATTTCAAAAAATTAGTAATGATGATAAGGTATTATATGGGCAATATGTTTTTTTAGTTCCTCCATCCCAGAATCCAAAAAAGAATCTAATTTAATTTTTTGATATTTTATGTTATTATATAAGTATTTTAAAATTTACCATAAACATGTATGTTAGACATTAGCATGCTTGTCCGTGTGGTTTAGTACTGGGTCAAATTTGAAAAAAAATATATAATAAAAAATAAAAATATAATACAATAAATCACAAAATTAAATAATACTCATATATTATTTCTAATAATATTTTTTGAAACTCCATAACTTGAAATTGTTGTATGATGGCCTCATTTTCGATAGTTACAAAAATATTATGCTCAATAATGTAAGTTACTAAACAATCATGAATCCATTCATCTTTGAATTTTTATTTTTTTTGATGGGTCGACGTTGTTGTAAAAATATTATGATAGTCTTATATTAACAATTGTAAAAAATTTCAAACAATTACTAAATTTGTAAAATTATAAAAAAGAAAAATTACAATAGGTTTTAAGTAATTTTTCTTGGATGGGTTAACATTATGGCTAGATAATTGAAAAAGAAATAGCATAGTGGGTATAAATTTGAGATATTCATTAATTTTTAGGTAAATTATATAGAGGGGGAGGGGAGGGGTTATTTTTACCATCATTTGATTTCTTCTCATAACCCCGTAGAATTGCGAGTCCACTACACTCCTGTCTTAATTAATTTTCATAATCTCTACACCTTCCGAGACTAGCAACCACCATATTTCAAAGCGAGTTGGTCTGGAGATAAAATTCACTTGTTGGACAGTGTTCATGAATAAATGACTCTGATATGAGTTAAAAATTGATACTAGATTATAACATTTATTTTTCGGAACATTCATTTTCCGAGAATGAGGACAAATTGACCCTTTGAAAATTCAGTGGGGGCAATTTTAAAAATTCAGTGGGATCAATTGCCCCCACTGCCCCTCAAGTGAATCCGCCCCTGTCCGTGACCCCTATACTACTCTAGTTGGAGTCGAACTCAAAACTTCCAGATTTACAGGTGGACTCAAATTCTCATTAAACCACTTAAACAAAAAAAATTTTGAAGCTTTTGAGTTTTTGTTGTCCACCATAATATTATAATATAGAGCCACTAATTACAAATCATATGCTAAAAGTATAATGGTGGGCAGTGGGGATGAACTATTTCAGTTACAAATAAAGCAGACTACTTGACAAATAATTCACTTAAACTATTTGATAAAAGGACGTTTCAAAATTAAAATTTTATTCAAATTTTGTTCATAACTATACATTACATAAACAATTAAATATTTATTAGAATGACAAGGTACTTTTTGGCATTAATTTTGGTATAGAAAAAGAAAAAGAAAAGGAACTTTTCGGCATTAATTTTGGTATATATCATACAGCTAGCTGGTGAGGTTGATATTAGCCGCGAAATATGCTTCCACATTGCACGGCAAAATTAATGATTTAGCTATCGAAGTTAACACGTTTTATTGAATATCTGATTAAATTTTTAATTTTTTAAATTAACTCACTGAACTAATTTTTATTTTCAAATTGGGTCATTCTGTTAAAAAAAATTGACAGACGTTAATTTTTTATCTACGTGGCGCTTTATTCATCAAAACAGATCTTCATCAAAACAAATGGAAAACTTTTTATTCATCTTCCCTAAATTTTAGGGTTTTTTCAATAAAAATTAACGTAAATAAAATGGAGGGCTAGCTTGTTATGCTGCTAAAGTAAGAATTACTGTGTCTCAGCAATGGTTGCCAGTGACGGAACCATAATGTTTTTAGATGGTAGTTAAAATATATCAGTAAAAAAATTTATTTATTGACCTTTGGAGTGCTTCTTTCGGCTGTACGATTGAGTGGAGGCAACTGTATCCTGCGACTCTGCATAGTTTAAAAACGTCTCAAAATTTTGGTCAATATCAAAATTTATGTATAAATATTATTTTTTATGTGAAAATATCAATTTTCTATATAGAACAAAGAATTAATCCAGAAAGAAATCAACAAAGGGGAGAGTCTTTGAAATAAATTCATGTTGTTTTAAAATATAAAATGTTTGTAGAAAATAATTTGGTAAATAAAAAATTTGGTTTTTGTGATCATTCTTCAATCTCAAGTAGCGACCTAGATTTGATTGTGTTTTAAGTATTTTCATTTGAATTTCATTGTAAAATAAAATTTATTCTATTTTTTAATTTATGGAGCGCGTGTATAAAATTTTGGACTACTATTATAAACTACTACTATTATACATATATACATGTGTGTATATATATTGACTATTAATATATGTATGAGAATGACTATTAATATATGTATTATTTCCTCCGTCCTAGGATAAAAGTCCTGGTGGACTTTTCACGCATATTAAGAAGAGGAATGAAATGACAAAATTGGCCATAATAATATGTCATTAATTATTTCTAATGAAAGTGAGAGATTGACTTTCTAGCTATTCAATTCAAAATATTCTCTCTCCATACTTATTAAATATGGAGAGAGAATTAGAATAAAAAAAGTATAAGATATTTAATGCTAAGGGCATAACAAGAAAAAATATGTAAAAATTTAATTATTAAAGAAAAGTAGACATTTAACATAAGACTACCAAAAATAATAATAAAAATTTTTATTATGGGACTAAGAGAGTAATATATAGCGTGTAAAATTTTGATGGGGGTCATATGACCCCCCTGGTTCAGCCGATGGTGGTTGCTTGGAAGCCTCCTTGAACTTCTTCTAAGTTTGAAGTTTTCTATAGGTGCTTGGTTTGTATTCTTCAGGGGCGTGTCCTTGTTGGTTTAGTTTTTTTTTTCTTTTTGTTTTTTTTTGGCCAAGTTTGAAGGCAATATAATATTTTTACCTTTAACAAAAATATATCCCAATATCTCGTACATCCAAATTTTATGAATAATTTTTTTACCACTGAATTATGAGAGGCTTGGTTGTTGTCGGTTTAGTTGTCTGGGGTGTGTAGTTTGCTTTGGGCCAGTCTTTGTTTGTAATTAGTGGTGTTTGCTGGCTTTTTGTAGTAGTGAATTTAACTGATGGATGTACCTGTTTATATTTGCTAATGAAGTTTTCTATGTTCGTCAAAAAAATATATATATTGCAGAGTGTATATTCTAAAGCTAAATAAAATGGACTTTGTTACAGTTTTACTTTTACCCTTTACTCAATTATGGAATATAAAATAATTTTTTTTTGATCAAATATAAAATGAACTTGACATATAATCCACCGAATGGCTCCATAATCAGAGATATAATTTAGTTTTTTAGAATAATTTATGTATTTTAAAATCTAAAATTGATATGAATTCATTTAGATTTTGAAAATTTTGAAGACAACAAATGTGGTAATTAGTGATAGTGTTTACTTAATTTAATGTAGTTATATATGTTTGTACTAAAATTAAAATAATTGTCTATATTGATTTTGAATTTTATATGTGACACCCTCAAAATAGGTATACATCACCTATTTTGAGTCGTCAATAACATGGTACAGAAACAACTACAACTTTATTAATACAATATAAAAATTGTGAGTTTAAATACAAATATTATCTTCTAGACAATATCCACACTCAAATAAGTCCTTATTACAATTATTGATATATTATTTTATAAAAATGGTGAGGACTACTAAACAACTTTCTAGAACTATCATTCCATACCCCGACTAATACTCGCTACATTCTCGCCTCCTGAGAAGAAAAATGGAATAGAAAGAAAAAAAAGTGAGCTCAATAGCCTAGTAAAGAACATTATGACTAAGATAATATAGAACAAATTATCGTTAGTCCTCAACAGAAAAAAATTTAATAGAATACAATAGACAACAAATTTTAAATCAATATTTGCAGCGAAAATAATAATTCACTAGAAGAGTTAAGTAGAGTATGAAATCTACTATCATATATGAATTTAAAAATCCATCATCAATATTTTATCCCTGTAACATCAATCAATAAACATCTTAAATCAAATATTCATCTTTGCACTACAGGCCAAAGATATTCATCAGTTGGTCATGTTCATCTCAACATCTGTTCATCTTTGCACTATGGGCCAAAGATATTCACCATAAAATCATTAATCTTTTCACTACAGGCCAAAGCTATTCAGTTATATCATCATTTAAGACTAAGGATGATAAAAAATATTTTAAAGAAAACGAATTCAGTGAAACAAAAGAACAAATATTAAAGATTCGTATTTTAAACAATCCGAGTTCAAAAATACTTCATAAATAATCATAGTGGAGTAAAATTCAAGAATGAACAAAACATGAATACAACCAAAGCTAGTAACCATAATAGATATCTTAGACAAAAAGAAGAAAATTTCATTTTTCGATGAATAGTGCCGTATTCGTGAATAGTGCCGTATACGTGAATAGTAACTCCGACACAAAAAGTTCTAAATTTGATAAAAAAGTTCAGACCAATATTTCGACATAATGATATTGAAAAAAATAATATCATTTATGAAAAAATAACATCCCGTACCTCGAAAAGACAGTACTTCTGATTAGAATACTAGATATAGAGCTGAAGGGAACTTGCACCGTATAGCAACACTCAAAGTCTTAAAATACTCACAAGAATACGCTCGATAATATAGAGAGAGAAAGAGAGAGAAAATTTTAGTTTCTGGTGTGATTTTCAATTCTAACCTGAGCACCCTATTTATAGAAAAATGCTTAGAACACCAAAGCAGAAAATTTAATAAAATAAATTTATTTATTAAATTTTTCCTACCCCCAGTTTTGAAGATCTGAATTCAGCAATTAACATGTGCAAGTGGGGCCCACCAAAGTGTGAAAAATGTTTTTATTAATAAAAATAAATAAAACTTCCAAAAATCAATTATTTCGGAACTTCAGAACTTCAATAATTCATAATAAATAGCCCTTTTGTTAGAAAATTCAAACCACATGTTTTTTATAAGAAATTTCATTATCTACAACTTTGCAGAAGAAAGTTTTTTCAAATTCTAAACAGAAATTGACCGAAATCAACAAACGGACGATTCTACAAGCTATAATCAAATTTTAGTCAAGAAATGAACCCACAGACATTTTTAACATGTTTTAAACAACTATTGCAATAAAAATACTTTTTCTCCTCATATACTCATATATCCCACATTCATTGTAAAAATATCATCATTATTATATTATAATAATATAATAAATATTATTTTATCAAAAAAGATAAAATATCGATTTTCAACAATTGTCACTTTAAAAATTTTCTCCATCTATATCCACATAAAATGAATATTTTTCTCATCATATAAATCAATAATTAATTATTCACGAATAATATTACAGAATCATAATACTGACAACCAGACAGTTTCCAGGAAAGAGGGGGCTTTCCAATAAGGATTTCTCCTTACTGGCGCGCAATTAAATGACAAAACCTCTCCTTAGACAGAACTTTCTAGACATTGTCAATAATGTTATCTAATAATATTATTCAGATAATATGAATTATTGCTTCGATAATAAAAAATACTGTGTAATGACAATTATTGAAACAATAGTAATATAAAATATCAACGTAGCAATTATTAAATCAATAAAATAAAATACCGAACAGTAATTACTGTAACAATTATTGAGTAGTGCCTTCTTACGTAAGAATCAATAATTGGTACAATACCGTGTGCTACTGTGCAACAATGCGTATTACTGTGTTTTAACCACCGGGTATTCTAACAGTATTAACGGTAACAACTACGCCATTATTTATAAACAACTTATACTTGTCGTTTTCTTCATCCAATCACTTTCCGTTATGGGGCCCACAAAAGACTGCACCGTCGTACGAATATTCCCCGACAGGAAGAATATTTCACGACCAAACAAATATTTTCCGACAACAATGAATATTTTATAACCACTTGCTTATTTAAAATATTTGCGCATTTTACCCATAATTAACCTCATTAATCAACTCAACTTTTACTATTTAAAAATAATAAATAGAGAAAATTAAATTTCATTTATTAATAATTTGGGGTCTTACAACCTCCCATCCTTATAAAATTTCGTCCTCAAAATTGACGTGTGTACCTAGTGTTTCGAAAAGATGAGGATACCTCGTTTTTATTTCCGTTTCCAACTCCTAGGTCATTTCTTCAATAGCATGGTTCATCCACAAAACTTTAACTTGTGGTATGACCTTTGTGCGTAGGACATGCTATTTCCTATCCAAGATCTTGACAGGTACCTCCTCGTACGTTAAGTCTTCAGCTATCTCGTCCGGTTCTAACTCAATGTCGTGATTTGGGTCTTTCACATATTTATGTAGCACAGATATATAAAAAATATTATGAACACGAGACATACTTGGAGGTAACGCGAGTCTATAGGCCACATTTCCTACTAGGTCAAGAATCTGAAATGGACCAATAAATCGTGAATTGAACTTTTTTCTCTTCTCAAATCTTGTAACTCCCTTCAATGGAGCCACACGCAACAATATATGATCCCCAATACTAAATTCCACGTCCTTTCGATGAAAATCCGCATAACTCTTTTGTCGATCCTGTGCCGTTTGTATACGTTGTCGAATCATTTGGATCTTTTTCACAGTCATACGTACCAACTCGGGTCCCAACAATGTTGCTTCTCCCACCTCATCCGAACATATTGGAGAGCGACACTTTCGTCCATATAATGCTTCAAATGGAGCCACACCTATACTTGCCTGATAACTGTTGTTGTAAGAGAATTCCACCAATGATAGGTACTTATCCCAACTCCCTTTGAAATCTAGGACACAAAGTCTTAATAGATCTTCAAGAGTTTGAATAGTCCTCTCTGATTGCCCGTCCGTTTGAGGATGGTATGTCGAACTAAATCGTAAATCTGTGCCAATAGCTTTTTGCAAGTTAACCTAAAATCTTGAAGTGAATCTTGGGTCACGATCCGAAACTATGGATACTGGCATGCTATGCAATCTCACAATCTCATCTACGTACATACGAGCAAGACGTTCAAGGGAATAAGTCTCCTGTATCGGTAAGAAATGAGCAGACTTGGTTAATCTATCAACAATAACCCAAATAGCATTTATGCCTTGAGAAACCGTGGGAAGACCCGTAACAAAATCCATAGTAATGTGTTCCCACTTCCATTTCGAAATCTCAAGTGGTTGCAATGGGCCTTTAGGCACTTGATACTCCGCCTTTACACGTTGACAAGTTAAACACCTCGAGATAAACTTTGCAATCTCTCTCTTCATATTGTTCCACCAAAATATATGTCGAAGATCACGATATATTTTGGTACTTTCAGGATGGATTGCAAATGGTGTATTGTGTGCCTCCATCACGATCTTGTACTTCAAATCAGAATCATTAGGAACACAAAGTCTGGAGTGGACTCGAAGTATTCCTTCTTCATCGATTCTTGCTTCTGGAATAACACCTTCTTGCACTTTCTTCTTCATAAGCATCAGCTCCGGGTTTGTGGCTTGAGCAACTTTAACTTTTTCGATTAAAGTTGGTTCTATACGTATACTTGAAATTATTGCATGGGTCCCCGGAGTCTTGAATTCTATCTTCATCTTTTGTAAATCACACCAAATGGGTCTTTGTGTTGATAACATCGCACTCGTTCCCGCGTATGATCTTCTACTCAATGCGTCGGCTATTACGTTCGCTTTTTTAGGATGGTATTGAATGGTATGGTCATAGTCTTTCAACAGCTCGAGCCAACGTCGTTGCCGCATGTTGAGTTTTTTTTTAGTGAAGAAATATTTGAGGCTTTTATGATCTGAATATATCTCCACTTCTCCCCATATAGATAGTGTCTCCAGATCTTTAGCGCGAAAACGGCTGCTGCCAACTCTAGATCATAAGTAGGATAATTCATCTCATACTCTTTAAGTTGTCGCGAGGCATAGGCTATAACTTTCCCACGTTGCATGAGAACACATCCTAGCCCTTTGCCTGAAGCATTGCTGTAAATAACAAATCCATCCGAACCAGATGGTATGGTCAAAACAGGTGCCAAAATGAGTCTCCTCTTAAGCTCTTGGAAACTCTTCTCGCATTCCTCGCTCCATAAAAATTTGATATCTTTCCGAGTCAGCTGAGTTAATGGAATAACGATTCGAAAAAATCCTTCCACGAATCTCCGATAATAACCAGCTAAGCCCAGAAAGCTACATACTTCGGTCACCGACTTCGGTTGTTCCCAACTTTGTATTGCTTCAATCTTCGCCGGGTCAACAGATACTCCATGTTTTGACACCACGTGCCCAAGAAATGCTACTTCCTCAAGCCAGAACTCACATTTCTTTAACTTGGCATATAACTTGTTTTCACGAAGCCTTTGGAGTACCAGCTTCAAATGGTGCTCATGATCTTTAGGACTTTTGGAATATATGAGGATGCCATCAATAAAAACCACATCGAACTGATCCAAATATTCCTTGAATACTCGGTTTATCATATCCATGAAAGCCGTAGGAGCATTAGTCAATCCAAAAGACATGACTAAAAATTCATAATGCCCGTACCGAGTTCTAAAGGCAGTCTTTGGAATATCCTCAGTTCTAATCTTCAGCTGATGATATCCAGAACGAAGATCAATTTTTGAAAAGAATTGTGCTCCTTGTAACTGGTCAAACAGGTCATCAATACGAGGTAGCGGATACCTATTCTTGATAGTGACATGGTTTAATTCCCGGTAGTCGATATAAAGTCGCATACTCCCGTCTTTCTTTTTTACGAATAAAACAGGAGCACCCCAAGGAGATGTACTAGGACGAATGAAATCGATGTCCAACAACTCTTGTAGTTGGACCTTTAACTCCCGAAGTTCAATATGAGCCATTCGATATGGGATTTTAGAAGTGGGCTTTGTACCAAGTTCAAGATCTATAAAGAATTCAACTTCACGTTCTGGGGGTAGACCGAGAAGTTCTTCAGGAAATACGTCAGGTAAGTTAATAACAACAAGAATATTATTCAAATATGACGTGTCTTTATTCAAATCCATAACATGGGCTAAGAAAGCTTGACATTCATTTTTTAATAAACGAATAGCTTTATGACTTGATATAACAGTGATTGATTTTAATGGCTTAGTTGCTTGAATTCACACAACAGGTTGCTTAGGAATATGAAAACTAACAACCTTACGAAAATAATCAATTTTGGCATGATAAGTAGTTAACCAATCAATCCTTCAAATCACGACAAATGCAAGTATCTTTAAAGAGATAAGGTCAATAGGTAAGGTGATGGTGCCAACTTGGATCAAACAAGATTTATAAATAGTGGATGTGATGAAAGTTTCTCCTAACGGAGTCTCCACGGATAAATCAAAGTCTAATTTATCCGGAGTCAAGTTTAAACATTGAGCACAAGCAGGAAAAATAAATGAATGGATAGCACTGGTATCTAGTAAGGTATAAACTTCACATGAATTTATGATTAGCTTACCCGTGATCACCTCGTTTGGGTTCCTCGTATGTTGACCAGTCACGACAAATGCTCTTCTAGGAACCGTTGACTTTGACTTTTCTGGGACAGCCTTTTGAGTCACCATCCCCGCTGGACTTGGTTTCGCTACAGTGCAATCTCGAGCGATATATCCTTCCTTTCTACAGTTATAACATACCTTAAACTGTTGTGGACAGTTTGGGCTGATATGTCTTTCTTTTTTACACTTATAGCATATGACCGGTGGTCATTCTCCTCCCTTGGAACCAGTTGCTGCTGGTGCTAACGTCTTCGCATTGTCATTGTTGAATCTCCTCTTTTTAAAATCTCCTCCCGACTCGCTTTTTCTATTCTCATGGCCATGATTACCGCCAGAGTGGTTGCCGCTCTTGTCCGTATTTTTCTTTCTCCACTGGTTATCATTGTTCTGATGACTGCTGTCACCGGTATGATCCTGGTTGTGGTCCCTCAGTTGAACGTACTCGTTATCTCGCTCTAATAATTGAGCCCTGTTGACAACATCTGAATAGAGAAAAAATTTATGTGAAATGAGATATTGACGTATGTCGGGTTTCAAACCTCTCAGAAACATCCGCGTCATACGTTCCTCATTCTCCACCAAATGAGGTGTAAATCTGGACAACTCTGCAAACTTCGTCTCGTACTGGGACACCGTCATGTTATTCTGCTCCAGTCTAATAAACTCTACCTCCTTCATATGACGAATACTTTTAGGAAAGTACTTGTCATTGAACAGTTTTTGAAACGTTTCCCAAGACATGCTAAGTGCGGCTGGATGGGTACGCTTCACAGATTCTCACCTGTAATATGCCTCATTACGGAACATAAAGGTGGCGAATGGAACCTTTTATTCTTTCGTGCATCCCAAGACATTGAATATCTTGGTAATTTGTTTGACCCACGTCTTCGCCTTAATCAGATCCGGCTTTCCCCAGAATTCTGGTGGTCCAACTCCTTGAACTGCTTGGCTGTGGCAAACCGTGAATTGCTATCATTTCCTCCTGTATTTTGAACACGAGTCTCCCTCGTCTGATTTTGCATGAACTGCAAAAAGCTTCTAAACATCACATCGTTCATCATCTGCTCAGTGATGTTGTTCACATGAGGAACATTGCCAGCCTGTTGCACGTTCTCCTCGTTGGTAAGTACAGGCGTCTCTACGGTTTTGCTTACTCCACTGTTAACATTCTCAGTTGCCATTCTTAAATACTGCCATAAAACAAGGGTTAATTAAATAAATTAACAAATCACATAATACCCCTATATTATGACCGACTAACAAATAAGCTTAGGTAGGACACACTAGCGAAGGATTTACTCGTCTCTCCCCTCCTAGTTCTATTCTCCGATCTCCGCCAGAGATCATATCCCTAAACTCTGATACCAACTGTGACACCCCCAAAATAGGTATATATCACCCATTTTGAGTCGTCAATAACATGGTACAGAAATAACTACAACTTTATTAATACAACATAAAAACTGTGAGTTTAAATATAAATATTGTCTTCTAGATAATATCCACACTCAAATAAGTTCTCATTATAATTATTGATATATTATTTTACAAAAATGGTGAGGACTACTAAACAACTTTCTAGAACCATCATTCCATACCCCAACTAGTACTTGCTACATTCTCGTCTCCTGAGAAGAAAAATGGAACAGAAAGAAAAAAAGGTGAGCTCAACTAGCCCAATAAAGAACATTATGACTAAGATAATATAGAACAAATTATCGTTAGTCCTCAACAGGAAAAAATTTAATAGAATACAATAGACAACAAATTTTAAATCAATATTTGCAGCGGAAATAATAATTCACTAGAAGAGTTAAGTAGAGTATGAAATCTATTATTATCTATGAATTTAAAAATCCATCATCAATATTTTATCCCTGTAACATCAATCAATAAACATCTTGAATTAAATATTTATCTTTGCACTACAGGCCAAAGATATTCATCAGTTGGTCATGTTCATCTCAACACCTATTCATCTTTGCACTACGGGCCAAAAATATTCACCATAAAATCATTAATCTTTGCACTACAAGCCAAATATATTCAGTTATATCATCATTTATGACTTAGGATGATAAAAAATATTTTAAAGAAAATGAATCTAGTGAAACCAAAGAACAAATATTAAGGATTCGTACTTTAAACAATCTGAGTTCAAAAATACTTCATATTAATCATAGTGGAGTAAAATTCAAGAATGAACAAAATATGGATACAACCAAAGCTAGTATCCATAATAGATATCTTAGATAAAAAGAAAAAATTTTTATTTTTCAATGAATAGTGTCGTATTCGTGAATAGTGCCGTATACGTGAATAGTAATTCCGACACAAAAAGTTTTAAATTTGATAAAAAAATCCAGACCAATATTTTGGCATAATGATATTGAAAAGAATAATATCATTTACGAAAAAATAACATCTCTTACCTCGAAAAGACAGTACTTCTGACTGGAATACTGGATATAGAGCTGAAGGGAACTTGCACCGTATAGCAACACTCAAAGTCTTAAAATACAGTGTGCTACTTTTCAATACCGCGTACCACTGTGGAACAACGCGTATTATTGTACTTTTATCACTGGGTATTTCAACAGTTTAACGGTGAAAGTTTTGCCGTTATTTTATAAAAAAGTTATTTCTGTCGCTTTCTATATCCGATAATTATTCTGTTGTGGGGTCCACCAATGATTGCGCCGTCGTACGAATATTCCCTGACACAACGAATATTTTATGACAACTTGCTTACTTTTTAAAATTTTCACATATCACACTTAATTTTAACCTTTTATCAATTTAACCATTTACTGAATAGAATAATAATTATAAGAAAAATTGAATACTTTTATTTCATAAAATTCGGTGTCTTACAGTGACAATAATGGAATCAATAATATGAGATACTATTCAGCAACTACTGTGACAATTATTGAATAAAACTAAGTGACTTCTTACGTAAGCATCAATAATCAGAGATACTTTACAATACCATGTGCTACTGTGCAACAACGTGTATTACTATACTTTTATCATCGGGTATTTCAACAGTTTAACGGTAAAAGTTTTGTCGTTATTTTTATAAAAAGTTAATTTTGTCACTTTCTATATTCGACAGTTATTTCATTGTGGGGTCCACTAATGATTTTGCCATCATACAAATATTCCCCGACAAAAAGAATATTCCCCGACTAAATGAATATTTTATGACAAATTGCTTACTTTACAAAATTTGCACATATCACCCATAACTATAGCATTATATCAAATCAACACCTTATTATTCAAAATAATATATAGAGAAAGTTAAATCTTTATTCATAAAAATTTGGTGTCTTACAACCTCTCCTTCTTATGAAATTTCGTCCTCAAAATTGATGTACGTACCTGGTATGTTAAAGAGGTGAGGATACCTTATTTTTATTTCAGATTCTAACTCTCAGGTCATTTTCTCAGTATCATGGTTTCTCCATAAAATTTTGACTTGAGATATAACCTTTGAGCATAGAATCTGCTGCTTTTTATCAAAGATCTTGACAGGTACCTCCTCATACGTTAAATCTTCCTCTATGTCATCTGGTTCTAATTTAATAACGTGGTTTGGGTCTTCCACATATTTACGTAACATAGATATGTAAAAAATATTATGAACACGAGACATACTTGGCGGTAAGGCAAGTCTATAGGCCACAGTCTCTACTTGGTCGAGGATTTAAAATGGATCAATGAATCGAGGGTTAAGCTTTCCTCTCTTTTTTAATTTCGTAACTCATTTCCATGGAGCAACACGTAATAATACATGGTCTCCGACATTAAATTTCACGTCCCTTTGATGAAGATTATCATAACTCTTTTATCGATCTTGTGCTATTTGTATACGTTGCCGGATCATTTGAATCTTTTACGTAGTCATGTGTACTAACTCTGGGTCTGTTGCTTGAGCAACTCTAACTTTATCGATTAAAGTCGGTTCTAATCGTATATTTTTCATCTTCACGTGGGTCCCTGAAGTTTTTAACTCTATCTTCATCCTTTGTAAGTCATGCAAAATGGGCCTTTCTGTTGACAATATCACACTTGTACCCGCATATGATCTTCTATTCAACGCGTCAGCTACCACGTTTACTTTTTCAGGATGGTATTGAATGGTATGGTCGTAATCTTTCAACAGCTCGAGCCAACGTCTTTGGCGCATGTTAAGTTTCTTTTGAATGAAGAAATTTTTGAGGCTCTTATGGTCTGTGTAGATCTCCACTTTCTCCTCATACAGGTAGTGTCTCCAGATCTTTAGCGCGAAAACAACTGTTGTCAATTCTAGATTATGAGTAGGATAATTCCTCTCAAACGTAACATGCGCTGGGTCGAGCTATTGAGAGATTACAACTATACCATTAAATACCATCCTAAAAAAAAGCGAACATGGTAGCTGACGCGTTGAGTAGAAGATCATAACTTACAAATAATGGAGATATAGTTAAAGACTCTAGAGACCCACGTGAAGATGATGAATATACGATTAGAATCAACTTTAAATTGATAAAGTTAAAGCCGCTCAAGCTACACATCCGGAGCTGATGAATATAAAGAAGAAAGTACAAGAATATGTTATTCCAGAAGTAAGAGTTGATGAAGTGAGGAAAGCTCAAACCCTCGATTTAATTGGTCCATTTGAAATACTCCATCGAGTAGGAACTGTGGCCTATAGACTCACCTTACCACCAAGTATGTCTCTTATTCATAAATTTTTTCACATATCTATGTTGCGTAAATATATGGAAGACCCGAACCACATTATTGATTTAGAACCGGACGAGATAGTGGAAGATTTAACGTATGAAGAGGTACCTGTTAAAATCATGGATAAAAAGATACATATTCTACGCTCAAAAGTTATACCTCAAGAGTTAGAATCTGAAATGAAAATAAGGTATCATCACATCTTCGACATACCAGGTACGTACACTAATTTCGAGGACGAAATTTCATAAGAAGAGGAGGTTGTAAGACCACAACTTTTATGAATAAAGATTTAATTTTCTCCAAATATCTTTTTGAATAATAAGGTGTGGATTTGTTATAATGTTATAGTTGTGGGTAATATTTACAAATTTTGTAAAGCAAAAAAGTTGTTATAAAATATTCGTTTGGTTGGGGAATATTCGTTTTAACATGGAATATTCGTACGACGGCACAATCATTGGTGGATCCCCACAACGGAATTACTGTTGAAGTTAGAAAACGACATAAATAACTTTTTATGAAAATAACGGCGAAAGTTTTACCATTAACTATTGAAATACCCGGTGATAAAAGTACAATAATACGTGTGGTTGCATATTAGCACACAGTATTATGCTTACGTCAGAAGTCACTCAGTTTTACTCAATTATTGCTACAGTAATTGTCGCATAGTATCTCACGTTATTGATTCAATTATTGTCATAATATTTTATATTATTAAATCAATAATTGAGATGAAAAAGTTATTCATATTATTATTTGAATTATTGACGATGTCTAGAAAGTTATGTCGAGAAAGGGGGTTTGGTCACCTAATTTCGCGCCAATTGGGAGAAATCTTTATCGAAAAGCCCCCTCTTTCCTGGGAATGATCTAGTTATTAATATTGTGAGTTATAATATTAATGAAAAATGTAATTAAAAATATGTTTTGTGAAACCAAGTGAGTTGACATAAATAGAGGGAATTTTTATAAAGTATTTGTTGTAAATTTTATTTATTATATGGACCCTCACTTGCTCATTTTTCAAAATAATTGGTAGAAAATTATTTATATATATATATATATATATATATATATATATATATTATAAGTTTTGTTTTATTAGATTATAAATAGAATATATTATATTTTATTTAAATTTTTCGTTTTATTAGAATATTTTATTTCATAGTAATGAATAGTTAAAATTAGAAAATCAATTTTCCTCCGCCGGTACGCGCCCGTGATTGTCCTCCTGTGCAATCCGTGATTTTATTTTTTAAATAGTATCCTTCCATTCTCCTATAAAATAGGATGCTTAGTTTAGAAATAAAAATCACACCAGAATTAGAGAATTCTTCTTCTATAATATTGAACGTATTTCTTTTGAGTTTAATGAAGCTTTGAGTGTAGAAAATAGTGAAAGTTTTCTTCAAGAATATCTCCGCTATACCAGTCGGAATTGCTCTCTTTTTAAGGTAAGGGGTATTATTTATTTCATATTTGCTTACGATATTATTTTTCGTATTCGTAAGAAATTTTATTTTCGTTCAATATTCGTAAGGAATATTAATTTTATTCAATATTCGTAAGGAATATTATCTTCGTTCAATATTCGTAAGGAATATTACTTTTGTTCAACAGCCGTAAGGGATATTATTTTTGTTCAATATTAGTAAGAAATAATATTTTCTTCCTTACTCTGTAGTATGTAAGTAATATTATTTCATTTCTGATTCTGAATTCTACACTCATTTTGTTAAGTATTGCTTCTATACTCCTTAAAATTAGTAGAATATCCTTAAAATTTACATTTCATCTAGTATCTTTTCACGAAAATATTATTCTGAACATTCTTGATAATTTTTAATCTTTTCATACCGGGATACTATTCACGGGATACTATTCCCGAAGTACTATTCATGGAATACTATTCACTCGAGTACTATTCGCCTTGGGTACTATTCATGTTGATAATTTGGATAATATTGAATTCTGGATAAATTAAATTATAAATCATTAAAATTTATCCTTGCTCTCATTTAATTGAATTCTTATATCATTGTCAACATCCTCATGCTTATATTGTGATGAAAGCCATCTTTGGCCCGTAGTGTATAGATGGACTGTTGATTGGTATGATTATGACCAAAAATTATTCGGTATAATCATGACCTGTAATGTTACAAATTATGTGGTAAAAGTCCTCATTGGCCCGTAGTGCATTGATGGATAGTTGTTGGCATGATCATGACCATTGGTGATAACACGAATATCCTTAGCCCGTAGTGCATGAGAAATTCGTGAATGTGATACTAATGAATATCCTAAGCCCGTAGTGCATGAATAATTCAGTGATGTTGATTATTTATTGAGCTGAGTCTCAGTGATAAAATTGATGATAAACTTTTTAAATCATAGAAGGTAGTAGATATCATGCTCTACTTGACTCTTCTAGTGGATTGTTTGTTTCGCTGCAGTTAAACTTGTTGTTTATTGTATTCTTTCAGTTTAACACTGTTGAAGGCTAAAGATAATTTATTATACATTATCTTAGTCATAATATTTCTTACTGGGCTAGTTGAGCTCACCCTTTTGCTTTAATTGTTCTCTTCAGAAAATAAGAACGTAGCCGAGACTAGTAGGTGAATGGAGTGACTGTCCGAGATGGTGGCTGTAGTAGTCCTCACTATTTTATAAAATAGTGCGATAATAATTATAATGAGGGAGGACTCCATTTGAGTTTGGATATTGTCTAGAAGACAATATTCGTGTTAAAACTCTCAGGTATGTTTTGTTATATTTTATACGACAGTTGTATAATTAAGCTTATATTTGAATTCTGTACCATGTATTTGGCGACTTAGAATGGGTGATGTATACCTATTTTGGGGGCATCACAGTTGGTATCAAAGCTTAAGAATATGATCCCTGGCTGAGATATGAGACTAGAACTAGGAGGAGAGAGACGGATAAATCCTTCGCTAGTATGACCTACATAAGTTTATTTGTTGTTTAATTGGTCGGTCAGAATATAGGGGTATTATGTGACATGTCAATTAACCCTTGTTTTGTGGCAGTGTTAGAAAATGACATCTGAAAATCAAGATATGAACTCATATAGAATTTTAAGTGATAAATCGAGGAGATTCATTTAAAGAATAAATATTGGAGTATAATATTTTGTTATAACAAAGATTGTAAGACCCCAACTTATTAATGAATAAAATCAAATTTCCTCTAATTATTATTATGAATAATAATGTGTTAATTTGATATAATATTTTGATTATGGGTGAAATGTGCAAATTTTGTAAAATAAACAAGTGGTTATAAAATATTCATTTTGTCGGGAAATATTCGTTTGGTCGTGGAATATTCTTTCTGTCGGGAAATATTTGTACGACGGCGCAGCTATTTATGGGCCCCATAACGGAAAACGGTTGGATGAAGATAACGACAAAAATTGAGTTTTTATAAATAACGACGTAGTTGTTACCGTTAACACTGTTGGAATACCCGGTGGTTAAAATATAGTAATACGCGTGGTTACACAGTAGCACACAGATTAAACAGTATTTTTAAATTATTGATTCTTACGAAGGAAGGCACTACTCAATAATTGTTACAGTAATTATTGTTCAATATTTTATTTTATTGATTCAATAATTGCTACGTTAAAATTTTATATTATTGTTGTTCAATAATTGTTACTGCACAGTATTTTCCATTATCAGATCAATTATTCATATTATTTGAATAATATTATTAGATAGCATTATTGGTAATGTCTAGAAAGTTCTGTCTAAGGAGAGGTTTGGTTACCTAATTGCGCGCCAGTAAGGAGAAATCTTTATTGGAAAGCCCCCTCTTTCCTGGGAACGGCCTGGTTGTCATAATTATGATTCTGTAATATTATTTGTAAATAATTAATTATTGATTTATATGATAAGAAAATATTTATTTGATATGGATATAAATGATGAATTTATTTATGTGGCTATTATTGAAAGAATTAATGTTGAGGTGTTTTATCAGTATTTCTGTCGGAATGGAGGTATTAAAAATCAAATCAGTATTTTTCAGATATATTGCGTGAGTTTTAATTTTTAATCTGACCGTTGGATCATTGTGATTTTTGGATATGTTATATGTATATAAGTTGAGTATATGTCCACAAATTTTTAACCGTTAAAAATGAACGTATGATTTGTTATGAATTTTAAGAGGTGACTAATTCGGAAATTAGGTTTATAAATAATTTTGGTGGAAAATTCTAGAATTGAGTGGGCCCCACCTGTGGTTGGTGAAGAAATGTACTGAATTTTATTTCAAATGTGGTGGGTGGCAATAGTAGTAGGTAAAGCCATCAGGTTGCAGGTCAAGTCTGCTTCGGCGTGCTAACATTTTTCTATAAATAGAGGGCTAAGTTAGAATTAAAAATCACACCAGAATTCATAAATTTTCCCTTTCTCTCTCTATATTCTCGAGCGTATTTTGTGAGTATTTTGATACTTTGAGAGTTGCTATTCAGTGCAAGTTTCTGTCAGCACTATATCCGAAATTTAGTCAGAAGTACGGTTATTTTGAGGTAAGGGATGCTATTTTCTTCGTAAATGATATTATTTATTTCGATATCATTATGTCGAAATATTTGTTTGAACTTTTTATCAAATTTGGAACTTTTTGTGTCGGGGTTACTATTCACGTATACGACACTATTCACGAATACGACACTATTCACCGAAAAATAAAATTTTCTTCTTTTTATCCAAGATGGCTATTATGGTTACTATCTTTGATTGTATCCATGTTTTGATCATTATTTTTGAATTCTGCCTCGAAATTGGTTATTTCGAAGTATTATTGAACTTGGATAAACTGTAATACGAATCCCTAATATTTATTCTTTTATCTTACTGAGTTCGTTTTCTTTAAGATATTTTTTATCATCCTCAGTCCTAAATGATGATATTACTGAATATCTTTGGCCTGTAGTGCAAATATGAATGATTACCTGATGAATATCTTTGGCCCATAGTGCAAAGATGAATAGGTGTTGAGATGAACATGACCAACTGAGTATTATTCTTGAATTTTACTCCACAAAATAGTATCATGTTGACAATTTGGATGTAAGACCCCGAATTTTATGAAATAAAATTATTCAATTTTTCTATTCAGTAAATGGTTAAATTGATAAAAGTTAAAGTTAAGTGTGATATATGAAATTTTTTTCAAAATACGCAAGTGGTTATAAAAATATTCATTGTTGTCGGGGAATATTCGTTTAGTCGTGGAATATTCTCTCTGTCGGGGAATATTCGTACGACGACGCAGATATTTGTGGGCCCCATAACAGAATAACTGTCGGATGAAGAAAATGACAAATTTGAGTTTTTATAAATAAACGGCGTAAGTTTTTATAAATAAACGGCGCAGTTGTTACCGTTAACACTGTTGGAATACCCGGTGGTTAAAATACAGTAATACGCGTTATTGCACAGTAGCACACGGTATTGCACAATATTTTTAAAATTATTGATTCTTACGTAAGAAGGCACTACTCAATAATTGTTACAGTAATTACTGTTCAATATTTTATTTTATTGATTCAATAATTGCTACGTTAAAATTTTATATTATTGTTGTTCAATAATTGTCACTGCACAGTATTTCGATTATCAGATCAATAATTCATATTATTTGAATAATATTATTAGATAACATTATTGGCAATGTCTAGAAAGTTCTATCTAAGGAGAGGTTTGGTCACCTAATTGCGCGTCGGTAAGGAGAAATTCTTATTGGAAAGCCCCCTCTTTCCTAGGAACGGCCTGGTTGTCATAAATGTGATTCTGTAATATTATTTTTGAATAATTAATTATTGATTCATATGATAAGGAAATATTTATTTTATGTGGATATAAATGAGGGATATATTTTTGTGGTTAAAAATGAAGGAGTTAATGTTGAGGTGTTTTATCTGTATTTTTGTCGGAACGGAGGTATTGAAAATCAAATTAGGGTTTTTGAGATATTTTACGAGGGTTATAATTTTTAATCCGACCGTTGGATCGTGGTAATATTTGGATATGTTATACATATATAAGTTGAGTATATGTCCACAAATTTTGAACCGTTAAAAATGAACGTATGATTTGTTATGAATTTTACGAGATGACTGGTTCAGAAATTATTAAATTTTCGGAGTTAATCATTTTGGTGAAAAATTCTAGAATTGGTGGGCCCCACTCTTGGTTGGTGAAGAAATGTGCTGAGATTTTTATTCAAATATGGTGGGTGGAAATAGTAGTAGGTAAAGCCATCAGGTTGCAGGTTAAGTCTGCTTCGGCGTGCTAACATTTTCCTATAAATAGAGGGATACGTTAGAATTAAAAATCACACCAGAAACATAAGCTTTCTCTCTTTCTCTCTCTATATTATGAAGCATATTTTGTGAGTTTTTAGATACTTTGAGAGTTGCTATTCAGTGCAAGGTTCCTTCGACTTTACATTCCGGTCAGAAATACTGCTCTTTTGAGGTAAGGGATAGTAAGGGATTTTAAGGGTTATTATGTTTTTCAGTTCGTAATTCTTCTGACCTTTAGAAAATTCTGAAAAAATTGAAAATGATATTTTGATGAGTTTTATTATTTGTGTCCAAAAATGGTGATTTTTAGATGTATAGATTAAGAGTTATGAATTTTACGGGGAAAGACTATTTTAAAAATAACCGCTTATAAATCCTTGTGGTTAACTCCAAAATTGATGAAATTTTTATTGAAAGTATATCTATATAATATCAGTGTACTCTGTGAATTTCAAAATTTTTGGATAAAATTATAATTTATGATAAATGTCTAAATATTCGGCGGTTTTGGCCATATAAAAAATAGTAAATAAATTTTAAAAATTCTGAGAGAACTATATGTTCACTATGAGACTATATTATGCTAAATCCCAGAAAAGAAATATTTTTAGAACTGATTTGGTATTTTTTATGAAAATAGACTAGTTATGAATAAATAAATTAAATATGTTATGTGAAGGAAGAAAATTGAAAAATAGGATTTTATAGCTTGATAATCCTATATGAGGTATATGCAGATTTTTTATGAGGATTTTGGTTATTGGTGATGAAAACTTATGAGTTTGGCATTATAGGATGATTAAATGCATTATTTAGTAAAGTGTAAACAATTAAAATAAATTGTTTATAAGATTAAGAAATGTTATTCTTTAAATATCATTATACCGAAATATTGGTATGGATTTTATTGTAGAATTTCAACTTTTTTGAGTCGGGATTACTATTCACGAGTTACTATTCATGAGTTACTATTCATGAGTTACTATTCACGAGTTACTATTCACGAGTTACTATTCACGAGTTACTATTTACGACAAAATTGGTTTCTTTTTCTAACCAAATTATAGTTGATTTATGAATATTGCTCTTAAAAATAAATCCATGTTTTGATCATATTGTTTTTATTATCATATATAACATCTTTTATAACCCTAATGTTGAAATTTTCTTTCACTTGAGTGTAAAGATGGGTAGATTGTTGGTATGATCATGACTATGGGTTCTCTTTGGCCAGTAGTGCAAAGTTGAATTGTTGACTGGTATGATCATGACCATTGAATTTATAACTGAATATCTTTAGCTTAAGTGTAAATGTGAATTGATCAACATGGTTATAATTATTGTTTATATAATTCTGAAATGATTATATATTTCTTTGAGATATTAATATATTTGGCCTATAGTGCAAATATGAACTGTTGAAGAATATCTTTGGCCTGTAGTGCAAAGATGAATTATTGATGAATATCTTTGGCCTATAGTGCAAAGATGAACTGTTGATGAATATCTTTGGCCTGTAGTGGAAAGATGAATTATTGATGAATATCTTTGGCCTGTAGTGTGAATATGAACTGTTGTTGAATATCTTTGGCCCGTAGTGCAAAGATGGTTTGTTAATGAATATCTTTGGCCGTAGTGCAAAGATGAAGTTATTAGTATGATTATGAACATGAAATGTTATTTGGTGTAACCATGATCTTTGATGTTTCAGGTAAAGATAGGTGAAGAAAATTATCTTCATCCTGGATGAGAAGAGGAATGTAGAACTACAACTATGATTATGAGTTATTCATATAATTGTGAACCAGAATTGTTGATTGATGTTACAGGGATAAAATATTGTTTGTGGATTTTTAACATGAAGAAGATAATAGACTTTATAGTCTATTTGACTCTTCTAATGGATTGCTCGTTCCGCTGCAACTATGGTTGAAATTTTTATCATCTACCATATGTTCTAAATCTCTGATTTATTATTGATGAAGGCTATTGATAATTTAATTATCTTTAGTCATGATATTTTTACTGGGCTAGTTGTGCTCACCCTTCTATTTCACAATTCCTTTCAGGTAATAAGAGTGTAGCTGGGTCGAGCGGGGGTAACAGGGGAATAGAACGGTGGTCATCATTTAGTAGTTATATTTGGTGAATCAACTCGGGTAAGGCGAACCCAACGTTGGAAGGGTGTTTTGCCACTATCATACAAGATGTCTAATGACATACAACCTCGTGTCATCATAAGACAGGGTTGTGCTCATCCACTTACTGAGTATATTTACGAGCACTACCTATATAACCTTGGTGTTTTTTTGAAGTATAATTCTCATTTAGAGACAGTGGAGATAATGATATGTCAAGAGAAGACTCACCATTGGGAAGAATATGATAGTAATCTTCTCGTTTTTCTTTGGGGTCTATTGGGTCAACCAAGAATAATTCTGTGGCCACATGATATCTATCATAACCTAGATGCATGGCCTCCCATGTACGAAGGTTTCCTTGAGCACTTCTCAAAGATTCTAATTTCTAAAACAGTTTTTGACTATACCTTTATGTAAGGTATCTTTGTGAGGTGCTATCCACGATTGGGACATGAGTCACATTTGGTATATATTTGTATCCAAATTCACAACATATGTGTTGCTATATTTTGCACGACAATGTTTGTAATAAAGTTGTAGTTATTTTCTGAACCATGTATTTGGCAACTCAGAATAGGTTGGATGGAATGGACCTGTTTTGGGGTTGTCACATTGGACGTTATTGATTTCTGGATAAATTAAATTATAAATCTTTAAAATTTATCCTTGAACTTGTTTAATTGAATTATTATATCATTGTCATCATCCTCATGTTTATATTCTGTTGAAAGTCATCTGTGGCCTGTAGTGCGTAGATGGACTTGGTATGATTATGACAAGGGATTATTCGGTATAATCATGACCTTAATGTTACAAATGATGTGGTAAAAGTCCTCATTAGCCCGTAGTGCATTGATGGACAATTTTTAGTATGATTATGGCCATGGATTCTCTTCGGCCAAGGGTGCAAAGATGAATTATTTTATGGCGTGATCATGACCGTTGATGAAAACACGATTATCTTTGGCCTGTAGTGCAGGGATGATTCGATGATGTGGATTATTTATTAAGCTGAATCTCAGCAATAAAATTAATGATAAATCTTTTAAATCATAGAAGATAGTAGGTTTTATGATCTACTTGACTCTTCTAATGGATTATTTTTTTCACTGTAGTTGTTGATTTAAAACTTGTTGTCTATTATATTTTATCAGATTTTTCCCTGTTGAAGACTAATGATAATTTGTTGTACATTATCTTAGTCATAATATTTCTTACTGGACTAGTGAGCTCACCCTTTCTTTCACTATTCTCTTCAGTAAATGAGAATATAGCTGGGACTAGTCGGGGAATGGATTGACGGTCCAGATGGTTGCATTAGTAGTCCTCACTATTCTGTGAAATACTGTGATAATTGTAATGAGGACTACTTTTGAGTTTGTATACTCTCTAGTAGACAATATTTGTATTCAAACTCACAGTATATGTGTTGTCGTATTCTGCACGACAATTGTATTACTAAAGTTGTATTTGTTTCTGTACCATGTATTTGGCGACTCAGAATGGGTGATGTATACCTATTTTGAGGTCGTCACAGTTGGTATCAAAGCTTAGGGATATGATCTCTGGCTGAGATGTGAGACAAGAACTAGGTGGGGAGAGACGGGGAATTCCTTCGCTAGTATGACCTGACTAAGTTTATTTGGTATTTGTTTGGTCGGTCAGAATATAGGGATAATATGTTGCATGTCAATTAACCCTTGTTTTGTGACAGTATTTGAAAATGACATCCGAGAATGTTGAGAATAGCAATGGAGCACAGGAGACCGTTGAGTCACCACATATCAATACTCAGGATAATGTGCATCAGGAAGGCAACAATCCTCAGGTGAACAACGACACCGACCAAATGACGAACGACGGTACGTTTATGAGCTTTTTAGAATTCATGCAACACCAAACGAGATAATGCAAGTGGAAACACTGGCAACCCACGGTTGGTCTGCTAAGCAGTTCAAAGAGCTAGGACCACCGAAGTTTTTGGGAAAGCCAGAACCACTTAAGGTAGAGACATGGATAAAGCAGATCACCAAGATATTTGATGTCTTGGAATGCTCTGAGGAGCAAAAGGTTCCATTCCCCACCTTTATGTTGCGTGAAGAAGTAGATCATTGGTGGGAATCTGTAAAACGTACCCAGCCTGACGCACTCAAGATGTTTTGGGAGAAGTTCCAAGAATTGTTCAACGATAAGTACTTTCCCGAAAGTATTCGTCACATGAAGAAAGTGGAATTCATCAAGCTGGAGCAAAATAATATGACCGTGTCGCAGTACGAAGCTAAGTTTGCCGAGTTGTCCCGGTTTGCGTCCCACTTAGTTGATAACGAGGAGAGAATGACGCGGATGTTTCTAAGAGGTTTGAAACCCGAGATACGTCAACACCTAATTTCTCACAAACTGTGTTTGTATTCAGATGTTGTAAATTGGGCTCAGTTATTGGAGCGCGATAACAAGTTAACCCAACCAAGAGAAAGCAGTCGAAAAAAATGATAATACCAGTGGTAGCAGTCATCGAAGCGGTTACAACAATCGTGGAGGAAATTATCATGCCAAGAATGGTAACCACTTCGGTGGTAATCATGACCAAGATAATAGAAGTGGAAATTTTAAGAAGAGGAGGTTCAATAATGATGGAAAGACAGTAACACCAGCACCCGTTTCAAAAGAAGAAGAACGACCACCGATCGTATGTTTCAAATGCGGACAGGAGGAACACATCCGTCTAAACAGTACGCAGCAACCCAAAGTGTGTTTCAATTACGGAAGAGAAGGTCACCTAGCTCGATTTTATCCTGTAGTGAAGTCAAGTCCAGCAGGGATAGTGATGCCAAAGGATGTCCCAGACAAGTCAAAGTCGGTAGTTTAAATAAGAGCGTTTGTCGAGGAACCTAAACGAAGTTATCACGGGTAAGTTAATTATAAACTCTTGCGAAGTTTATACCTTATTCAATACCGGTTCTACATATTCTTTTATTTCTCCTACTTGCTCTCAACGTTTAAACCTGATGTGACGCCCCCAAAATAGGTATACAACACCCATTCTGAGTCGCCAAATACATGGTACAGAAAGCAAACTACAACTTCAATAATACAAATGTCGTGCAAAATACGACAACACATACTGTGAGTTTAAATACAAATATTGTCTTCTAGATAATATCCACACTCAAATAAATCCTCATTACAATTATTCAAACACTATTTTATAGAAATAGTGAGGACTGCTAAAACATCTTTCTAGAACCATCACTCCATACCCCGACTAGATCCTGCTATGTTCTCACCTCCTGAGAAGAAAAATGGAACAAAAAGGAAAAGGGTGAGCTCAACTAGCCCAGTAAAGAATATTATGACTAAGATAATATACAAACAAATTATCGTTAGTCTTCAACAGGGAAAAATCTGATAGAATATAATCGACAACAAGTTTTAGATCAACAACTGCAGCGGAAACAGCAAACCATTAGAAGAGTCAAGTAGAGAAAGAATTCTACTATCTTCTAAGATTTAAAAGTCCATCATCAATATTTTATCCCTGTAACATCAATTAATAATCATCTTTATCCAAATATTCATCTTTGCACTACAGGCCAAAGATATTCATTTGTATCACCTGTCAGTCATGTTCATCTCAACACCTGTTCATCTTTGCACTACAGGCCAAAGATATTCATCAAGTAATCATACATCTTTGCACTACAGGCCAAAGATATTCATTAATATCATCATTTAGGACTGAGGATGATGAAAAATATCTTAAAGAGAACGAATCCAATGAGACAGAAGGACAAATAGTAGGGATTCGTATAACAGTTTATCCAAGATCAATAATACTTCATAATAATCAATTGTGAAGCAGAATTCAAAAATAAAGATCAAAACATGGATACAATCAAAGATAGTAACCATAATAGACATCTTGGACAAAAAGGAAAAATTTTATTTTTCGGTGAATAGTGCCGTATTCGTGAATAGTGCCGTATACGTGAATAGTGCCGTATACGTGAATAGTAACCCCGACACAAAAAGTTCCAAATTTGATAAAAACTCATATCAATATTTCAGCATAATGATATTGAAGAAAATAATATCATTTAAGAAGAAAATAATATCCCTTACCTCAAGATATCAGTACTTCTGGTCGGAATACCGGTATAAGGCTGAAAGAAACTTGCTCTGATGAATAGAAACTCTCAAAGTATCTAAATACTCACAAAATACACTCAATAATCTAGAGAGAGAAAGAGAGAAAACTTGTTTCTGGTGTGATTTTCAATTCTAACTTAGCCCTCTATTTATAGGAAAATTTTAGTAGGTTTGACCTGCAACCTGATGGCTTTACCTGCTACTATTCCCACCCACCACATTTGAAATATAATTCAGCACATTTCTTCACCAACCACAAGTGGGGCCCACCAATTCTAGAATTTTCCATCAAAATGATAAACTCCGAAAATTCAACAATTTCTGAACCAGTCATCTCGTAAAATTCATAATAAATCATACGTTCATTTTTAACGGTTCAAAATTTGTGGACATATACTCAACTTATATATGTATAACATATCCAAAAATTACCACGATCCAACGGTCGGATTAAAAATTATAACCCCCGCAATATTTCTCAAAAACCCTGATTTGATTTTTAATACCTCCATTCCGATAAAAATACTGATAAAACACCTCAACATTAACTCCTTCATTTTTAACCACAAAAATATATCCCTCATTTATATCCACATAAAATAAATATTTCCTTATCATATGAATCAATAATTAATTATTCACAAATAATATTACAGAATCACATTTATGACAACCAGGCCGTTCCCAGGAAAGAGGGGGCTTTCCAATAAGGATTTCTCCTTACTGGCGCGCAATTAGATGACCAAACCTCTCCTTAGACAGAACTTTCTAGACATTGCCAATAATGTTATCTAATAATATTATTCAAATAATATGAATTATTGATCTGATAATGGAAAATACTGTGCAGCAACAATTATTGAAACAACAATAATATAAAATATCAACGCAACAATTATTGAATCAATAAAATAAAATATTGAACAATAACTACTGTAACAATTATTGAGTAGTGCCTTCTTACGTAAGAATCAATAATTGGTGCAATACCGTGTGCTACTGTATTTTAACCACCGGGTATTCCAACAGTATTAACGGTAACAACTACGCCGTTATTTATAAATAACTTATACTTGTCGTTTTCTTCATCCAATCGCTTTCCGTTATGGGGCCCACACAAGGCTGCGCCGTCGTACGAATATTCCCCGACAGCAAGAATATTCCACGACCAAACGAATATTCCCCGACAAAATGAATATTTTATAACCACTTGCTTATTTTGCAAAATTTGCACATTTCACCCATAACCAAAGTATTATATCAAATTAACCCCTTATTATTCACAATAATATTTAGAGAAAATTTGATTTTATTCATTAATAAGTTGGGGTCTTACAACCTCCCCTCCTTATGAAATTTCGTCCTCGAAATTGACGTACGTACCTGATGTTTCAAAAAGGTGAGGATACCTCGCTTTCATTTCTGATTCCAACTCCCAGGTCATTTCTTCAATAGCATGGTTTCTCCACAAAACCTTAACTTGTGGTATAACCTTCGTGCGTAGGACATGCTCTTTCCTATCCAAGATCTTAACAGGTACCTCCTCGTACGTTAAATCTTCAGCTATCTCGTCTGGTTCTAACTCAATAATGTGGTTCGGGTCTTTAACATATTTACGAAGCATAGATATGTGAAAAATATTATGAACACGAGACATGCTTGGAGGTAATGCGAGTCTATATGCCACATTTCCTATTCGCTCAAGAATCTCAAATGGACCAACAAATCTTGGATTGAGCTTTCCTCTCTTCCCAAATCTTGTAACTCCCTTCCATGGTGCAACACGTAATAATACATGATCCCCAATATTAAATTCCACGTCCTTCCGATGAAGATCCGCATAACTCTTTTGTCGATCCTGTGCCGTTTGTATACGTTGTCGAATCGTTTGGATCTTCTCTGTAGTAATGCGTACCAACTCTGGTCCCAACAATGTTGCTTCACCCACCTCGTCCCAGCATACTGGAGAACGACATTTTCTTCCATACAACGCCTCGAATGGAGCCACACCTATGCTCGCCTGATAACTGTTGTTGTAGGAGAATTCCACCAATGGTAGGTACTTATCCCAACTCCCTTTGAGATCTAGGACACAAAGTCTTAATAGATCTTCAAGAGTTTGAATAGTCCTCTCTGATTGTCCGTCCGTTTGAGGATGGTATGCCGAACTGAATCGTAAATCCGTGCCCATAGCTTTCTGCAAGCTAACCCAAAATCGTGAAGTGAATCTTGGGTCACGATCCGAAACTATGGATACTGGCATGCCATGCAATCTCACAATCTCGTTCACGTACATACTAGCAAGACGTTCAAGGGAATAAGTCTCACGTATCGGCAAGAAATGAGCGGACTTGGTTAATCTATCAACAATAACCCAAATCGCATCTATGCCTTGAGAAACCTTGGGAAGACCCGTAACAAAATCCATAGTAATGTGTTCCCACTTCCATTTCGGGATCTCAAGTGGTTGCAATGGACCCTTTGGCACTTGATGCTCCGCCTTTACACGTTGACAAGTTAAACACCTCGAGATAAACTCCGCGATCTCTCTTTTCATATTGCTCCACCAAAATGTATGTCGAAGATCGTGATACATTTTGGTACTCCCAGGATGGATTGCAAACGGTGTGTTGTGTGCCTCCATCATTATTCTATGCTTCAAGTCAAAATCGTTAGGAACACAAAGTCTGGAGTTGACTCGAAGTATTCCTTCTTCATCGATTCTTGCTTCTGGAATAGCACCTTCTTGCACTTTCTTCTTCATACGCATCAGCTCCATGTCCGTAGCTTGAGCAGCTTTAACTTTATCGATTAAAGTCGGTTCTACTCGTATATTTGATATCATCATGTGGGTACTTGGAGCCTTCATCTCTATCTCCATCCTTTGCAAGTCATACAAAATGGGCCTTTGTGTTAACAATATTGCACTCGTACCCGCATATGATCTTCTACTCAATGCGTCAGCTACTACGTTTGCTTTTCCAGGATGATATTGGATGGTATGATCGTAATCTTTCAACAGCTCGAGCCAACGTCGCTGCCGCATGTTGAGTTCCTTTTGGGTGAAGAAATATTTGAGGCTTTTATGATCTGTATAGATCTCCACTTTCTCCCCATACAGGTAGTGTCTCCAGATCTTCAACGCAAAAACGACTGCTGCCAACTCCAAATCATGAGTAGGATAATTCCTCTCATATTCTTTGAGTTGTCGTGAGGCATAGGCTATGACTTTCCCATGTTGCATGAGAACACATCCTAACCCTTTGCCTGAAGCATCGCTGTAGATAACAAATCCATCCGAACCAGATGGTATTGTCAGAACAGGTGCCGAAATGAGTCTCCTCTTGAGTTCTTGGAAACTCTTCTCGCATTCCTCACTCCATACGAATTTTGTATCTTTCCGAGTCAGCTGAGTTAACGGAGTAGCGATTCGAGAAAATCCTTCCACAAATCTCCGATAATAACCAGCTAAGCCCAGAAAGCTACGTACTTCGGTTACCGACTTCGGTTGCTCCCAACTTTGTATGGCTTCAATCTTCGCCGGGTCGACAGATACTCCATGTTTTGACACCACGTGCCCAAGGAATGCTACTTCCTCAAGCCAGAACTCGCATTTCTTCAGTTTGGCATATAGCTTATTTTCACGAAGCCTTTGCAGTACCAGCTTCAAATGGCGCTCATGATCTTCACGGCTTTTGGAATAGATGAGGATGTCATCAATAAAGACAACAACGAACTGATCCAAATATTCTTTGAATACACGGTTCATCATATCCATGAAGGCAGCAGGAGCATTAGTCAATCCAAAAGACATTACTAAGAATTCATAATGCCCGTACCGAGTTCTGAAGGCAGTCTTTGGAATATCCTCAGTTTTAATCTTCAGCTGATGATATCCAGAACGAAGATCGATCTTTGAAAAGAATTGTGCTCCTTGTAACTGGTCAAACAGGTCATCAATGCGAGGTAGC
The DNA here is from genome assembly GCA_016801055.1 of Panax notoginseng. NCBI lineage: Eukaryota > Viridiplantae > Streptophyta > Magnoliopsida > Apiales > Araliaceae > Panax > Panax notoginseng. The sequence continues at coordinate 55,948,906 of CM029022.1, forward strand.
GGATACCTATTCTTGATAGTGACATGATTCAATTCTCGATAGTCGATACAAAGTCGCATACTCCCGTCTTTCTTCTTTACGAATAAAACAGGAGCACCCCAAGGAGACGTACTAGGACGAATAAAACCGATGTCCAACAACTCCTGTAGTTGGACTTTTAACTCCTGAAGTTCAATAGGAGCCATTCGATATGGAGTTTTAGAAATGGGCTTTGTACCGGGTTCAAGGTCAATAAAGAATTCAACTTCACGTTCTGGGGGTAGACCAGGAAGTTCTTCAGGAAATACATCGGGAAATTCTCTAACAATAGAAATATTATTCAAATCTGACTTGTCTTTGTTCAAATCCATACATGGGCTAAGAAAGCTTGACATCCGTTTTTCAATAAACGAATAGCTTTGTGGCTTGATATGACAGTGACTGATTTTAGTGGTTTAGTAGTTTGAATTCGTATGACAGGTTGGTTAGGAATATGAAAACTAACAACCTTACGAAAACAATCAATTTTAGCATGATGAGTGGTTAACCAATCAATTCCTAAAATCACATCAAAAGCAAGTATCTTTAAAGAGATAAGATCAACAGGTAATGTGATAGTGCCAACTTGGATCATGCAAGATTTATAAACTGTAGATGTAACGAAGGTTTCACCCAACGGAGTTTCAACAGATAAGTTAAAGTCCAATTTCTCCGGAGTCAAGTTTAAACGTTGAGCACAAGCAGGAGAGATAAAAGAATGGGTAGAACCGGTATCTAGTAAAGTATAAACTTCGCAAGAATTCAAGATTAGCTTACCCGTGATCACCTCGTTCGGGTTTCTCGCGTTTTGGCCAGTAACGACAAACGCCCTTCCAGGAACCGCTGATTTCGACTTATCCGGGACAGCTTTTGGAGTCACCATCCCCGCTGAACTTGGTTTTGCTACAGAACACTCTCGAGCTATATGACCCTCCTTTCCACAGTTATAACATACCTTGGATTGTTGTGGGCAGTTTGGGCTGATATGTCCCTCTTTCCCACATTTGTAACATACGACCGGTGGTCGTTCTCCTCCCCTAGAAACAGTTGATGTTTGTGCTGACGTCTTCACGTTATCATTGTTGTACCTTCTCTTCTTGAAATCTCCTCCCGACTCGCTCCTTCTATTATCACGACCACGATTACCACCAGAGTGGTTACCGCTTTTGTCCGAATATTTTCCTCCCTGCTGGTTTTCATTGCTTCGATGACTGCCGCCACCGGTATGACCCTGGTTGTGGTCCCTCGGTTGCACATACTCATTATCTCGCTCTAATAATTGAGCCCTATTTACAACATCTGAATATAAAGAAAATTTATGAGAGATAAGATATTGTCGAATCTCGGGTTTTAGACCTCTCAGAAACATCCTTGTCATTCGTTCCTCATTTTCGACCAAATGAGGTGCAAACCTGGATAACTCTGCAAACTTCGCCTCGTACTGGGACACCGTCATGTTGTTTTGTTCCAGTCTGATAAACTCTACCTCCTTCATATGACGAATACTTTCAGGAAAGTACTTGTCATTGAACAGTTTTTGAAATGTTTCCCAGGACATGTTGAGTGCGTCAGGCTGGGTACGCTTCACAGACTCCCACCAGTAGTCTGCCTCACCGCGGAACATAAAGGTGGCGAATGGAACCTTTTGTTCCTCCGTGCATCCCAAGACATCGAATATCTTGGTAATTTGCTTGACCCACGTTTCCGCCATGATCGGATCCGGCTTTCCCTTAAATTCTGGTGGTCCCAATTCTTTGAACTGCTTAGCTGTGACAAACCGCGCGTTATCATTTCCACCCGTATTCTGCACACGAGTCTCCCTCGTCTGATTTTGCATGAACTGCAAAAAGCTCCTAAACATTCCATCATTCATCGTTTGCTCGGTAACGTTGTTTACAGGAGGAATATTGCCTTCCTGTTGCACGTTCCCCTGGGTGGTGATCAAAGGTGTCTCCACGGTCTGATTTACTCCATTATTAACGTTCTCAGCTGCCATTCTTAAATACTGCCATAAAACAAGGGTTAATAGTCATGTCATATATTATCCCTATACTCTGACCGACCAAATAAACACCAAATAAACTTAGTCAGGTCATACTAGCGAAGGAATTCCCCGTCTCTCCCCTCCTAGTTCTTGTCTCACATCTCAGCCAGGGATCATATCCCTAAGCTCTGATACCAACTGTGACGCCCCCAAAATAGGTATACAACACCCATTCTGAGTCGCCAAATACATGGTACAGAAAGCAAACTACAACTTCAATAATACAATTGTCGTGCAAAATACGACAACACATACTGTGAGTTTAAATACAAATATTGTCTTCTAGACAATATCCACACTCAAATAAATCCTCATTACAATTATTCAAACACTATTTTACAGAAATAGTGAGGACTGCTAAAACATCTTTCTAGAACCATCACTCCATACCCCGACTAGATCCTGCTATGTTCTCACCTCCTGAGAAGAAAAATGGAACAAAAAGGAAAAGGGTGAGCTCAACTAGCCCAGTAAAGAATATTATGACTAAGATAATATACAACAAATTATCGTTAGTCTTCAACAGGGAAAAATCTGATAGAATATAATCGACAACAAGTTTTAGATCAACAACTGCAGCGAAAACAGCAAACCATTAGAAGAGTCAAGTAGAGAAAGAATTCTACTATCTTCTAAGATTTAAAAGTCCATCATCAATATTTTATCCCTGTAACATCAATTAATAATCATCTTTATCCAAATATTCATCTTTGCACTACAGGCCAAAGATATTCATTTGTATCACCTGTCAGTCATGTTCATCTCAACACCTGTTCATCTTTGCACTACAGGCCAAAGATATTCATCAAGTAATCATACATCTTTGCACTACAGGCCAAAGATATTCATTAATATCATCATTTAGGACTGAGGATGATGAAAAATATCTTAAAGAGAACGAATCCAATGAGACAGAAGGACAAATAGTAGGGATTCGTATAACAGTTTATCCAAGATCAATAATACTTCATAATAATCAATTGTGAAGCAGAATTCAAAAATAAAGATCAAAACATGGATACAATCAAAGATAGTAACCATAATAGACATCTTGGACAAAAAGGAAAAATTTTATTTTTCGGTGAATAGTGCCGTATTCGTGAATAGTGCCGTATACGTGAATAGTGCCGTATACGTGAATAGTAACCCCGACACAAAAAGTTCCAAATTTGATAAAAACTCATATCAATATTTCAGCATAATGATATTGAAGAAAATAATATCATTTAAGAAGAAAATAATATCCCTTACCTCAAGATATCAGTACTTCTGGTCGGAATACCGGTATAAGGCTGAAAGAAACTTGCTCTGATGAATAGAAACTCTCAAAGTATCTAAATACTCACAAAATACACTCAATAATCTAGAGAGAGAAAGAGAGAAAACTTGTTTCTGGTGTGATTTTCAATTCTAACTTAGCCCTCTATTTATAGGAAAATTTTAGTAGGTTTGACCTGCAACCTGATGGCTTTACCTGCTACTATTCCCACCCACCACATTTGAAATATAATTCAGCACATTTCTTCACCAACCACAAGTGGGGCCCACCAATTCTAGAATTTTCCATCAAAATGATAAACTCCGAAAATTCAACAATTTCTGAACCAGTCATCTCGTAAAATTCATAATAAATCATACGTTCATTTTTAACGGTTCAAAATTTGTGGACATATACTCAACTTATATATGTATAACATATCCAAAAATTACCACGATCCAACGGTCGGATTAAAAATTATAACACCCGCAATATTTCTCAAAAACCCTGATTTGATTTTTAATACCTCCATTCCGATAAAAATACTGATAAAACACCTCAACATTAACTCCTTCATTTTTAACCACAAAAATATATCCCTCATTTATATCCACATAAAATAAATATTTCCTTATCATATGAATCAATAATTAATTATTCACAAATAATATTACAGAATCACATTTATGACAACCAGGCCGTTCCCAGGAAAGAGGGGGCTTTCCAATAAGGATTTCTCCTTACTGGCGCGCAATTAGATGACCAAACCTCTCCTTAGACAGAACTTTCTAGACATTGCCAATAATGTTATCTAATAATATTATTCAAATAATATGAATTATTGATCTGATAATGGAAAATACTGTGCAGCAACAATTATTGAAACAACAATAATATAAAATATCAATGCAACAATTATTGAATCAATAAAATAAAATATTGAACAATAACTACTGTAACAATTATTGAGTAGTGCCTTCTTACGTAAGAATCAATAATTGGTGCAATACCGTGTGCTACTGTATTTTAATCACCGGGTATTCCAACAGTATTAACGGTAACAACTACGCCGTTATTTATAAATAACTTATACTTGTCATTTTCTTCATCCAATCGCTTTCCGTTATGGGGCCCACACAAGGCTGCGCCGTCGTACGAATATTCCCCGACAGCAAGAATATTCCACGACCAAACGAATATTCCCCGACAAAATGAATATTTTATAACCACTTGCTTATTTTGCAAAATTTACACATTTCACCCATAACCAAAGTATTATATCAAATTAGCCCCTTATTATTCACAATAATATTTAGAGAAAATTTGATTTTATTCATTAATAAGTTGGGGTCTTACACCTGACCCCAGTATAAAACCCATTTCTAAAACCTTTAAAATATTTCTTCACCTAAAACGAACGTATTATGCGCTGAAGACGTTGACTCGAGCTATTAAAGATTATGATTATACCATTTAATACCATCGTGGGAAAAGCGAACGTGGTAGCTGACGCGTTGAGCAGAAGATCGTATGCATTTACGAGTGCGAATATACGAACCTATGTGAAGATAGAAAATATAAGATTAGAACCGACTTTAAATCGATAAAGTTAAAGCCGCTCAAGCTACAGACTCAGAGCTGATGAATGTAAAGAATAAGGTTCAAGAGTGCGTTATTCTAGGAGCAAGAGTCGATAAAAAGAGGAAATCTCAACCCTCGATTTTATTGGTCTATTTGAAATCCTCAATCGAGTAGGAACTGTGACCTATAGACTCGTTTTAAATGCCAAGTATATCTTGTGTTCATAACGTTTATTTCGTATCAATGTTACGATGATCCTAACCACATTATTGATTAAGAACCGGACGAGATAGCGGGAGATTTAACGTATAAGGAGATACATGATAAAATCTTGGATAAGAATGAATATATTCTACGCTCAAAGGTTATACCTCAAGAGTTAGAATCTGACGAGGTATCCCCATCTATTCGGCATATCAGGTACGTACGTAAATTTCGGGGACAAAATTTCATAAGGAGGGGAGGTTGTAAGACCCCAACTTATTAATGAATAAAATCAAATTTTCCCTAATTATTATTGTGAATAATAAGGTGTTAATTTGATATAATATTTTGGTTATGGGTGAAATGTGCAAATTTTGCAAAATAAACAAGTGGTTATAAAATATTTATTTTGTCGGGAAATATTCGTTTGGTCGTGGAATATTCTTTCTGTCGGGGAATATTAGTACGACGGCGCAGCTATTTGTGGGTCCTATAACGGAAAACGGTTGGATGAAGATAACGACAAAAATTGAGTTTTTATAAATAACGGCGTAGTTATTACCGTTAACACTGTTGGAATACCCGGTGGTTAAAATACAGTAATACGCGTGGTTGCACAGTAGCACACGAATTAAACAGTATTTTTGAATTATTGATTCTTACGAAGGAAGGCACTACTCAATAATTGTTACAGTAATTATTGTTCAATATTTTATTTTATTGATTCAATAATTGCTACGCTAAAATTTTATATTATTGTTGTTCAATAATTATTACTGCACAGTATTTTCCATTATCAGATCAATAATTCATATTATTTGAATAATATTATTAGATAGCATTATTGGCAATGTCTAGAAAGTTCTGTCTAAGGAGAGGTTTGGTCACCTAATTGCGCGCCAGTAAGGAAAAATCTTTATTGGAAAGCCCCCTCTTTCCTAGGAACGGCCTGGTTGTCATAATTGTGATTCTGTAATATTATTTATAAATAATTAATTATTGATTTATATGATAAGGAAATATTTATTTGATGTGGATATAAATGATGGATTTATTTATGTGGCTATTATTGAAAGAATTAATGTTGAGGTGTTTTATCAGTATTTCTGTCGGAATGGAGGTATTAAAAATCAAATCAGTATTTTTCAGATATATTGCGTGAGTTTTAATTTTTAATCCGACCGTTGGATCGTTGTGATTTTTGGATATGTTATACATATATAAGTTGAGTATATGTCCACAAATATTGAACCGTTAAAAATGAACGTATGATTTGTTATAAATTTTAAGAGGTGGCTAATTCGGAAATTAGGTTTATAAATAATTTTGGTGAAAAATTCTAGAATTGAGTGGGGCCCACTTGTGGTTAGTGAAGAAATGTGCTGAATTTTATTTTAAATGTGGTGGGTGACAATAGTAGCAGGTAAAGCCATCAGGTTGCAGGTCAAGTCTGCTTCGGCGTGCTAACATTTTTCTATAAATAGAGGGCTAAGTTAGAATTAAAAATCACACCAGAATTCATAAATTTTTCCTCTTTCTTTCTCTATATTCTCGAGCGTATTTTGTGAGTATTTTGATACTTTGTGAGTTGCTATTCAGTGCAAGTTTCTGTCAGCACTATATCCGAAATTCAGTCAGAAGTACGATTATTTTGAGGTAAGGGATATTATTTTCTTCGTAAATAATATTATTTATTTCGATATCATTATGCCGAAATATTAATTTGAACTTTTTATCAAATTTAGAACTTTTTGTGTCGGGATTACTATTCACGTATACGGCACTATTCACGTATACGACACTATTCACGAATATGACACTATTCACCGAAAAATTAAATTTTCTTCTTTTTATCCAAGATAGCTATTATGGTTACTATCTTTGATTGTATCCATGTTTTGATCATTATTTTTGAATTCTGCTTCGAAATTGGTTATTTCGGAGTATTATTGAACTTGGATAAACTGTAATACGAATCCCTAATATTTGTTCTTTTATCTCACTGGGTTCATTTTCTTTAAGATATTTTTTATCATCCTTAGTCCTAAATGATGATATTACTGAATATCTTTGGCCTGTAGTGCAAAGATGAATGATTACCTGATGAATATCTTTGGCCCATAGTGCAAAGATGAACAGGTGTTGAGATGAACATGACCAACTGAGTATTATTCTTGAATTTTACTCCACAAAGTAGTATCATGTTGACAATTTGGACGTTATTGATTTTTGGATAAATTAAATTATAAATCTTTAAAATTTATCCTTGAACTTGTTTAATTGAATTATTATATCATTGTCATCATCCTCATGTTTATATTCTGTTGAAAGTCATCTGTGGCCTGTAGTGCATAGATGGACTTGGTATGATTATGACCATGGATTATTCGGTATAATCATGACCGTAATGTTATAAATGATGTGGTAAAAGTCCTCATTGGCCCGTAGTGCATTGATGGACAATTTTTGGTATGATTATGGCCATGGATTCTCTTCGGCTAAGGGTGCAAAGATGAATTATTTTATGGCGTGATCATGACCGTTGATGAAAACACGATTATCTTTGGCCCGTAGTGCAGGGATGATTCGATGATGTGGATTATTTATTAAGCTGAATCTCAGCAATAAAATTAATTGTAAGACCCCAACTTATTAATGAATAACATCAAATTTTCTCTAATTATTATTGTGAATAATAAGGTGTTAATTTGATATAATATTTTGGTTATGGGTGAAATGTACAAATTTTGCAAAATAAACAAGTGGTTATAAAATATTCATTTTTGGTTGGTGAATATTCGTTTGGTCGTGAAATATTCTTGCTGTCGGAGAATATTCGTACGACGGCACAGCCTTGTGTGGGCTCCATAACGGAAAGCAATTGGATGAAGAAAATGACAAGTATAAGTTGTTTATAATTAACGGCGTAGTTGTTACCGTTAATACTGTTGGAATACCTGGTGGTTAAAATACAGTAGCACACGGTATTATACCAATTATTGATTCTTACAAAGGAAGGCACTACTCAATAATTGTTACAGTAGTTACTGTTCAATATTTTATTTTATTGATTCAATAATTGCTGCATTGATATTTTATATTATTATTGTTTTAATAATTGTTACTGCACAGTATTTCCCATTATCAGATCAACAATTCATATTATTTGAATAATATTATTAGATAACATTATTGGCAATGTCTAGAAAGTTCTGCCTAAGGAGAGGTTTGGTCATCTAATTGCGCGCCAGTAAGGAGAAATTCTTATTGGAAAGCCTCCTCTTTCCTGGGAACGGCCTGGTTGTCATAAATGTGATTCTGTATTATTATTTGTGAATAATTAATTATTGATTCATATGATAAAGAAATATTTATTTTATGTGGATATAAATGAGGGATATATTTTTGTGGTTAAAAATGAAGGAGTTAATATTGAGGTTTTTATCTGTATTTTTGTCGGAATGGAGGTATTAAAAATCAGGATTTTTGAGATATTTTACGGGGGTTATAATTTTTAATCCGACCGTTGGATCGTGGTAATTTTTGGATATGTTATATATATATAATTGGAGTATATATCCACAAATTTTGAACCGTTAAAAATGAACGTATGATTTATTATGAATTTTACGAGATGACTGGTTCAGAAATTATTGAATTTTCGGAGTTTATCATTTTGGTGAAAAATTCTAGAATTGGTGGGCCCCACTCTTGGTTGGTGAAGAAATATGCTGAGATTTTTATTCAAATGTGGTAGGCTTGAATAGTAGCAGGTAAAGCCATCAGGTTGCAGGTTAAGTCTGTTTCGGCGTGCTAATATTTTCCTATAAATAGAGGGCTAAGTTAGAATTAAAAATTACACCAGAAATAAGTTTTCTCTCTTTCTTTCTCTAGATTATTGAGTGTATTTTGTGAGTATTTAGATACTTCCGACCAGAAGTACTGATATTTTGAGGTAAGCGATATTATTTTCTTCTTAAATGATATTATTTTCTTCAATATCATTATGCTAAAATATTGATATGAGTTTTTTTATCAAATTTGAAACTTTTTGTGTCGGAGTTACTATTCACGTATACAGTACTATTCACGTATACGGCACTATTCACGAATACGACACTATTCACCAAAAAATAAAATTTTTCCTTTTTGTCCAAGATATCTATTATGGTTACTATCTTTGATTGTATCCATGTTTTGATCTTTATTTTTGAATTCTGCTTCACAATTGATTATTATGAAGTATTATTGATCTTGGATAAACTGTTATACGAATTCCTACTATTTGTCCTTCTGTCTCACTGGATTCGTTTTATTTAAGATATTTTTCATCATCCTCAGTCCTAAATGATGATATTACTGAATATCTTTGGCCTATATTGCAAATATGTATGATTACCTGATGAATATCTTTAGTCTGTAGTGCAAAGATGAACAGGTGTTGAGATGAACATGACCGACTGGTGATACAAATGAATATCTTTGGCCTGTAGTGCAAAGATAAATTTTTGGTTAAAAATAATTATTAATTGATGTTACAGGGATAAAATATTGATGATGGACTTTTAAATCTTAAAAGATAGTAGAATTCATTCTCTACTTGACTCTTCTAATGGTTTGCTGTTTCCGCTGCAGTTGTTGATCTAAAACTTGTTGTCGATTATATCTATCAGATTTTTCCCTGTTGAATACTAATGATAATTTGTTGTATATTATCTTAGTCATAGTATTCTTTACTGGGCTAGTTGAGCTCACACTTTTCCTTTTTGTTCCATTTTTCTTCTCAGGAGATGAGAACATAGCAGGATCTAGTCGGGGTATGGAGTGATGGTTCTAGAAAGATGTTTTAGCAGTCCTCACTATTTCTGTAAAATAGTGTTTGAATAATAGTAATGAGGACTTATTTGAGTGTGGATATTGTCTAGAAGACAATATTTGTATTTAAACTCACAGTATGTGTTGTCGTATTTTGCACGATAATTGTATTATTGAAGTTGTAGTTTGCTTTTTGTACCATGTATTTGGCGACTCAGAATGGGTGTTGTATACCTATTTTGGGGGCGTCACAGTTGGTATCAGAGCTTAGGGATATGATCCATGGCTGAGATGTGAGACAAGAACTAGGAGGGGAGAGACGGGGAATTCCTTCGCTATTATGACCTGACTAAGTTTATTTGGTCGGTCAGAGTATAGGGATAATATATGACATGACTATTGTAAGACCCCGAATTTTATGAAATAAAAGTATTCAATTTTTCTTATAATTACTATTCAGTAAATGGTTAAATTGATAAAAATTTAAAGTTATGAGTGAAATATGATTTTTTTTCAAAATAAGCAAGTGGTTATAAAATAATCATTGTTGTCGGGGAATATTCGTTTGGTCGTGGAATATTCTTTCTGTCGGGGAATATTCGTACGACGGCGCAGCCATTTGTGGGCCCCATAATAGAATAACTGTCGGGTGAAGAAAACGACAAATTTGAGTTTTTACAAATAACGGCGTAGTTGTTACCGTTAACACTGTTGGAATACCCGGTGGTTAAAATACAGTAATACGCGTTATTGCACAGTAGCACACGGTATTGCATAGTATTTTTGAAATTATTGATTCTTACGTAAGAAGGCACTACTCAATAATTGTTACAGTAATTACTGTTCAATATTTTATTTTATTGATTCAATAATTGCTACGTTGAAATTTTGTATTATTGTTGTTCAATAATTGTTGCTGCACAGTATTTCCCATTATCAGATCAATAATTCATATTATTTGAATAGTATTATTAGATAGCATTATTGGCAATGTCTAGAAAGTTCTGTCTAAGGAGAGGTTTGGTCATCTAATTGCGCGCCAGTAAGGAGAAATCCTTATTGGAAAGCCCCCTCTTTCCTGGGAACGGCCTGGTTGTCATAAATGTGATTCTATAATATTATTTGTGAATAATTAATTATTGATTCATATGATAAGAAAATATTTATTTTATGTGGATATAAATGAGGGATATATTTTTGTGGTTAAAAAATGAAGGAGTTAATGTTGAGATTTTTATCCGTATTTTTGTCGGAATGGAGGTATTAAAAATCAAGGTTTTTGAGATATTTTGCGGGGGTTATAATTTTTAATCCGACCGTTGGATCGTGGTAATTTTTGGATATGTTATACATATAAGTTGAGTATATGCCCACAAATTTTGAACCGTTAAAAATGAACGTATGATTTATTATGAATTTTACGAGATGACTGGTTCAGAAATTGTTGAATTTTTAGAGTTTATCATTTTGGTGGAAAATTCTAGAATTGGTGGGCCCCACTTGTGGTTGGTGAAGAAATGTGCTGAATTATATTTCAAATGTGGTGGGTGGGAATAGTAGCAGGTAAAGCCATCAGGTTGCAGGTCAAACCTACCAAAATTTTTCTATAAATAGAGGGCTAAGTTAGAATTGAAAATCACACCAGAAACATAAGCTTTCTCTCTTTCTCTCTCTATATTATGAAGTATATTTTGTGAGTTTTTAGATACTTGGTGAGTTGCTATTCATTAGTGCAAGTTTTTTTCAGCATCATATCCGATATCCAATCAGAAGTACTGCTCTTTTGAGGTAAGGGATAGTAATAGATTTTAAGGGTTGTTATGATTTTCAGTTTCGTAATTTTTCTGATCTTCAAAAATTATGGAAAAATTTGAAATGATATTTTGATGAGTTTTATTGATTGTGTCCAAAAATGGTGATTTTTGGATGTATAGATTAAGAGTTATGAATTATACGGGAAAAGACTATTTTAAAAGTAACCGCTTATAATTCCTTGTGGTTAACTCCAAAATTGATGAAATTTTTATTGGGAGTACATGTATATGATAGAAGTATACTCTGTAAATTTCAGAATTTTTAGACAAAAGTACAATTTTTGATAAATGTCTAAATATTCGGCTATTTTGGCCATATGAAAAATAGTAAATGACTTTTAAAAATTCTGAGAAAAATATATGTTCACTATGGGACTATATTATGCTAAATCCTAGAAAAGAAATATTTTTAGAACTGATTTGATATTTTTCATGAAAATGGACTAGTTATGAGTAAATGAATTAAATATTTTATGTGAAGTAAGAAAATTGGAAAATAGGATTTTATGGCTTGAGAATCCTATATGAGGTATATGCAGATTTTTGATGAGGGTTTTGATTATTGGTGATAAAATCTTATGAGCTTGGTATTTTAGAATGATTAAATGCATTATTTAGTAAAGTGTAAACAATTTAAATAAATTGTTTATAAGCTTAAGAAATATTATTATTTCAATATCATTATACCGAAATACTGGTATCAATTTTATTGTGGAATTTCTACCTTTTTGTGTCGAGTTTACTATTTATGAGTTACTATTCACGAGTTACTATTCATGAGTTACTATTCACGAGTTACTATTCACGATAAAAATTGGTTTCTTTTTCTAACCAAATTATAGTTGAGTTATGAATATTACTCTTAAGATTAAATCTATATGTTGATTATATTAATTTTATTATCATATATAACATTTTTATAACCCTGATGTTGAAATTCTCTTTCTCTAGAGTGTAAAGATGGGTAGATTATTGGTATGATCATGACTAGGGTTCTCTTTGGCCTGTAGTGCAAAGTTGAATTGTGACTGGTATGATCATGACCATTGAATTTATAAGTGAATATCTTTAGCTTAAGTGCAAAGGTGAATTGATCAACATGGTTATAATTATTGTTTATATAAATTCTGAAATGATTATATATTTCTTTGAGATATTAATATCTTTGGCCTGTAGTGCAAAGATGAAATATTGATGAATATCTTTGGCCTGTAGTGCAAAGATGAATTGTTGATGAATATCTTTGGCCCGTAGTGCAAAGATGACATGTTGTTGAATATCTTTGGCCAGTAGTGCAAAGATGAACAGATGTTGAGATAAACATGACCAGCTGGTGATACAAATGAATATCTTTGGACGTAGTGCAAAGATGAAGTTATTAGTATGATTATGAACAGGAAATGTGATTTGGTGTAACCATGATCTTTGATGTTTCAGGTAAAGATAGGTGATGAAAATTATCATCGTCCTGGATGAGAAGAGGAATTTAGAATCACAATTATGATTATGAGTTATTCATATGATTGTGAACCAGAATTGTTGATTGATGTTACAGGGATAAAACATTGTTGGTGGATTTTTAACATGGAGAAGATAATAGACTTTATAGTCTATTTGACTCTTCTAATGGATTGCTCGTTCCGCTGCAACTATGGTTGAAATTTTTATCATTTACCATATGTTCTAAATCTCTGATTTATTGTTGATGAAGGCTATTGATAATTGAATTATCTTTAGTCATGATATTCTTTACTGAGCTAGTTGTGCTCACCCTTTTGCTTCACAATTCCTTTCAGGTAATAAGAGTGTAGCTGGGTCGAGCGGGGGTAACAAGGGAATAGAACGGTGGTCATCATTTAGTAGTTATATTTGGTGAAGAAAATAGGGTGAGGCGAACCCAACGTTGGAAGGGTGTTTTGTCACTATCATACAAGATGTCTAATGACATACAACCTCGTGTCATCATAAGACAGGGTTGTGCTCATCCACTTGCTGAGTATATCTATGGGCACTACCTATATAATCTTGGTGTTTGTTTGAAGTATAATTCTCAATTAGAGACAGTGGAGATAATGATAAGTCAAGAGAAGACTCACCATTGGGAAGAATATGATAGTAATCTTCTCGTTTTTCTTTGGGGTCTATTGGGTCAACCAAGGATAATTCTGTGGACATATGATATCTATCATAACCTAGATGCGTGGCCTCCCATGTACGAAGGTTTCCTTGAGCACTTCCCAAAGATTCTAATTTCTAAAACAGTTTTTGACTATACCTTTATGTAAGGTGTTATTGTGAGGTGATGTCCACAGTTGGAACATGAGTCACATTTGGTATATATTTGTATCCAAACTCACAGCATATGTGTTGTTATATTTTGCACGACAATTGTTGTAATAAAGTTGTAGTTATTTTCTGTACCATGTATTTGACGACTCAGAATGGATTGGGTGGAATGGACCTATTTTGGGGTTGTTACAACTATTAACCCTTGTTTTATGGCAGTATTTAAGAATGGCAGCTGAGAACGTTAATAATGGAGTAAATCAGACCGTGGAGACACTTTTGATCACCACCCAAGGGAACGTGCAACAGGAAGGCAATATTCCTCCTGTAAACAACGTTACCGAGCAAACGATGAATGATGGAATGTTTAGGAGCTTTTTGCAGTTCATGCAAAATCAGACGAGGGAGACTCGTGTGCAGAATACGGGTGGAAATGATAACAATGCGCGGTTTGTCACAGCCAAACAGTTCAAAGAATTGGGACCACCAGAATTTAAGGGAAAGCCGGATCCGATCATGGCAGAAACGTGGCTCAAGCAAATTACCAAGATATTCGATGTCTTGGGATGCACGGAGGAACAGAAGGTTCTATTCGTCACCTTTATGTTCCGCGGTGAGGCAGACTACTGGTGGGAGTCTGTGAAGCGTACCCAGCCTGACGTACTCAACATGTCCTGGGAAACATTTCATAAACTGTTCAATGTCAAGTACTTTCCTGAAAGTATTCGTCATATGAAGGAGGTGGAGTTTATCAGACTGGAACAAAACAACATGACGGTGTCCCAGTACGAGGCGAAGTTTACAGAGTTATCCAGGTTTGCACCTCATTTGGTCGAAAATGAGGAACGAATGACAAGGATGTTTCTAAGAGGTCTAAAACCCGAGATTCGGCAATATCTTATCTCTCATAAATTTTCTTTATATTCAGATGTTGCAAACAGGGCTCAATTATTAGAGCGAGATAATGAGTATGTGCAACCGAGGGACCACAACCAGGGTCATACCGGTGACAGCAGTCATCAGAGCGATGATAACCAACGAGGAGGGAAAAATACGAACAAAGGCGGTAACCACTTGGGTGGTCATCGTGGCCATGATAATAGGAGAGGTGAGCCAAGTGGAAATTTTAGAAAGAGGAGATTCAACAATGACGGGAAGACATCAGCAGCTGCACCAGCACCAATAATAAATTCTAGGGGAGGAGAACGACCGCCAGTTAGATGTTACAAATGCGGGAAAGAGGGACATATCAGCCCAAACTTTCCATAACAATCCAAGGTATGTTACAACTGTGGAAAGGAAGGCCACATAGCTCGTGATTGTTCTGTAGCAAAATCAAGTTCAACGGGGATGGTGACTCCAAGGGCTGTCTCGGATAAGTCAAAATCAGCGGATCCTGGAAGAGCGTTTGTCGTGACTGGCCAAAACGTGGGGGAATCCGAACGAGGTGATCACGGGTAAGCTAATCATAAACTCTTGTGAAGTTTATACCTTATTAGATACCAGTTCTACCTATTCTTTTATCTCTCCTGCTTGTGCTCAACGTTTAAACTTGACTCCGGAGAAATTGGACTTTGACTTATCTGTTGAAACTCCGTTGGGTGAAACCTTCGTTACATCTACAGTTTATAAATCTTGCATGATCCAAGTTGGCACTATCACATTACCTGTTGATCTTATCTCTTTAAAGATACTTGCTTTTGATGTGATTTTAGGAATTGATTGGTTAACCACTCATCATGCTAAAATTGATTGTTTTCGTAAGGTTGTTAGTTTTTATATTCCTAACCAACCTGTCATATGAATTCAAACTACTAAACCACTAAAATCAGTCACTGTCATATCAAGCCACAAAGCTATCCGTTTATTGAAAAACGGATGTCAAGCTTTCTTAGCCCATGTCATGGATTTGAACAAAGACAAGTCAGATTTGAATAATATTTCTATTGTTAGAGAATTTCCCGATGTATTTCCTGAAGAACTTCCTGGTCTACCCCCATAACGTGAAGTTGAATTCTTTATTGACCTTGAACCCGGTACAAAGCCCATTTCTAAAACCCCATATCGAATGACTCCTATTGAACTTAAGGAGTTAAAGGTCCAACTACAGGAGTTATTGGACATCGGTTTTATTCGTCCTAGTACATCTCCTTGGGGTGCTCCTATTTTATTCGTAAAGAAGAAAGACGAGAGTATGCGACTTTGTATCGACTATAGGGAATCGAACCATGTCACCATCAAGAATAGGTATCCGCTACCTCGCATTGATGACCTGTTTGACCAGTTGCAAGGAGTACAATTCTTTTCAAAGATCGATCTTCGTTCTGGATATCATCAGCTGAAGATTAAAACTAAGGATATTCTAAAGACTGCCTTTAAAACTCGGTACGGGCATTATGAATTCTTAGTCATGTCTTTGGATTGACTAATGCTCATGCTGCTTTCATGGATATGATGAACCGTGTATTCAAAGAATATTTAGATCAGTTCGTTGTTGTCTTTATTGATGACATCCTCATCTATTCCAAAAGCCGTGAAGATCATGAGTGCCATTTGAAGCTGGTACTGCAAAGGCTTCGTGAAAACAAGCTATATGCCAAATTGAAGAAATGCGAGTTCTGGCTTGAGGAAGTAGCATTCCTTGGACACGTGGTGTCAAAACATGGAGTATCTGTCGACCCGGCGAAGATTAAAGCCATACAAAGTTGGGAGCAACCGAAGTCGGTGACCGAAGTACGTAGCTTTCTGGGCTTAGCTGAGTATTATCGGAGATTCGTGGAAGGATTTTCTAAAATCGCTACTCCGTTAACTCAGCTGACTCAGAAGGATACAAAATTCGGTTGGAGCGAGGATTGTGAGAAGAGTTTTCAAGAACTCAAGAGGAGACTCATTTCGGCACCTGTTCTGACAATACCATCTGGTTCGGATGGATTTGTTATCTACAACAATGCTTCAGGCAAAGGGTTAGGATGTGTTCTCATGCAACATGAGAAAGTCATAGCCTATGCCTCGCGACAACTCAAAGAATATGAGAGGAATTATCCTACTCATGATTTGGAGTTGGCAGCAGTCGTTTTTGCGTTGAAGATTTGGAGACACTACCTGTATGGGGAGAAAGTGGAGATCTATACGGATCATAAAAGCCTCAAATATTTCTTCACCCAAAAAGAACTCAACATGCGGCAACGACTTTGGCTTGAGCTGTTGAAAGATTACGATCATACCATTCAATATCATCTTGGAAAAGCGAACGTAGTAGCTGACGCATTGAGTAGAAGATCATACGCGGGTACGAGTGCAATGGTGTTAACATAAAGGCCCATTTTGTATGATTTGCAAAGGATGGAAATAGAGATGAAGGCTCCAAGTACCCACATGATGATATCAAATATACGAGTAGAACCGACTTTAATTGATAAAGTTAAAGCCGCTCAAGCTACGGACATAGAGCTGATGCGTATGAAGAAGAAAGTGCAAGAAGGTGCTATTCTAGAAGCAAGAATCGATGAAGAAGGAATACTTCGAGTCAACTCCAGACTTTGTGTTCCTAACGATTTTGACTTGAAGCATAGAATAATGATGGAGGCACACAACACACCGTTTGCAATCCATCTTGGGAGTACCAAAATGTATCACGATCTTCGACATACATTTTATTGGAGCAATATGAAAAGAGAGATCGCGGAGTTTATCTCGAGGTGTTTAACTTGTCAACGTGTAAAGGCGGAGCATCAAGTGCTAAAGGGTCCATTGCAACCACTTGAGATCCCGAAATGGAAGTGGGAACACATTACCATGGATTTCGTTACAGGTCTTCCTAAGGTTTCTCAAGACATAGATGCGATTTGGGTCATTGTTGATAGATTAACCAAGTCTGCCCATTTCTTGCCTATACGTGAGACTTATTCCCTTGAACGTCTTGCTAGTATGTACGTGAATGAGATTGTGAGATTGCATGGCATGCCAGTATCCATAGTTTCGGATCGTGACCCAAGATTCACTTCACGATTTTGGGTTAACTTGCAGAAAGCTATGGGCACGAATTTACGATTTAGTTCAGCATACCATCCTCAAACGGTCGGGCAATCAGAGAGGACTATTCAAACCCTTGAAGATCTATTAAGACTCTGTGTTCTAGATTTCAAAGGAAGTTGGGATAAGTACTTGCCACTGGTAGAATTCTCCTACAACAACAGTTATCAGGCAAGTATAGGTGTGGCTCCATTCGAGGCGTTGTATGAAAGAAAATGTCGTTCTCCAGTATGCTGGGACGAGGTGGGTGAAGCAACATTGTAGGGGCCAGAGTTTATACGCATGACTATAGAGAAGATCCAAACGATTCGACAACGTATACAAACGGCACAGGATCGACAAAAGAGTTATGTGGATCTTCATTGGAAGGACGTGGAATTTAATATTGGGGATCATGTATTGTTACGTGTTGCACCATGGAAAGGAGTTACAAGATTTGGGAAGAGAGGAAAGCTCAATCCACGATTTGTCGGTTCATTTGAGATTCTTGACCGAATAGGAAATGTGGCCTATAGACTCGCATTTCCTCCAAGCATGTCTCGTTTTCATAATATTTTTCATATGTCTGTGCTTCGTAAATATGTGAAAGACCCGAACCACATTATTGAGTTAGAACCGGACGAGATAGCCGAAGATTTAACATACGAGGAGGTACCTGTTAAGATATTGGATAGGAAAGAGCATATTCTACGCACGAAGGTTATACCACAAGTTAAGGTTTTGTGGAGAAACCATGCTATTGAAGAAATAACCTGGGAGTTGGAATAAAAAATGAAAGCGAGGTATCCTCACCTTTTCGAAACACTAGGTACGTACGTCAATTTCGAGGACGAAATTTCATAAGGCGGGGAGGTTGTAAGACCCCAACTTATTAATGAATAAAATCAAATTTTCTCTAATTATTATTGTGAATAATAAGGTGTTAATTTGATATAATATTTTGGTTATGGATGAAATGTGCAAATTTTGCAAAATAAACAAGTGATTATAAAATATTCATTTTTGGTCGGTGAATATTCGTTTGGTCGTGGAATATTCTTGCTGTCGGGGAATATTCGTACGACGGCGCAGCCTTGTGTGGGCCCCATAACGGAAAGCGATTGGATGAAGAAAATGACAAGTATAAGTTATTTATAATTAACGGCGTAGTTGTTACCGTTAATACTGTTAGAATACCTGGTGGTTAAAATACAGTAGCACACGATATTGTACCAATTATTGATTCTTACGAAGGAAGGCACTACTCAATAATTGTTACAGTAGTTACTGTTCAATATTTTATTTTATTGATTCAATAATTGCTGCATTGATATTTTATATTATTGTTGTTTCAATAATTGTCACTGCACCGTATTTCCCATTATCAGATCAATAATTCATATTATTTGAATAATATTATTAGATAACATTATTGGCAATGTCTAGAAAGTTCTGCCTAAGGAGAGGTTTGGTCATCTAATTGCGCGGCAGTAAGGAGAAATTCTTATTAGAAAGCCCCCTCTTTCTTGGGAACGGCCTGGTTGTCATAAATATGATTCTGTAATATTATTTGTGAATAATTAATTATTGATTCATATGATAGGGAAATGTTATACATATATAAGTTGAGTATATATGTCCACAAATTTTGAACCGTTAAAAATGAACGTATGATTTATTATGAAGTTTACGAGATGACTAGTTCAGAAATTGTTGAATTTTCGGAGTTTATCATTTTGGTAAAAAATTCTAGAATTGGTGGGCCCCACTCTTGGTTGGTAAAAAAATGTGCTGAGATTTTTATTCAAATGTGGTAGGCTTGAATAGTAGCAGGTAAAGCCATCAGGTTGCAGGTTAAGTCTGTTTCGGCGTGCTAACATTTTCCTATAAATAGAGGGCTAAGTTAGAATTGAAAATCACACCAGAAACAAGTTTTCTCTCTCTAGATTATTGAGTGTATTTTGTGAGTATTTAGATACTTTGAGAGTTTCTATTCATCAGAGCAAGTTTGTTTCAGCCTTATACCGGTATTCCGACCAGAAGTACTGATATTTTGAGGTAAGGGATATTATTTTCTTCAATATCATTATGTTAAAATATTGATATGAGTTTTCTATCAAATTTGGAACTTTTTGTGTCGGAGTTACTATTCACATATACGGTACTATTCACGTATACGGCACTATTCACCGAAAAATAAAATTTTCCCTTTTTGTCTAAGATATCTATTATGGTTACTATCTTTGATTGTATCCATGTTTTGATCTTTATTTTTGAATTCTGCTTCACAATTGATTATTATGAAGTATTATTGATCTTGGATAAACTGTTATATAAATCCCTACTATTTATCCTCCTGTCTCACTGGATTCATTTTTTTAAAGATATTTTTCATCATCCTCAGTCCTAAATGATGATATTACTTAATATCTTTGGCCTGTATTGCAAAGATGTATGATTACCTGATGAATATCTTTGGCCTGTAGTGCAAAGATGAATAGGTGTTGAGATGAACATGGCCGACTGGTGATACAAATGAATATATTTGGCCTGTAGTGTAAAGATGAATATTTGGTTAAAGATGATTATTAATTGATGTTACAGGGATAAAATATTGATGATGGACTTTTAAATCTTAGAAGATAGTAGAATTCATTCTCTACTTGACTCTTCTAATGGTTTGTTGTTTCCGCTACAGTTGTTGATCTAAAACTTGTTGTCGATTATATTCTATCAGATTTTTCCCTGTTGAATACTAATAATAATTTGTTGTATATTATCTTAGTCATAATATTCTTTACTGGGCTAGTTGAGTTCACCCTTTTCCTTTTTGTTCCATTTTTCTTCTCAAGAGGTGAGAACATAGCAGGATCTAGTCGGGGTATGGAGTGATGGTTCTAGAAAGATGTTTTAGCAGTCCTCACTATTTCTGTAAAATAGTGTTTGAATAATTATAATGAGGACTTATTTGAGTGTGAATATTGTCTAGAAGACAATATTTGTATTTAAACTCACAGTATGTGTTGTCGTATCTTGCACGACAATTGTATTATTTAAGTTGTAGTTTGCTTTTTGTACCATATATTTGGCGACTCAGAATGGGTGTTGTATACCTATTTTGGGGGCGTCACATTAATGATAAATCTTTTAAATCATAGAAGATAGTAGATTTTATGATCTACTTGACTCTTCTAATGGATTATTTTTTTCGCTGAAGTTGTTGATTTAAAACTTGTTGTCTATTATATTTTATCAGATTTTTTCCTGTTGAAGACTAATGATAATTTGTTGTACATTATCTTAGTCATAATATTTCTTACTGGGCTAATTGAGCTCACCCTTTCTTTCACTGTTCTCTTCAGGAAATGAGAATATAGCTGGAACTAGTCGGGGAATAGATTGACGGTCCATATGGTTGCATTAGTAGTCCTCACTATTCTGTGAAATACTGTGATAATTGTAATGAGGACTCCTTTTGAGTTTGTATACTCTCTAGTAGATAATATTTGAATTCAAACTCACAGTATATGTGTTGTCGTATTCTGCACGACAATTGTATTACTGAAGTTGTATTTGTTTCTGTACCATGTATTCGGCGACACAGAATGGGTGATGTATACCTATTTTGGGGTCGTCACAGTTGGAATCAAAGCTTAGGGATATGATCCCTGGCTGAGATGTGAGACAAGAACTAGGTGGGGAGAGACGGAGAATTCCTTCGCTAGTATGACCTGACTAATTTTATTTGATATTTGTTTGGTCGTTCAGAATATAGGGATAATATGTTGCATGTCAATTAACCCTTGTTTTGTGACAGTATTTGAAAATGACATCTGAGAATGTTGAGAATAACAATAGAGCACAGGAGACCGTTGAGTCACCATAGATCAATACTCAGGATAATGTGCATCAGGAAGGCAACAATCCTCAGGTGAACAACGGCACCGACCAAATGACGAACGACGGTACGTTTAGGAGCATTTTAGAATTCATGCAACACCAAACGAGATAATGCAGGTGGAAACACTGGAAACCCACGGTTGGTCACTGCTAAGCAGTTCAAGGAGCTAGGACCACCGGAGTTTTTGGGAAAGCCAGAACCACTTAAGGCAGAGACATGGATAAAGCAGATCACCAAGATATTTCATGTCTTGGACTGCTCAGAGGAGCAAAAGGTTCCATTCGCCACCTTTATGTTGCGTGAAGAAGCAGATCATTGGTGGGAATCTGTAAAACGTACCCAGCCTGACGCACTCATGATGTCTTGGGAGAAGTTCTAAGAATTGTTCAACGATAAGTACTTTTCCGAAAGTATTCGTCACATGAAAGAAGTGGAATTCATCAAGCTGGAGCAAAATAATATGACCGCGTCACAGTACGAAACTAATTTTGCCGAGTTGTCCTGGTTTGCGTCCCACTTTGTTGATAACGAGGAGAGAATGACGCGGATGTTTCTAAGAGGTTTGAAACCAGAGATACGTCAACACCTAATTTCTCACAAACTGTGTTTTTCCATAAGTAAGAGTTGATGAAGTGAAGAAAGCTCAAACCCTCGATTTAATTAGCCCATTTGAAATACTCGACCGAGTAGGAATTATGGCCTATAGACTCGCCTTACTGCCAAGTATGTCTCTTGTTCATAATGTTTTTCACATATCTATGTTGTGTAAATATGTGGAAGACCCGAACCACATTATTGATTTAGAACCGAACGAGATAGCGAAAGATTTAATGTATGAAGAGGTACCTGTTAAAATCTTGAATAAGAAGAAACATATTCTACGCTCAAAGGTTATACCTCAAGAGTTAGAATCTGAAATGAAAATAAGGTATCCTCACCTCTTCGACATACTAGGTACGTACACCAATTTCAAGGATAACATTTCATAAGAAGAGGAGGTTGTAAGACACCAATTTTTATGAATAAAGATTTAATTTTCTCCGAATATCTTCTTGAATAATAAGGTGTGGAATTGTTATAATGTTATAGTTGTGGGTAATATTTATAAATTTTGCAAAGTAAGCAAGTTATTATAAAATATTCATTTGGTCGGGGAATATCGTTTTAACAGGGAATATTCGTACGACGACACAATCATTGGTGGACCCCCACAACGAAATTACTGTTGGAGTTAGAAAACGACAGAAATAACTTTTTATAAAAATAACGGCGAAAGTTTTATCATTAATTGTTGAAATACCCAGTGATAAAAGTACAGTAATACGCGTGGTTGCATAGTATCACACGGTATTTGATGCTTACGTGAGAAGTCACTCAGTTATACTCAATTATTGCTATAGTAATTGCTGCATAGTATCTCACGTTATTGATTTAATTATTGTCACAATATTTTATATTATTAAATCAATAATTGAGACGAAAAAGTTATTCATATTATTATTTACATTATTGACGATGTCTAGAAAGTTCTATCGAGGAAAGGGGTTTGGTCACCTAATTACCCGCTAATAGAGAGAAATCCTTACCGAAAAGCTCCTCTTTTCTGGGAATGATCTGGTTGTTAATATTGTGAGTTGTAATATTAATGATGAATGTTATTAAAAATGTGTTTAATGAAGCCAAGTGAGTTGAGATAAATAGAAGAAATTTTTATGAAGTATTTATTGTAAATTTTGCTTATTATATGGACCCTCACTTACTCATTTTTTAAAATAATCGGTAGAAAATTATTCAGTATATATATATATATATATATATATATATATATATATATATATATATATATAATGTGGGTGGTGTGTGGTGTGTGGTGGGTGGTGTGTGTGAGATTACATATTTGGTGGGTGTGTGGGAATGTGCCCGTAAGTTTAAATTGTGGCCTGTATGTTGGGTAATGTATATATATATATATATATATATATATATATATATATATATATATATATAAGTTTTGTTTTATTAGATTATAAATAGAATATATTATATTTTATTTAAAGTTTTCGTTTTATTAAAATATTTTATTGCATAGTAATGAATAATAAAAATTAGAAAATTAGTTTTCCTCCGCCGGTGCGCGCCCATGATTGTCCTCATGTGCAGTCTATGATTTTATTTTCTAAATAGTATCATTCCATTCTTTTATAAATAGGATGATTAGTTTAAAAATGAAAATCACACCAGAATCAGAGAATTCTTCTTCTATAATATTGAGCATATTTCTTTAAGTTTAAGGAAGATTTGAGTGTAGAAAATAGTGTAAATTTTCTTCAAGAATATCTCCGCAACACCAGTCAGAATTACTCTCTTTTTAAGGTAAGGGATATTATTTATTTCATATTCGCTTACGATATTATTTTTCGTATTCGTAAGGAATTTTATTTTCGTTCAATATTCATAAAGAATATTATTTTTGTTCAATATTCGTAAGGAATATTATCTTCGTTCAATATTCGTAAGGAATATTATTTTCGTTCAACAGTCGTAAGGGATATTATTTTTGTTCAATATTCGTTAAAAATAATATTTTCTTCCATACTCTGTAGTGTCATACTCTGTAGTATGTAAGTAATATTATTTCATTTCTTATTCCGAATTCTACACTCATTTTATTAAGTATTGCTTCTATACTTTTTGAAATTAGTAGAATATCCTTGAAATTTGCGCTTCATCTAGTATCTTTTCACGAAAATATTATTCTGAACATTCTTGATAATTTTTAATCTTTTCATGCCAAGATACTATTCATGGGATACTATTCTTGAAGTACTATTCACGGGATATTATTTACTCGGGTACTATTCACCCGAGGTACTATTCTTGACAAAAATTGATTTCTTTTCGGTCCAAATTATTTTTGATACAATATTATTCTTGAATTTTACTCGACAAAGCAGTATCATGTTGACAATTTGGACATTATTGAATTCTAAATAAATTAAATTATAAATCTTTAAAATTTATCCTTGCTTTCATTTAATTGAATTCTTATATCATTGTCATCATCCTCATGCTTATATTGTGATGAAAGTCATCTTTAGCCCGTAGTGCATAGATGAACTGTTGATTGGTATGATTATGACCAGAGATTATTCGGTATAATCATAACCTGTAATGTTACAAATGATGTAATAAAAATCCTTATTAGCCCGTAGTGCATTGATGGACAGTTGTTGACATGATCATGGCCATTGGTGATAACACGAATATCCTTGGCCCGTAGTGCATAGAAAATTTGTGGATGTGATACTAATGAATATCATTGGCCCGTAGTGCATGGATAATTCAGTGATGTAGATTATTTATTAAGCTGAGTCTCAGCGATAAAATTGATGATAAACTTTTTAAATCATAGAAGGTAGTAGATATCATGCTCTACTTGACTCTTCTAATGGATTGCTTGTTCCGCTGTAGTTAAACTTGTTGTTTATTGTATTCTATCAGTTTAAAACTGTTGAAGGTTAATGATAATTTATTCTGCATTATCTTAGTCATAATATTTTTTACTGGGCTAGTTGAGCTCACCCTTTTGCTTTCATTGTTCTCTTCAGGAAATGAGAACGTAGTCGGGACTAGTAGAGGAATGGAGTGACGGTCCGAGATGGTGGGTGTAGTAGTCCTCACTATTTTATAAAATAGTGTCATAATAATTGTAATGAGGACTTCATAAGAGTTTGGATATTGTCTAGAAGACAATATTCGTGTTAAAACTCTCAATTATATTTTGTCGTATTTTGCACGACAGTTGTATAATTAAGTTTGTATTTAAATTCTGTACCATGTATTTGGTGACTCAGAATGGGTAATTTATACCTATTTTGGGGGCATCACAAATAGAGTGGCGATTCGAGAAAATCCTTCTACGAATCTCCGATAATAACCAGCTAAGTCTGGAAAGCTACTTATTTCGGTTACTGACTTAGGTTGCTCCCAACTGTGACTCATATCCCAACCTTGGATAGTACCTCACAATGTCACCTATCAGTTTGTCACCACATAAATACGGAGTCCCCTACAGAGAGTCTGGCTTTGGTGCATTCCACAAAGGAAGTCACCAGATAGAGGCTCAGGTACCAACTCCTGTAGTTGGGTTTTTAACTCCAGAAGTTCAATAGGAGCCATTCGATATGAGATTTTGGAAATTGATTTTGTACCGGGTTCAAGGTTAATGGAAAATTCGATTTCACGCTCTGGTGGTAGGCCAGAAAGTTCTTCAGGAAATACATCAGGAAATTTATTAACAAGGGAAATATCATTCAAATCTGACGTATTTTTGTTAAAATCGATGACATGGACTAAGAAAGCTTGACATCCGTTTTTCAATAAACGAACGGCTTTATGGCTTGATATGACAGTGATTGACTTTAGTGGTTTGGTTGCTTGAATTCGCATAACAGGTTAGTTAGGAATATGAAAACTAACGACCTTACGAAAATAATTAATTTTAACATGATGAATAGTTAACCAATCAATCCCTAAAATCACATCAAATGCAAGTATTTTCAAAAAGATGAGATCAACAGGTAATGTGAGGGTGTCGATTTGAATCAAACAAGATTTATAAATGTTGGATGTAATGAAGGTTTCTCCCAACGGAGTTTCAACAGATAAGTCAAAGTCTAATATCTCCAGAGTCAAGTTCAAATGTTGAGCACAAGCAGGTGAAATAAAATAATGGGTAGGATCAGTATCTAATAAGGTATAGACTTTGCAAAAGTTTATGATTAGCTTACCCATGATAACTTCGTTCCGGTTCCTCGCTTTTTGGGAAGCCACGACAAACGCTCTCCCTTGAACCACTGACTTTGACTTGTCTGGGATAGCCTTTGGTGTCATCATTATCGTTGGATTTGACTTCCTTATAGGGCACATTCCACCCTCAACTGTTTTGTCGTACTCCTGATCCATGATCTGAATCATTACTCTTCGATCCATATCAAATTGGGGTTGATCGCTCTGTACAGGGCAATTTAAAACTCAATTATGTTCTCCCAATTGCTGTCAAAAAAGAGAAATACATATCATTTATTTTAGCATTCTTAGATCAGACGTCTCTTTCTACAATATCAACGCGTCGTGTGGCTTTTACCCATGCATCCTCCATTCTCACTCGTTCAGTTGTTTCTTCTTTCAGCTGATATTTGACATTTGCATTCTCAGATTCCATCTCCATTATCATATATTATGCCAAAGAGAGCTTTTGTTTAAGCTTCACATATCGGGTAGCAAAATCTTGAATCGCTGCATCCCTTTGTTCCACGACCGCCTGCAGTTCTTCACCCTGCTCTTCTAACTCACGAATACGAAATTGTAGTTTTATATTTCGATCATAAAATTCTCCTAATAAATTCTCCTCAGGTTCCTCTTCTTCCTCACTCTCAACTACTATCTCCGCGACTAGCTCGGGTGTAACTATTAATTCTTCACTCATCACTAAGGCTGTAAACGAGCCAACACAGTTCGGGCTCGATTCGGGCTTGACTCAAAAAAATACGAGCGAGACTCGGATTCATTAATAATATGATCCAAATCTGAGCATTAAAAATAGTTCAAATAAAAATATGAGTAAAATCTGAGCAAGGTTATACTCGACTTGTTTAAGATTCAAACTACTCGAATTTTTTATTGTGATTTGATACATACTCGGTTAATACATATTCGATTAGATGTTCGATACATTATCTTGTATATATACAAATTTAAATCAAATTAGGATAATTAGTAATTATTTTGTTTTGTTTTTAATTTTAATTGTGATTTTATATTTGTAAAGTGTAATAACAAATATATTTTCTCATTTTTAAGTAAAACAACAAATTTAATTTATAATTATATGTATTATAAAACTAGTTATTATGTGGAGACTCGAATTCGAGCTTGAATTTGAAGCTCGCGAGTAGTTTGAATAAATATTCGAGTCGAGTCGGATCGAATTCGAGTAATAAATATTCGAGTCGAGTCGAATCTGAGTAGAAATTTTCAAATATAATTCGAATTCGAGCCGAATTCAAGTACGAATTTATCATTTTAAGTCGAATTTGAGTAGCTCTCTGTTCGCTCCGGTTCAACTCGTTTACAGCCTAACTCATCACATGGATATCTATAATTTCTTCTTCACCTGACATCCTATAATCAAGTTTAATAACTTAATTAGTACTCCCCAATAAAAATATTTGTTATAACAAGATATTCTACTATTGTAAGACCCCAACTTTTTAATGAATAAAATCGAATTTTCTCTATTTATTATTGTGAATAATAAGATGTTAATTTGATATAATGATTTGGTTATGGGTGAAATGTGTAAAATTTTCAAAATAAACAAGTGGTTATAAAATATTCATTGTTATCGGGGAATATTCGTTTGGTCGTGGAATATTATTTCTGTTGGGGAATATTCATACGACGGCGCAGCGCCATTTGTTGGCCCCATAACAGAATAACTGTCGGATGAAAAAAATGACAAATTTAAATTTTTATAAATAATGGCGTAATCGTTACCGTTAACACTGTTGGAATACCCGGTGGATAAAATAAAGAAATACGCGTTGTTGCACAGTACCACACGGTATTTCACAGTATTTTTGAATTATTGATTCTTACGTAAGAAGGCACTACTCAATAATTGTTACAGTAATTACTGTTTAATATTTTATTTTATTGATTCAATAATTGCTACGTTGATATTTTATATTATTGTTGTTCAATAATTGTCACTGCACATTATTTCCCATTATCAGATTAATAATTCATATTATTTGAATAATATTATTAGATAGCATTATTGACAATCTCTAAAAAGTTCTGTTAAGAAAAGGTTTGGTCATCTAATTGCGCGTCAGTAAGGAGAAATTCTTATTGAAAAGCCCCCTCTTTCCTGGGAACGGCTTGGTTGTCATTATTGTGATTCTGTAATATTATTTGTGAATAATTAATTCTTGATTTATATAATAAGAAAATATTTATTTGATGTGGATATAAATGATAGATTTATTTATGTGGTTATAAATAAAAGAATTAATGTTGAGGTGTTTTATCAGTATTTTGTCGGATTGGAGGTTTTAAAATATCAAATCGGTGTTCTTAAAGCTCTATTGCGTGAGTTATAATTTTAATACGACCATTGGATCGTTGTAATTTTTAGATATGTTATACATATATAAGTTGAGTATATGTCCACAAATTTTGAACTGTTAAAAATTAACGCATGATTTGTTATGAATTTTAAAATGTGTTAAAAATCATCCGTTTGTGGATTTTGGATATTTTCTGTCTGGAATTTGAAAAAACTTAAAGCTACAAAGTTGCAGAGAATTCGATTTCGTGTGGAATGGACATAAAATTCGTATTTTTCTGATAACGGGCTATTTTCTATGAATTATTGATTTTTCAGAAAATAAAATGAATTTTATTAAAATTGGGTGGAACCCACTTTTGGTTGGTGTTGAATACATGTGCTGATTTTGGGTGGGCCCTACTGTGGTGGCTGTTGAATTTTCAAGAGTGGCTGCGTAGGAGAAAAAAATAAAATATATTATTATTTTATTAATTTAGTCTCCTTTGGCGTTCTAGCGTTTTCCTATAAATAGGTGCTTAAGTGAGAATTGAAAATCACACTAGAAACAAATTTTCTCTCTCTATATTATCGAGTGTATTTTTGTGAGTATTTAGATACTTTGAGAGTTGTTATTCAGTGCAAGATTCTTTCGGCTTTTCATCCGATATTTTAGTCAGAAATACTGCTCTTTTGAGGTAATGGATTTTAAGGGTTATTATGTTTTTCAGTTTCGTAATTTTTCTGACTCTCAAAAATTTTGAAAAATTTTGAAATGATAATTTGATGAGTTTTCTAGATTGTGTCCAAAAATGACGATTTTTGAATGTATAGATTAAGAGTTATGAATTTTATGGAAAAAGACTATTTTAAAAGTAAACCCTTATAACTCCTTGTGGTTAACTCTAAAATTGGTGAAATTTTTATAGAGAGTACATGTATATAACAGAAGTATACTCTGTAAAATTCGAAATTTTTGGATAAAAGTACAGTTTATGATAAATGTCTAAATATTCGGCTGTTTTGGCCATATGAAAAATAGTAAATGAATTTTAAAAATTCTGAGAAAAATATATGTTCAATATGGAACTATATTATGCAAAATCCCTGAAAAGAAAATTTGTTTGTACTGATTTGGTATTTTTTATGAAAATGGACTGGTTATGAGTAAATGAATTAAATATGTTATGTAAAGTAAAAAAAATTGGAAAATAAGATTTTATGGCTTGAGAATCCTATATGAGGTATATGCAGATTTTTTATGAGGGTTTTGGTTATTGGTGAGGAAATCTTATGAGTTTGGCATTTTAGGATGATTAAATGCATTATTTAGTAAAGTGTAAACAATTAAAATAAATTGTTTATAAGTTTAAGAAATGTTATTCTTTCAATATCATTATACCAAAATATTGGTATGGATTTTATTGTGAAATTTCTACATTTTTCATGTCGGGGTTACTATTCATGAGTTACTATTCACGAGTTACTATTCACTGGTACTATTCACGACAAAATTAGTTTCTTTTTTCTGACCAAATTATCGTTGATTTATGAATCTTACTCTTGAGATTAAATCTATCTGTTGATTATATTATTTTTATTATCATATATAATATTTTTATAACCCTAATGATGATATTTCTCTTTGACTTGAGTGTAAAGATGGTTAAATTATTGGTATGATCGTGACTATGAGTTCTCTTTGGCCAGTAGTGCAAAGTTGAATTGTTGACTGGTATGATCATGAACATTGAATTTATAATTGAATATCTTTAGCTTAAGTGCAAAGGTGAATTGATCAACATGGTTATAATTATTGTTTATATAAATTCTGAAATGATTATATATTTTTTTTGAGATATTAATATCTTTGGCTCGTAGTGCAAAGATGATCTGTTGTTGAATATCTTTGGCCCGTAGTGCAAAGATGAACTTTATTGAATATCTTTGGCCTGTAGTGCAAATATGAGCTGTTGTTGAATATCTTTGGCCTGTAGTGCAAAGATGAATTGTTGATGAATATCTTTGACCCGTAGTGCAAAGATGAATTTTTTAGTATGATTATGAACAGGAACTGTGATTTGGTATAACCATGATCTTTGATGTTTCAGGTAAAGACATGTGATAAAAATTATCTTCGTCCTGGATGCGAAGAAGAATTTAGAATCACAATTATGATTATGAGTTATTCATATGATTGTGGACCAGAACTATTGATTGATGTTACAGGATAAAACATTGTTGGTGGATTTTTAACATGGAGAAGATAATAGACTTTATGGTCTATTTGACTCTTCTAATGGATTGCTCGTTCCGCTACAACTATGGTTGAAAATTTTTATCATCTACCATATGTTCTAAATCTCTGATTTATTACTGATGAAGGCTATTGATAATTTATTTATCTTTAGTCATCATATTCTTTACTGGGCTAGTTGAGCTCACCCTTTTGCTTCACAATTCCTTTTAGGTAATAAGAGTGTAGCTCGAGCGAGGGTAACAGGAAAATAGAACGGTGGTCTCTAGTTGTGGAGGTCTAAGCAGTATAAAAAAATGTGTTGTATTTTATACATCATTTAGTGGTTATATTTGGTGAATCCAATCGGGTAAGGCGAACCCAACGTTGGAAGGGTGTTTTGCCACTATCATACAAGATGTCTAATGACATACAACCTCGTGTTATCATAAGACATGGTTGTGCACATCCACTTACTGAGTGTATCTACGAGCACTACCTATATAATTTTGGTATTTGGTTGAAGTATAATTCTCAATTAGAGACAGTGGAGATAATGTTATGTCAAGAGAAGACTCACCATTGGAAAGAATATGATAGTAATCTTCTCATTTTTCTTTGAGGTCTATTGGGTCAACCAAGAATAATTCTATGGACATATGATATCTATCATAACCTAGACGCATGGGCTCCCATGTACAAAGGTTTTCTTGAGCACTTCCCAAAGATTCTAATTTCTAAAATAATTTTTGACTATACCTTTATGTAGGTGCCATTGTGACGTGCTATCCAAGGTTGGGATGAGAGTCACAGTTGGTATATATTTGTATCAAAACTCACAGCATATGTGTTGTTGTATTTTGTACGACAATTATTGTAATAAAGTTGTAGTTATTTTCTGTACCATGTATAAGGCGATTCAAAATAAGTTAGGTGGAATGGACCTATTTTGGGGTTGTCACAACTATAATATTTATTCTTTAAATGAATCTCCTCAATTCATCACTTAAAATTCTATATGAGTTCATCTATTAATTTTTAGATGTCATTCTTAAATACTGCTACAAAACAAGGATTAATTAAAAAAAATTGACATGCCACATATTATCCTTACATTTCGACCAACCAATTAAATAACAAATAAGCTTAGATAGAACACACTAGCGAAGGTTTTACTCGTCTCTCTCCTCCTAGTTCTAATCTCAGATCTCCGCCAAAGATCATATCCCTAAGATCTGATACTAACTGTGACGCCCCCAAAATAGGTTCACACAATCCATTCTGGGTCGTTAAAATATATGGAACAGAATTCAAATACAAACTTTATTTATACAACTGCAGTGCAAAATACGACAACACATATGCTGAGAGTTTTAATACAACTATTGTCTTGTAGATAATATCCAAACTCAAATAAAGTCCTCATTACAATTATTGTCACACTATTTTAAGAAATAGAGAGGACTACTATAATAACCATCTTGGACCATTACTTCACTCCCCGACTAGTCCCAGCTACATTCTCGCCTCCTAAAAAGAATAATGGAACCAAAAGAAAAATGGTGAGCTTAACCAGCCAGTAAAGAATATTATGACTAAGATAAAGTAGAAAAAATTATCCTTAGTCCTCAACATGAAAAAATCTGATAGAATACAATAGATAACAAGTTTTAGATCAACAATTGCAGCGAAAATAGCAATCCATTAGAAGTGTCAAGTAGAGCATGATGTCTATTATTTTCTATGATTTAAAAGTCCATCATCAATATTTTATCCCTGTAACACCAAGAAATAATTATTTCTCATCAATGAATTATCTATGCACTACGAGCCAAAGATAATCGTTTGTATCACCAGTGGTCATGATCATGCCAAACACCTGTCCATCTATGCACTACGGGCCAAATAGGACTTTCATCACAAACTTTTATCTGTAACATTAAAGGTCATGCTTATACCAATATACAATTCCTGGTCATAATCATACCAATCAACGGTCCATCTTTGCTTTAGGGGCCAAAGATGACTTTCAACACAATATAAGCATGAGGAAGATGACAATGATATAAAGAATAAATCAAGTGAGATCAAGGATAAAT
Source organism: Panax notoginseng (assembly GCA_016801055.1). Lineage (NCBI taxonomy): Eukaryota > Viridiplantae > Streptophyta > Magnoliopsida > Apiales > Araliaceae > Panax > Panax notoginseng. The sequence continues at coordinate 55,982,284 of CM029022.1, forward strand.
ATTAGAGATTTATAATTCAATATATCCAGAGTTCAAGAATATCTAAATTGTCAATATGATCACTAATTGTGGAGTAAAATTCAAGAATGATATTTATGTATCAAAAATAATTTGGACAGAAAAGAAATTAATTTTATTATGAATAGTACCCCGAATGAATAGTACTCGAATGAAAAGTACCCCGAATCAATAGTATCCCGAATCAATAGTGTCTCGAATGAATAGTATTCTAAATGAATAGTGCCTCGACATAAATAGTATCCCGCCATGAAAATATTACAATTTCAATAAGAAAGTTCAGACCAATAGTGAAATGATAATAGATGAAGCACAAACTATTAAGAATATTTCACTAATTTCAAGGGTTTTCATCATTTAATAATAAGGTTATGGAAACAAACAACACATTCGTACCATAAATGGAGAAATATGAAAGAAGACGATATCCTTTGATGAGTACAAAAGAAATGATATCTCATACGAGTATAAAAGAATATACGAAACTGCAAATTGATTTTCACCCATCATGCGATAATTAATCCGCGTAGACAGATCATTTTCACAATTTAATAAAGAATGAATACGAAGGGTTATTCACCATGCATTCGATAATCAGAGTAGACAGGTTACTCCCGCAGATTAATAAAGAATGAATACGAAAGGTTATTCACCATGCATGTGGTAATCCGCGTAGTCAGGTTACTCTTGTAGATTAATAAGGAATAGAATGACAACCCTTATGAGTATGAAGCAAATAACATTCTTTACAAAATACGAAAGAAATAATACCCTTTACGAATACGAAAAATAATATCCCTTACCTTAGTAGGAGATTGGATACTGCAATAGTGTAGTAGCAGAATACTCTCTTTTTTTTTCTCTCTCTCTCTACAGTTTCTCTCACTATAGCTTGTGATTATAATTTTGCTCTTCAAAAATGGTAGGAAATAATGAATAGATGGAGGAGTGTTTATAGGCTAGGAAAATGTGGTAAATTACAAGGTTAATTATACTTTAGTACCTTCATTTTTGCCTCTATTTTTAATTTAGTCCCTCAAGTATTATCAATCTTGCATAACCTCCCCTAATAGTACTTGCATGTGAACCAATAGTTCCTTACATGTGAACCTATAATTCCTTCCATGTGAACTAATAGCAATTAATAATTCATTTATCCGATTAATTACCCGTTTGATCAATTTATCATCTAGAAATCAACTATTATCGAAATAAATGTCGATTTCCACTAACACTAATATTCCCAACACAACGAAAATATTTTTATCAAAAATTATTCCTCATTAATATTATAACTCACAATATTGACAACCAAATCATTTCCAAGAAAGAGGGAGATTTTCGATAAGGATTTCTCCCTTATTGGCGCGCAATTAAATAACCTGACCCCTTTCCTTGACAGAACTTTCTAGACATTGTTAATAATACACATAATAATATGAATAACTGTGTCGTCTCAATTATTGATTTAATAATATAAAATATTGTGCAGATGATACTATGACAATAATGGAATCAATAATATGAGATACTATGTAGCAACTACTGTGACAATTATTAAATAAAACTGAGTGACTTCTTACGTAAGCATCAATAATCAGAGATACTGTATAATACCGTGTGCTACTGCGCAACAACGCGTATTATTGTACTTTTATCACCGAGTATTTCAACAGTTTAACGGTAAAAGTTTTGCCGTTATTTTTATAAAAAATTATTTTTGTCGCTTTCTATATCCGACAGTTATTTTGTTGTGGGGTCCACCAATGATTGTGCCATCGTATGAATATTCCTCAAAAAAAAGAATATTCCCCGACCAAACGAATAGTTTATGACAACTTGTTTACTTTGCAAAATTTGCACATATCACCCATAACTATAGTATTATATCAAATTAACACCTTATTATTCAAAATAATAGATAGAGAAAATTAAATCTTTATTCATAAAAAGTTGGAGTCTTACTACGCCGGTGTACGTTAGCAGCATTGAACCTCTCTTTGGGCTCCTTATGATTTATTAAAGCCTTCATTTTCCTTTGATTCTTGAGGAAGAAGAAAAAGATTATGATCTGGGAATTTTGTAATGGGCTTAATTATTAGTTAATTTGAGCTCTATTTTTTATGAAGATCTAAAATGGGGAAGTAAGGTGAGGTAATAAAGTCTGTGAAAGTGTATAGGGTCTACTAATAATGATGATGAAGGTGAAGGCCAGAGGAGAGAGAATCTGGAGAGAGAAAGAAAAAACAAATAATAATGAAGAGAGAGAAAAATAGAGAGAGAAAGAGCTTAGTCAGCAAAAAATGTCCAGGTGTAAGCGACGTTAGTCTGTGGCATGTCTGTTAACGCTAGGGGCACAGTCGACCCAAATATTGAAACGTTAGGGATACTTTTGGACAAAAAAAAAATATAAGGTGCAAGTGAGACATTGGGGAAAACGTCAGGAGTATTTTTTGGACCTTTGTCCTAAATTTGCAACGCACTTTTATCCTCTAAGAAACTGGTTCATAAAGAGAATCTAGGGGTGATACTTAGGGTCCCACGAAAGAGGATGCGACACAGTAGACTGACCCACACGCTAAACCTACATAGAAGTAATAAATACATTTGAAATTATACTTCTTTCGTCTCATAATATATAACGTTTTAGTGTTGTGCACAAGAATTAAAAAAATTTATTATATAAGATTAAATATAATATTAATTGTCTATAATACACTTTATCATATACTTATCTCATACTCTTTCTCATCTGTAACATTTTTCTATGAGGGATAATTTTAAAAAGATTGTGTTTAATTTTCTAAATTATATAAAATGTCAAATAAATTGAAAAAAATAAAAGCATCTAAAACGTTATATATATTATGGGATGGACGGAGAAAGCCTTAATACTATAACGAGAGATCACTATTAAGAGTCCTGCTATATATTGCGAATATTTTCAATTGAACTATAATTGAAAAACTTATCAGTATATGAGATTGGTAAAAATTGTAAGAGTACCTAATTTATTACATATTTTTTATAAAAAATTTAATATTAATACTTATTCACGTAACTAACAATCAAATAATCGACATAAACATTCACAATATATCATTTTTCGACTATTAATTGTTAAAAGATAACAACACATTAGTCCATCCGTTCTTCAAAAATTGGATTAGATTGATTTTTCTAGTCAAATTGATTAATTTTAGAATTAAAAATTAAACATATTTATTTATATTTTCAAACTCATGAAAATTAGAAATAATAATAGTTGGATGTAATTTCTTATAGTTGTAGTTATTGCACCTATGGCTATATATAAAAGAAAACAATATAAATTTTATTTATAAAACTACTTAATTTGTCCTAAAAAAGTCAAATTAAGTAAGTTTTTGAGACACGAAAGGAGTATTATAATGGGTTAAGTTAAGATAGTTAAAGGTCATATTGGACATAGTTAACAAAGAAAATGCTGTGATATCTTTTTAAGGAGTAAATGCAGTTTTTGGTACCAAAGACTATATATGTTGCTGTCTATTTCACAAAGCACGTGATAAACCTCGATCTCAAAGCTACTACTTCACATGTTTACTTGTAAGATGAAAAAGTGGCAATATTTTAAGCTGATCTTGGTTGAAAGTAGTTGCTTTTGAGCAGTTTATTAGACAGACTTATAAGAATTAATTACATTTGTATAGTTAAAGAATTGAAATATAATTTTATTTTACTTTATAATAAAGATCACTGATCGAAATGCAACTCTTTAATTATACCAATGCGACTAAATTTTTATATAGAACTTCGTAAATGGACTATCCGAAATAAACTGCCTAAAATTCAAGTCCGTTTTAAGCTCAACTTGTTTATAAATAAGCGACTCTAAGTCAAGTTAAAAAATATAACATTACATATTTAATCTTTTATTTTGGAATACACGGAGTATTGAAATATTATATTGACGTCTTAAATATGAAATATGAAATTTTAAGAGCGGGATAAAAAAAATTAGCAACAGTATATCGAAAACGATAATATTCAACTTTATTTCAATTTTAATTATCATCTGAATTTATGAAATTATACTAAAATGACATAATAATATAAGTACGTGCATCAAAATGTAAGGACATGCAACATATTATTTTAATGCATGTTTAGAGTAAGCCGTATGATGCTGTTGAGGTTTTAACCTAATGGTTAGAACTGAGATTTAACACATTTATATTTCAAGTGCAATTTTTAAGATTTATTATTATTGTAATATATGGGATTAAATTTATTGCAGTTATAATGATATCCTTTCAAATTAAGAATTTCGAGAAGAAAAATACCCCACAAAAAGGTAAAAGGAAAGAAAAAGATTAGTTCATTTTAGCATGTTTAGATTAGGCCGTATGATGCCATTGATGTTTTAACTTTATGGTTAAAATTGAAATTTAACACATTTATATTTTCAGTTCGATTTTTGGGATTTACTATTATTTTAATGTGTGAAATTAAATTTATTGCAGTTATAATGTTATCCGTCCAAATTAAGAATTTCGAGGCGGGAAAAACCCGAAAAAAAAGAAGAAAAAAAGATTAGGGCATGTTATTAATGTTATAACCACTACTAATTTCCTTGCAATTAAAAAAAGGTTATTCCCCCTCAATTTAGGATCTACAAAATGAAAAATTGATCTATACCAATTTCACAATCATAAATTTTCATATCAACCAATTTTTTTTTTTTTGCTAAATTGAGATTATATAAATGAAGAAAATGGAACAAGATCAAGGGGCATATATACCCCGCGAAGTCTCTATAGCAGACACATCAGAGATAAACAAATGATGCTAATGCTATAGACAAAAACTATAACTGTCAGACCCTCAAAGAAGGGAACCTACACATCTTCTAAATTTCTGGATAAGAAATAATTTACACTTGATAATTTTATACAATCTTTTTCAATGACTGATGCGGCAAAGGGATTTTCTCTATGAGATCTCTGATTTCTTTCATTCTATATCTTGTAAACCATAGTGGCCAAACAAAGTTTTATGATTTGAGATGTCATTTTGTCCTTCCGAGTGAAATTGATATGAAGGATTAGTTGGTCACAGCTGAAAGGTATCCCAAACCAACCACCATGATGAGCAAGAACTTTTCTCAATATATGCTGTGAGAAATCACATTCGAAGAAGAGATGAGCAAAAGATTCGGCTGTCTGGTTACATAGGCAACAGATATTTAGAGGTCAAAGAACAAGTTTGTTGTGAAAGGCCAATCAAAAAGAGAGCAGATCTTCCGTCCCCTCACTTAAATTTTGACACATGCTCTTTTACTTAACACCAATTAACTTCAAAATTAAATAAGAGGTTAGGTGTCAAAATTTAAACAGGGAACACAAAAGGGACAGAGAAAATGGGAAGAGGATCTGCTCTCAACCAGAAGAAGAAAGAATATCTTGAAATCCGCGTGTTGTGCCAAACTAATTTACATCAATTTAGTAACAAGAATCTCAACTAAGTTGCTTTTAAAATGAGTAATTCTACTTTCACCCCAACATAAATACTTACCCGATCAATATCATTCCCTCAACAATCATTAATGGACATAATACCATATATATGCCATCTATTGCTTCAAGAACTTGTCTTTTTTACTTGGACACGCATATTTATGATCATTTACTCATCTCTTAATATAAGTCGTTTTAGAAAAATATTTTTGTTCCTTAATATAAGTCGTTTGAGAATTTCAAGTAAGCAGTAATTACTTAGTTTCTAATATTATCCAAGTATTAAATATAATTTTGGTTCTCTCACTATTTTTTACCGAATAAATAACACTATCTTTTTCTAATATAAAGACAATATAGATAATTGATATTATATTTAATGTTATATAATTATTTCTTTAATACTTGTACACAATTCTAAAATAACTTATATTAAAGGACGTTTTTTGTTTATCTTTTTAAGTAAAATTCCAAATCTACTTTATTTTATTCTCTTTTATTTTGTCTTTTTCTCGTCTCTTTTTATCAATTTCAACGCAAAACTAGATGGGTACGTATAATTTGATTCTCTTTCAAGTACAAATGAGCACGAAATTGCCTGCATGCCGAATCACGTGCACATAATTGACTCCCATTCCCTTTCCCAGAAATTGCCTGCATGCATGCCTAATCCCGTGCACATAATTGACTCCCATTTCCTTTCCGCATAATCTCCATGAAAGGACCACCTTTTATAAAAAGAGTTTTTAGTTATTAATTTTTTGATTCAAAATAATTTAAAATAACACAATATATTAAAGTTATTATTATATTTTTATTACTGTTATTAAATTAAATATACTATAAATTTAGGTGTAGGAGCAAACATAGAACAAAAATAGTACTTTCAGTTATTATTTTTTAGATGAGTGATTAATATAACAAAAATTTCGCTTTGATACGTTGTGATTTGTTTCGAACTCAAAATTTGATTTGAATTATTAGTTTGCGGATTCAAAATTCGAAAATTGGTCCCATTCTAATTTGATTCAATTAGTCATGCAAAGATTCTTTTTATATATTGTGAAAAAAATATATATCAATTATTATTGCGAGCAGATATAATAACATGATTTATAAATAAATTGATACGTATACTCACAATAAATGTCTTAACATATGTTGCATTATCATAAGTGGACGTTTGTTACAGGTCATTTTAAATACTGGGTAATGTGGCTGATCATCTTTATAAATCATGTTTTTTATACTAGTAATTTTATATTCTGATTACCTGATAAAGTGTCAAGATTCTCGTTAATCAAATGACCAAAAAATAGATGATATTATGATATTACCACATAGCGGTCATATTTGAAAATTCTATTTAGACAAAAATATTCTTTATATTTAATAATTAAGACATAAAAATTGTTATTAATTATATAATTTTTTTTATTTTTTATTTTTTTTGTCGACATGTTTATTTTAACTAAAATAACTTACTGTCTATACAAAGTATGTGGTGTTGTTTGTTATTTATTATTAAAAGTTTAATGTATTATCAAGATACTTACAAATTTTGTGCTTAATAATTAAATAAATCATTAATTGTTATTTTATAAAAATATTAAAAATTTAAATACGATTTACTAAACAATATTGAATTAATTAGTTTGATAGTACTTTGATGGTAGTTGGATAATTACATTTGACAATAACCATTTACACGGGTGAATCATTCAACTAAAATTAGTACAATAATATTTTAGTAAAAGATTAATATTAGTAAAAATATATCCAGTAATATTGAATTCATACCAAACAGGCAAACACTCACAATAGTAATTATCAGTAATCACATATCTTCTACCAAATAGAAATGACATAATATGATAATTTTTTATTACCAATAATTAGATACCCAATAATTTATGTTTAGACGTATTCATCATGATAGGTAACAAACACCCCTAATAAATCTTTTCTTAGAAACACAATGACTGCAAATCACAAAATTTGATTGATTTTAAGTGCTTATAGCCTATGAGAATGACTATAAGACTCTTATTAACCTCTGACTCGTGAGAGATTATGTTGCTTTCCAAAGGCACGAGAAGATTTAGAAAGAGGGGTTTGAATAGATCTTTAAATTTTATTTATTTAAATGGTATTTATTAAATTTTTTTATTTTAACTTTTAAAATTGTTTTTGGAAAAATAAAATATATAGAATCCAATTTCTAATCAAAATAAACTCCTTTATTTTGGATAACATAAAATCCTATTCCATATCAAAATAAACTCCTTTATTTTAGGAAACATGAAATCCATTTCCAAATCACAAATAAACTCCTTTATTTTAGGAAACATGAAATTATATTCTAAGTATAATAAACTCTTTTATTAAAATTCAATTATTAATCAAAATAAACTATTTTATTTCTATTTTTGAAAAATTAAAAAAATTGGACGAAAAAGGGGACTAGTGTCGCGACACCAGATAACAGTGTTGCAGCTCTGCCTGGAACACTGGCCTAGCTTTTCGGCGCTGCTAGGCAGAGCCACGACGATACGTCCTTGTTCCAGTTTTTCTTCGCGATTTTTCAGTCCAAATCAGATTTTTGCTATTTCGTTTCAAAAAACATAATTCTATACTAATAATTATGCCCAATAAAATTGTTCTAAACACATGTAATACCCGGAAAATAAAAATAAATAAATATTAAATAATAAAAATTTATTTTGGTTTAAAACATATTAAATGGACTTTGTTTTTATTTGGGTCAAAATAATCATTTAACTTTTGTGGGCTAATGTAATAATAAGTGATGGGTAAATCAAATAGATAATATTGAGCTTTAAATTAAGTGGGTCAAATTTAGAATTTAGTATTTTTTTTTATCTTATTAAAAATTAGGAAAGTTAATAAAATCTGTTTTTAAGTGAACAAATTCCTAAAACCTAATTTGCTCAACATTACTCCTAGCACGAATTGGCTGAGAAAAAAAAAAGACAGACAAAAGGGCGGCGATATTCTGATAGCTAATTGTATCGGTAAGTAATTTATTGTGAATGATGTAATTTTAATCTGCAATTGTAGGACTTGGGAATTGGAGAATAGTCAGAATATATAAAATATATTAGATAAGAACAATTAAAGAAAGAGCTTGACTTTTTAATTCTGTGCGCCTATATAAGATTTTATACTTTTCCAGCAAACTTTACTATTATTGATGTTTGGATTTCTAATATATAGATAGAAAACTTCCAGTGAGGTTCTCATTAAGAACGGAGGGGTACTTTATTATTATTATTATTATTATTATTATTATTATTATATATATATATATATATATATATATATATATATATATATATATATATATATATATATATATATATATATATATATATAGCGAATGATTGTTATTTTTGGAACGGAAGGATTAGTCAGTAATTGATAATAAACATAATAATAATAAAAATAATAATAATAGTTTTGGAATAAGTAAATTTGTAAATTGAAATTAGTAATTTAACTTACAGTTGGTAATTTATATTTTGTTTGTTAAATTGTGTAATTAGTTCGAACAGAAGGAAATTAACGAATTATTTGGTGTATAAATTTGGGTATTGCATTATCGATTCCAGGTACGGATTCCGTACTCTTTCAGCGAGATTCTTTTATTGTTGATTTGTTCGTTTCGTTATTCGTTTCGAAATTTAGTATTGCCTCTCATAATTATTTCTTGTCAATTTATTGTGATAGTCTGTTTGGGTATTTTTATTAGAACTTCTAATTGTACTCTTTAGACTAGTGTATCATGTCTATTTAATTATTTTGTTCTTTGTAGAAAGTACATGTTAATATATTGGAGACTTTGTGTTGATATTTTGTTTCAGTTTAACATGTACATGTTAGAACCCCCTTGTTGTGTCGCATGTGTTGTGACATTATATTTTGTTAGAATACCGTAGGGTATACCTGAGCTATAACCACCTGTGGGGGTACCACAGGCATGTCCTCTTGGCACCGAGGCATGACACCTTCCGTGGCAGTGTGATCAGTCCACGGCGTCTCCGTTTTGTGCTCCGGTGGGAGTTGGCCATTTGGTGTTTTGTTGTGGGAGGTGTATGGGTCGACCCTAGTTTTTCTGTTCTGTTCTGTTCTGTGGATTGGTGATGTTTGTGCCAAACACGCCTTCCGATTTTACATGCATTGGATTCGCGGTCCAATGTGTGTGACTTTCCTGTGTGACATTATTTGACTTGCCTGTGTGGCATTATTTTGACTTGTCTGTGTGGCAAGGTATATTTTTGAGCTCGGTATGAAATATCACCCAGCCATTTGATTCAGCCTATTATTTCGTTGTGTTAGTTTTGTTCGTTTCAGTTCAGTTCATTAAATTGTGTTAGTTATTTTGTTTCATCATTCTTTTATTCTATATACGTACTGGGCATTTGGCTCATGCTGTGTTTTCTTCCGGCAGGTAATCAGGGGAATCAAGGGCAAGTGTGATGAGAGCTCCATTCATTCCAATGATATAGAAATATTCTGTTTAGACTTGATGTGTCAGTTTACTTGAAATTGTAATAATTATTTTAGATTGTAGTTTGAGACAGTTGGAGATTTATTATGGTTGACTTGTCGTAATTATCAGTTATTAAGATCATTCTTTTGGGGCTTTGAGCCTTGTTATTAAATTCATCAGTTTTGGTTATGTTTTGGGTAACCTCTCTTTCTATTTCGGAAAAGGGGGTGTTACAGAGTTGGTATCAGAGCTTAGGTTCTTTCTTGTAGAAAACCTATTTAGGTTTGACTTGTGAGTTATGAGTAGACTTTTGGGTTAGGTTTATGTTTCGTTTGATTTTCTGTTCAGCTATCATATCAGCTATATTCGAATTTGTCTCTAATCTGCTTTGTTTATGTTCATGATCTCTTTCTTAGATGGCTCGTAGATCCGCCAGAGTTGCTGGGAGGCGAGGCAACAATAGGGGAAGATGTGAGGGTCAGCCAAATGAGCAACCTAATGATCAGATGAATGCTCAGTTGGCTACCTTGGTGAATCAGGCAGTGAATCAGGCGTTACCTCAGTTAGTGGCACAGGTTGTACAGGCAATGCAACAGCCGCCACCAGAAATTCCTGAGCAGGAGAACCCGGGAAATAATGGTCCACAGGCAAACGAAGAGGAAGTGAATGCAGATGGTATTGATCAGCAGGTGGTTCCAATGTATGTGTGGTTGGAAAGGTTTCAAAAGCAGAAACCATAATCATTCAGTTCAGCACCAACTCCAATTGATGCAGAGAATTGGATTGCCCACATGGAGAAGATTTTTGATGTGTTAGGGTGTTCAGATAATCAGAAGGTGTTGCTAGCTGCTTACAAGCTGAAAGGGGATGAGCAGAGGTGGTGGAAAGCGTTGAAAACAACAAAGGGTGATGGTTATGTTGAGGCACTTAATTGGGCGGAATTTTGTAAGGTCTTTTATTAGCAGTACTTTCCAGCTGCTGATAAAGAGGCCTATGCCAGAGAATATCTGTCTATTCGGCAGAAAGATGATGAGTCCATCACGGACTTCATGACGAGGTTTACTAGGTTGGCAGGCTTTGCGAGAACCTCAGCAGGGACTACAACAGAACAGGCAGAGAAGTTTAAGTGGAGGATTCATTACATGTATCGGCAACATCTCATTAACAACAAGTTTGCAGTCGTGTCAGCAGTGGCCAATGCAGCAAAGAATATTGAGATGGAGCGACATGACTTTCGATCTTTTAAACCAGAAGGGAGTCGAAAGAGGGACAGAGATGACCAACAGGGTCAATCCTCAGTTCAGCATGGGAGAAATCAGGGTGGTCAGTTTAATAGGAATCGTGGTGGCCAACAGGGGCAGTGGCGTGGCCAGAATCAGAACAAGGGTTATCAGCGGATGCCTCAGCAAGGGCAAAATCGTCAGCTTCAGCTACCTTGGAATGGTCAGAATCGTCAGCAAGGGCAGAATCGTCAGCAGGGACAGAATCAGGGTCGTTATCCAGGACCAGCTGGTGGGGGTAACCCAAATCTTATTCCGATAGCTCCTTGTGCTACTTGTGGGGCTAGTCATCCAGGGAGACAGTGTCATAAACTCACTGGTGCATGCTTCTTGTGTGGACAGATGGGTCATATGGCTAGAGATTGTACCGGGACACGTGGAAATGGTGGAGGTGGTGATAATGGTGGTAATGGAGGTTAGCGTCAGGGTGGTCGAGTGTTTGCCTTGACATATAACCAGGCAGCTGGTGCACCAGGTACTGTTTCTGGCACTCTTTTAGTTGGCAATCGTGAGACGTCTATTTTATTTGATACGGGTTCTACTCATTCCGTTGTCGCTCAGTCTTTTGTTCGGCACCTGGGTGTGCCATCTCAGTCTTTAGATTCTGTTATGTATATTTCTACCCCGATGGGGACTTCTGTTGTTATTTCTGATTTGTATCGAGGGTGTCCGATCAGTTTTGGGGATAAGATTCGTAGCGTTAATCTTCTTCCGATGTGTATGCACGATTTTGATGTCATTCTTGGGATGGACTGGTTGGATAAGCACCAGGCCACTATCGATTGTCAGGCGAAGAAGGTTATATTTGGAGATATGAAGTCTCCAGAATTCGTGTTTTAGGGTTCACAGCCGAGTAGGGTGTTGAAGTTAATTTCAGCTTTGAAGGCTGGGAAGTTGGTAGCAAAGGGTTGTGAGGGGTATTTGGCGTTTGTGAAGGATACCTCTAAGGGTGAGTCCCGTATTGAGGATGTTCCAATTGTTCGTGATTTTTCTGATGTGTTTCCTGAGGAGTTGTCAGGGTTGCCACCTCAGCGGGAAGTAGAGTTTGCTATTGAGCTTGTTCCTGGTGCGGAGCCTATCTCTAAGGCGCCGTATCGGATGGCACCATTGGAGTTGCATGAGTTGAAGGAACAGTTGCAGGAATTGTTAGATCGTGGTGTGATTCGACCGAGTGTTTCGCCGTGGGGTGCTCCGGTCTTATTTGTGAAGAAGAAGGATGGGTCTATGAGGCTATGCATAGACTACAGAGAATTGAACAAGATCACCATCAGGAATCGGTATCCATTGCCGAGGATTGATGACTTGTTTGATCAACTTCAAGGGGCAAAATATTTTTCGAAGATAAACTTGAGGTCAGGTTATCATCAGTTGAGGGTGAGGGATGAAGATATCCCTAAGACGGCCTTTCGTACTCGATATGGGCATTACGAGTTTCTGGTGATGCCATTCGGGTTGACTAACACTCCGGCGGTGTTTATGGATTTAATGAATCGGGTGTTCAGGGGGTACTTAGACCAATTTGTTATTGTCTTTATTGATGACATTTTGGTTTACTCCAAGTCTAAGGAAGAACATGAGGAGCATCTTCGCACAGTGTTGGAGATTTTGCAGAAGGAGAAGTTGTATGCTAAATTCTCTAAATGCGAGTTCTGGTTGGAGCAGGTTGCATTTTTGGGCCACGTTGTTTCTGCTGAGGGCGTTAAAGTGGATCCTGCGAAGGTTGAGGCTATCACTAGATGGCCGAGACCTACTACGGTGATAGAGATTAGAAGTTTCTTGGGTTTGGCAGGGTATTATAGGCGGTTTGTGGAAGGGTTTTCCTTGCTTGCCTTACCATTAACCCAGTTGATGAGAAAGGGCGTGAAGTTTGTGTGGAATGAGGAGCGTGAGAAGAGTTTCGAGGAGTTGAAGAAACGACTTGTGACAGCTCCTATATTTGCATTGCCGTCGGGGACAGGAGGCTACCAGATTTATAGTGATGCTTCTAAGAAGGGCTTGGGGTGTGTTTTGATGCAACACGGTAAGGTGATTGCTTATGCTTCTAGGCAGCTTAAACCTTATGAGGTGAACTACCCCACACATGATTTGGAGTTGGTAGCGGTGATCTTTGCCTTAAAGATTTGGAGGCATTATTTGTATGGAGAGACTTGTGATATCTTCACCGATCACAAAAGTCTTAAATACATTTTCACTCAGAAGGAGCTCAATATGAGGCAGAGGCGTTGGTTGGAGCTTCTAAAGGATTATGATGCTAGAATTCAGTATCACCCGGGGAAGGCAAATGTGGTTGCAGATGCTCTTAGCCGAAAGAGTTCAGGGAGTGTAGCAGCTCTTATTACACAACCTCAACTTATTTCGGATATGGAGCGGCTCGAGATGGAATTGCACGTACGAGGTTCAGATGGGCATTTGGCGGTTATGAGAGTTGAGCCCTCTCTTATCTCGCGGGCCAAAGAAGCTCAAAAGGAACATGAGGAGTTGTGGAGTATGACGCAGAATCTAGAGGAGGGCAAGCAGTCCAAGTTTCGTATTGTTGACCATGGTGTGATTTGGTTTGGTGAGCGGTTGTGTGTACCGACCGATCCAATCATTCGAGAGGCTGTGTTGGCTGAGGCTCATAGTTCGCCATTTTCTATTCATCCTGGTTCTACAAAGATGTATAGGGATTTGAAGAAGAATTTTTGGTGGAATGGGATGAAACGAGACGTAGCTGAATATGTTGGGAAGTGCCTCACTTGTCAACAAGTGAAGATAGAACATCAACGAGCTAGTGGTTTGCTGCAACAGTTGGACATTCCAGTGTGGAAGTGGGAGGATATCACGATGGATTTTGTGACTGGTTTGTCGAAGACTTTCAGGAAGAATGATGCCATTTGGGTAGTGGTGGACCGACTGACCAAATCGGCACACTTTTTGGCTATCCATGAGGGATACTCGGTGGATAGGTTGGCACATATCTTTCAGCAGGATATTGTTAGACTTCATGGTACTTCGGTGTCTATTGTTTCAGATCGGGACCCACGGTTCACTTCTCGGTTTTGGAAAGGGTTTCAACGAGCCTGGGGCACTCGGCTCAACTTTAGTACTTCTTTTCATCCGCAAACTGATGGGCAATTCGAACGGACTATTCAAACATTAGAGGACATGTTGAGGTCTTGTGCACTTGAGTGGTCGGGTAATTGGGATGATTACTTGAGCTTAGTTGAGTTTGCTTATAACAACAGCTGGCATGCATGTATTGGAATGGCTCCGTTTGAGGCACTGTATGGTAGGAAGTGTCGAGCACCAACTTGTTGGAATGAGGTTGGCGAAAGGGTCATAGAAGGGCCTGAGTTAGTTCAAATCACTATGGAGAAGATAGCGGTGGCTAAGGAGAAATTGAAGTCAGCTCGATCACGACAGAAGTGTTATGCTGATAAGCATAGGAGGACTTTAGAGTTTGAACCTGGTGAGCATGTGTTTCTAAAAGTTTCTCCTTGGAAAGGCATTCGGCGATTTGGGTTGAAAGGGAAACTTAGTCCACGTTACATTGGCCCATTTGAGATTTTGGAGAGGGTTGGTGAGGTTGCATATCGGTTAGCTTTACCTCCACAGCTAGCTCATGTGCACAATGTATTTCATGTGTCGGCGTTGAGAAGTTATCATTATCATCCGTTGCACGTGGTGCAATATCCATTCAATAAAATTCGGGAAGATCTTACCTGTGAGGAGAAAGCTGAGGCGATTTTGGATCGTCAAGAAAGGATTATGAGAAGGAAGACAATTCCGTTTGTTAAGGTTTTGTGGAAGAATCATTCGGAGCGGGAAGCCACTTGGGAGATGGAGGAGTCTATTCGAACGGAGTATCCGCATCTTTTTGATAATTAGGTACATTCTATTCTTTTGATTCCGGGGACAGAATTTTTTTAAGGGGTA
This sequence comes from Panax notoginseng, assembly GCA_016801055.1. Taxonomy (NCBI): domain Eukaryota; kingdom Viridiplantae; phylum Streptophyta; class Magnoliopsida; order Apiales; family Araliaceae; genus Panax; species Panax notoginseng. Next base: position 55,997,508 of record CM029022.1, read on the forward strand.
GGTGATGTAATACCCGGAAAATAAAAATAAATAAATATTAAATAATAAAAATTTATTTTGGTTTAAAACATATTAAATGGACTTTGTTTTTATTTGGGTCAAAATAATCATTTAACTTTTGTGGGCTAATGTAATAATAAGTGATGGGTAAATCAAATTGATAATATTGGGCTTTAAATTAAGTGGGTCAAATTTAGAATTTAGTATTTTTTTATCTTATTAAAAATTAGGAAAGTTAATAAAATCTGTTTTTAAGTGAACAAATACCTAAAACCTAATTTGCTCAACATTACTCCTAGCACGAATTGGCTGAGAAAAAAAAAAGACAGACAAAAGGGCGGCGATATTCTGATAGCTAATTGTATCGGTAAGTAATTTATTGTGAATGATGTAATTTTAATCTGCAATTGTAGGAGGACTTGGGAATTGGAGAATAGTCAGAATATACAAAATATATTAGATCAGAACAATTAAAGAAAGAGCTTGACTTTTTAATTCTGTGCGCCTATATAAGATTTTATACTTTTCCAGCAAACTTTACTATTATTGCTGTTTGGATTTCTAATATATAGATAGAAAACTTCCAGTGAGGTTCTCATTAAGAACGGAGGGGTACTTTATTATTATTATTATTATTATTATATATATATATATATATATATATATATATATATATATATATGAATAGCGAATGATTGTTATTTTTGGAACGGAAGGATTAGTCAGTAATTGATAATAAACATAATAATAATAATAAAAATAATAATAATAGTTTTGGAATAAGTAAATTTGTAAATTGAAATTAGTAATTTAACTTACAGTTGGTAATTTATATTTTGTTTGTTAAATTGTGTAATTAGTTCGAACGGAAGGAAATTAACGAATTATTTGGTGTATAAATTTGGGTATTGCATTATCGATTCCAGGTACGGATTCCGTACTCTTTCAGCGAGATTCTTTTATTGTTGATTTGTTCGTTTTGTTATTCGTTTCGAAATTTAGTATTGCCTCTCATAATTATTTCTTGTCAATTTATTGTGATAGTCTGTTTGGGCATTTTTATTAGAACTTCTAATTGTACTCTTTAGACTAGTGTATCATGTCTATTTAATTATTTTGTTCTTTGTAGAAAGTACATGTTAATATATTGGAGACTTTGTGTTGATATTTTGTTTCAGTTTAACATGTACATGTTAGAACCCCCTTGTTGTGTCGTATGTGTTGTGACATTATATTTTGTTAGAATACCGTAGGGTATACCTGAGCTATAACCACCTGTGGGGGTACCACAGGCATGTCCTCTTGGCACCGAGGCATGACACCTTCCGTGGCGGTATGATCAGTCCACGGCGTCTCCGTTTTGTGCTCCGGTGGGAGTTGGCCATTTGGTGTTTTGTTGTGGGAGGTGCATGGGTCGACCCTAGTTTTTCTGTTCTGTTCTGTTCTGCGGATTGGTGATGTTTGTGCCAAACACGCCTTCCGATTTTACATGCATTGGATTCACGGTCCAATGTGTGTGACTTGCCTGTGTGACATTATTTGACTTGCCTGTGTGGCATTATTTTGACTTGTCTGTGTGGAAAGGTATATTTTTGAGCTCGGTATGAAATATCACCCAGCCATTTGATTCAGCCTATTATTTCGTTGTGTTAGTTTTGTTCGTTTCAGTTCAGTTCATTAAATTGTGTTAGTTATTTTGTTTCATCATTCTTTTATTCTATATCCGTACTGGGCATTTGGCTCATGCTGTGTTTTCTTCCGGCAGGTAATCAGGGGAATCAAGGGCAAGTGTGATGAGAGCTCCATTCATTCCAATGATTTAGAAATATTCTGTTTAGACTTGATGTGTCAGTTTACTTGAAATTGTAATAATTATTTTAGATTGTAGTTTGAGACAGTTGGAGATTTATTATGGTTGACTTGTCGTAATTATCAGTTATTAAGATCATTCTTTTGTGGCTTTGAGCCTTGTTATTAAATTCATCAGTTTTGGTTATGTTTTGGGTAACCTCTCTTTCTATTTCGGAAAGGGGGTGTTACAACACATGTCAACAAATATATTGAACCAAAACAATTAAAAATTCTTATCTGGATGACTTTGACACCACTATTGGTTTGCAGAAACAAGACATACATACAATCAAAATTGAAATAGCAGCGGAAACATGAAATAAAACGTATTTAAAATTTTTCTGCAGTCCAAAGAATCACTTTATGCAATAAACCTTTAAAGATGATCAACCCTTTGATGTGTTCTTCAAACTCGAATCCTTTTCTCCTTCGTGATACCTCCAATCCTCGGATCTAATGTTCGCTACAATAGTGTGCAACGCCAAAGAGTTGATCCACCAAAAGTAATTGATTGAAGATGTGAATTCAGATTCTAGTAGATCTTAATTCAATTGCAAGTTCCAGGGTTATAAACTCATCCCAATATCCTTTCACCTTGTGAAAATACAACTCAATTGACTTGTTTTCTTGCTCTAGATCACAGTGTAAATCTCTTTGTTTGGTAAATTTTATGCCCATCAATACTTGAAAACCTATCTTGCAACTCCGTCCACATTAGAGAAGCACTAGTTATAAAGTTCAAACTATCTCCAATTTCATTTGAAAAAGTTTTCAATATCCATGATATTATCATGTCATTTACTCTAGCCCAATGAGGAAATAGAGGACTATCAAGATTTGGTTTGTCACATCCTCCGTTTATAACTATTTACAAAAAATAAAGAATTTTTTTTAATAATTAATCATCACCAACCACAATTTAAAGTTTAAACCATACATATTAATTAATCATCCTAATCGTAAAGGGGAGTAAAATGTCAAACACATCATCATACACTACTTATCATAAAAATCAAAATTTAAACATCTTAGAGAAAGTATCAAATTAACATCACTGAAAAGATGGTTCAACTCTTGTTCTTCTTTGCTAAAACAGGGAGCCACATAATATCAGCTGTATAAAGAAAAGAATAAAGAAACAAAAGATCTTTAAAAGATTTCGTGTTGTTGAGTTAGGCTTTTCTAATTCTATATAATTCTTATACTTGATTCATATATGCAAATTAGAGGTAAGAAAATAACATAATAGTAAAATGTTAATCGGCTTTTGTTGTGCTTTATATCTATATGACTTGTGTAACAAATCACTGGAAATATTTTCAATTGGCTAGTCCTGAAAATATTCAAAGGCATGACTGCCTTATTAACTTTATAGGAAAGATTTAATAATGTGTTCAAGTATGAGTGCAAGATAAGTACTAGACTTAATAATGTATATGAGTGAACTCTGAATCCAGGGAGCTTATATCTAATAGACTAATAATACATGTATGAACTGTTGTATCTCATTTTGTTGTTCACCGCTTATATTATGGAACCTCACAAGATTCACGACTAAAACTTCAACTTAGTGATTAATCTTAATTCTTAAGCTTAAAAGAAATTAGAACAATCTCCTCAACAAAGCATAATATAGGAAGCATTGAAACACCGACGGACTGTAATCACACCAAAAGATGTATCCCAAGTTTCATCATGGTTGTAAAACTAGTGAAGCATAGCATTATAGGAGGTAAAAAAAACTTAAAAATGCTAAGCTCATGATCTTCACCATCTCCAATAGTAGCACCAATTCTCCGGTGGTATATAAATAGTAAACATAAATAAAATTAGTACAAGTATTAAATAATTTAAAGAACAACTATAAATTAATCATAATTGCACTTGCTCACTTCAACTTTCGGCAACCAATCTTTGACACACATTAGAGTTTCCACCGTTGCCGAATTTAATGGTGCACGAATGTCGGTGATAAGTCTACGTACGTGGCCAAAAGATGACTCAGGGGAAAAGGAAGAGATCCAATAAATATAGACATAAGCACAGATACACAGGGACAACTACATATGGTTTTTACATTATCCTACCTGAAGTTGTTGCAGTAAAACACGAGAATCTATTTGAATGAATTATCGACTATCAATGTCCTATTTTAACTAAGAAAAACCAATAAGCTACATAAGCAAAACCCTCAATCACCAAAACTTCAAATGTAGGGTATATGATATGAAAATCCAATAATAATCTAGAAGAGAGGTTGAATAGATTATTACAAATTAAAAATTTATCCTAGACTTTTTTGAATTTTTAGTTAATTAATTTGCAGTGTTAGAAATTAATATGGAAGACAGTAAAAATTTAATCACACATGCAGAGAGATTTGTCTAGGGTATGTTGATACGTCCTGTCTCAAGCTCCTCTCCATTACTTAAGATCATATTAATCCCAGTAATTAGAACTGATCATTCGGTTATAACCGAACCGAATAGGCTATTCGGGTATAACCGAATACCGAAATATTCATAATTTCACTATCCGAAATATTAACCGAATTTGGCAATAACCGAATAACCGAATACCGAATTATAAATTCGGGTATTTCAGTTAATAATTGAACCAGCCAAAATTAAAATTGATTGAAAGCAAAATCATCAAATCAGCCGAATAAAAATCAATAAAATCGTGCCCAATTTAGACTTACAATCAAAAACAGCAAACCCAAATAAGTAGAGCATGAACCCAGATTCACCGCCCATCACAGTGGATGACATCACGAACCCTCTATACAATAAGTGTGCCCATGACCTGGAACCAATGTCCGAACTGGAAACGGATCCGGAATCAAAGCCGCTGCTAGGTGTGCTCATTGGAGAGGGGCCAGTACTATTGTCAATGGTGAATTTTCCCCCATTTTTGGTGCTGAGTGTGGAATTGGAGAGAGTAATGGCGTCAACACCGTCATCAGGGAAGTGCTCAGAGCAGTAGGTGCAAGCATGAACTCAGATCGGCATGGATCAATCCCAGAATCCATAAAACCACCAGAGATGAGTAAAGCCAAATCTAGATTCCGGCAAACTCCATAAGAGACCTGAAAAAGAAACTCAGATCAGATCAAGAGGCGGAAGGAGAGATGGTGATTGGCGGGCCGAGAGTTGGAAGAAGGAGGAAGGAGGAGACGGGTAACAGGCATTGCCGTTTTGTTCTTGTCTCTCTTTGTATTAATACTGCTAGTCTGCAACTCACCTTTAGATAACACTATATATATATATATATATATATATATATATATATATATATATATATATATATATATATATATATATATATATATCCGTTCGGTAATTCGGATATCTGAACAATTTATTTTTTAAAATCAAACCTGAAACTGAATACCGAGTAATAAATTGGATATAACCGAAATTAGAAAAAAAACCGAAATAATTCATTTAAAAAAATTCGGTTGTGTTTTGTAATTCGATTTTATCCGTTTTTTGCTTAGTCCTACCAGTAATAAATACTCCTTCAACAGTTAACTTCTAAACAGACAGAGAAATCTTTACACAATTTTAAAGATTAACTTTTAATTACACACAACTATCTTGGACCTTAAGCTTAGTTACACATTTCCTTTGAGTTCAGTTCTATTTAATAATATTGAAACGACAATCTCTTCCTAAAAATGGCTTGCGGCCTGGTCTTGGTCCGGCCTGAGCCCAACTTGGTCAACGACTTGGCCAAGGTCTGTGTCGACGTCGAAATTTTTATTTGTCCCTTTTCGTTACCTATTTTTTTGTGTTCTCATTTTAAGTGAGATTTATTTGAAAAAACAAGTGAAAAAGGTCTGACACGTGTAATGTCGACGATTGGACTATAAGAGTCGCCAGTTGGTTTTTTAACTGGTTGTACCAACACAACCGAGAAAAGGTTTGCACATTGACCCAGTGATGTGACACTGCTAAACGGGTCGGTTAAACCGAGATTCAATTAGGGTCCGGGGACTTGCTTATGAGGAGGGAAGGTATTAGGCACCCCCCGACATCCGTGTTGTCACGGTGACCGCCACTTTTTAAGAAACTGTCATATGAATGTGTGTGTGTGTGTGGGTCAATGTGCTTTTATTTGGAAGTAGTGCGAGGCCTCGTTCACACCTATATACACAGAGTTTGAATTTATATAAAAATTCAGTTTTAAACAAGATATGTCAGTGATATTTTAAAGAGGTTTTTCAAACCCAGTGCTCAATAGTAATTGAGACCTTTTACACTCCCATTTTATTCAATATTCGGCTTGGTTGATTTTATTTTCCAGATGCGAGGCATATGTAAGAAAATAATATACAAAAAGGTGCTGAATTCCTCGTGGGTATGAAAACCATCTGAGGAGATCCAAACATCACAGATAAATTTACAAGCTGCTTATAGCTGAAAAGGTCCATCACGGGAACCGAATCTAGATTTAGTGGACTGAATCTGTGATCACATGATTCCTAGGCTCACATGATGCCGCAGTTGATATAAACGCAGTAAGCATGTATATATATAAAAGCTGTAAATATATATATACAAACATGATCACCAACCACGAAGCACCTCCATGGGGGATCAGAAATGTAAATAAAGCTGTAAAAGCTATCTACCGCCACGGAGGAAACTCCAGGCGGGACGAAATGTACAGAAAGCAGTAAAAACGGTCAACCACCACGAAGTAAACTTCAGGTGGGACAAAATGTAAATATATATACGAAAGCAAATAAACACTCCGGATATAAAATCCAGGCTCATCGAACAAAGTCCGACAATAATTAATATATATAAATATATATATATATATATATATATATATATATATATATATATATACACACACACACACACACACACATTTATATATATGAATTGCATATCGAACTCTATTCGATGAGACTAGACTTTGGTCTGGAGCGTTTACTGCTTTAATATATATATATATATATATATATATATATATATATATATATATATATATATATATATACATATATATATATATATACAAAAGCAAGTAAACGCTCCAGACCGAAGTCTAGGCTCAATCGAGATATAACTCGATAATGTTAGTCCATATATATAAATATATATGTATAAATATATATGTATATACAAACTGAAATAAAACCACGGACCGAAGTTCGGGCAAACACATGCAACACGACTCTCAATGTAAAGAAGGGTTTATGCAATTGTGGAGAGAAAGACTTAAAAATGTGTAAGAAGGCTTACAGTGGGCTGCCAAAGAAGACTTCAATAACTTTAAAGTACATAAACACTGGCTTCCGCAGGTACAGAAGTAGCTATATGTGAGCTCACAAGTGTTTAAAATGAGAAAGCACTCAGTTTGGAGTGTGTACAGAGTAAATTGGACAGGGCTTCCTCGCCTTTTCTCTCTTCAAAATGGCCACCCGAAACCCTCTATTTATAGAGGGTGGAGCCGCAGGTGTACTTGCGGCTGGGTTGCAGGTGTACCAGAGGCTGCCCGCTCGAACTTTTAGAATTGCAATCTGGGCATCCGATTGAGGTATATAAGACCTATTTCAGACTGCCGTTGTCGAGAGTTATGCAATGACATGAGATTAGAGGTTGTACGAAGTCATGAAGATGGGACGATGCCCTCTGGTCTTCAGCTTCAAGTTCTATCCGTTGTTCTGCATAATAGTCACTCGGGATTGGTTTTCCTTGGCTCTTGTGGGACATTGTTGTGTAGAAATGTATGTCTAAAATGTTGAGACGACGTGATGTGGCGTCATGGTGGCAAGATGACGACTTTGCCTCTCACCGGGGTTATCTCCGATTTGGGCTGATAAAGCAGACGTTGCTCAGGGTTATCGCTGAGATTGGACTACTGCAAATGTTGAAGGTCCTCAGTGTCATCTCTGAGGTGTGTCTGTCTTGTACTAAGTGCCTCGGTGTGAGTGCCGAGGTTGAAGCTGATGGCATGCATTTGAAACAAGCATTCCTGGGGTTATCTTCGGAACTGCCAGTGCCTTCGGGGTTATCTCCAAGGTTGGAATCTGCTATTCCCAGTGTTGGGACTGAGACTGAACATCTCAGGGTTATCTCCGGGATGAATCGGTCTTTTCCAATTTGTGTTCCAGTATTGAATCTGTATGCCTCGGGGTTATCTCCGAGGTTAGAATTGTTACTCTCGGTGTGTGTTCCGAGGTTGAGCTGTTACTCCCAGTGTGTGTTCTGGGGTTAAGCTGTTCCTCCCGGTGGTATCCAGAATGGATATGAACCGTCTTCCTGGGTTTCCTCTTAAAAGACGAATCTGCGCTCCTGCGATGTCAGTAACAGATATGCAGAAAATTTCGAGTGTCTACAGATGCCCCTCTTTATCATATTCATGCAATGCAATGCATGGATAGGATAAAGAATCCTAGACACTTGAAATATAACATGACGTAACTGTATGATGCATGTGTATGGGGTTGTTTCCCAACATGCTGAGGATGATTGCTATCTCCCTATAGCTTCTACTGGGGATTTGGTAATGATAACCAAATTGGATGTGCAATCCAAATCTTTGAGGATGTTGACGTTGGGGTTACCCCCAAAGTCCTGAATCCTTGATACAGACTTGATTCCGAAGAAGTTCCTCTTATGTGTAAGAGATCTGTGGGGATAAAGTTTTGTCTGTTTGAGGATGTGTATAACATATTCCGTCATCAATCCTCCTTGATGACTTTTCCCTTTCCTAGTTTGTATCGCCAGAGTATGTCAATGTTCTGTTGGTTTTATTGCCAATAGCAAATGTTGTCTGGGCTGGCCGACCTTCGTTGACGTGTGAACCAATGATTTACCACGCGTTGTAACCCCTGTCGGGGAAACATTTGATCTTCTGTTGATGTGTAGATCAACGGATGAACTCCTTGCTGGGGATAAATGCCAAGGCTGCTTGGACTTTATTGATGTGTGTATCAATTGATGAAATCATAGGATGGTTTCTGAGGCGACATTGGGTTTACTTGCCAACGACTGAACTGATGTCAAGGTTGCTTGACCTTCATTGATACATACATCAATGGATAACAATGCATTGTAATCCCTGCCGGATTGTTGTATTATTGTTGATGTGTGTGTCAAATGAACATGCGCTGTAACCCCTGCCGGAGAGACGTGTTAGATCATCGTTGATGTGTGTGTCAACGAAACATACGTTGTAACCCCTGCCGGGGAGACGTGTTGGATCATCGTTGATGTGTGTGTCAATAGAACATGCGCTGTAACCCCCGCCGGGGTTATGTACTTCGACATATGTATCGCGTTGTGACCCCCGCCGGGGTTGTTGTAAAGTAGGATGACGATCCTAAATGAGCAAAATTGGACTTGCGTGAGGTATTGCCGAATGAGCTTACATTTAGCCACGTTATATCCCAGCATTTTTTGTTTGACAGATTTGGCTCTGAGGATAGTTATAGACAACATTCTGGGGATTTCACCACACCAGAGGATCATTGGCGTCTGGCCAGGGTAGATGTACTTCTATTGTGTGTACTGTCATATGTTTACATGCCACTGTATATGGATGAGTTGGACATAGGAGTTATCATGGTGGTGAGAGCTCTCAGGGAGGGTCGTACCATCATACCTATGATTATAGCCGAGACATTGAGGTCAGCTACATACTGCTGCACTTATCCAACATGAGTATTTACGGGCAGTTCGGTCATACTATACGTGTGATTTATGTCACACCTGAGACCGATTGGCACTTTCAGACGGCATGGGTATTGCTTCAACCATGATATAGCCACGACATATTCTTTTCAGCCTGCGGAGTGTACAGATGCTATGTCTTGGTCCGCTTTCTTAGCTGATATTGTAGACCCATTTAGTATATTGCCGTGCTCAGGGCTCAGCTCACCTTACAGCTTTGTTACTCATGCTCCAGACATGGATTACATCCCTCTGGCTGGTTTGAGGGGCATGACTACTTACCATCCACTGGTCGTGATGTCGTAGTTTGACCAGTTTCAGGATTTTAATCCTTTCGAGGGAGCGCTGGGCCAGTGTTTAGCTTCTCGCTATCTTTTAGCAGAGGACCGATCCTGTGTGTATGCATGTTGGGATCAGCACGAGATAGCTGCTTTCTCTATTAGTCATCCAGGTTGTTCCGCAAAGTATTTCACATGGATGGAGACAGAGACTACATCGGTTGAGGTAGTATCCACATTGTCGAGTATTGATCCAGATGGTGGAGAGCCCATGGAGGACATTGATACTCACACCGAGGAGGAGCCATCTACTGGGTTGCCAGTATTTCCTTTATATTCTCCTAGTACTAGTACTGTCGTGATTCAGCATTCAGCACAATACTTTGAATAGAGTCTTCATCTGATGACCTTTGAGAGAGATCAGACTAGATCCCTGATGTTGACTGCCCTTGATGGGAGAGACACAACTCTATTAGAGAGGGACGAGGCATTGGCTCATAGAAATACCGCTGTTGTGGAGCGGGATGAGGTCAGATCAGCCAGAGATGCAGTGATAGTCGAGCGGGATAGCGCCATATCTGCCCGGGATGTAGCCGTCATAGGCAGTACTGCAGTGAGGTCCCTTACCACTGGTATGCTTGCAGAGATGAGCACTTATATTGATGAGCATATGGTCACCATGCAGATGGCTGCAGATCTGTTAGGTCGTGTGGATATCCTCGTACAGGAGACCACAACCTTACCTTATTCTTCTAAGAGAGATGCCATATTGGGCTTGTTAGCTCGCATATGCACCGATTTATAGATGGACTTGTACTTTCCTACACAGACTAGCTTAGCCATTTTCTCATGTACAGTTTACATTATGTATATCAAACAACATTATATAGCAAGGAAATATATTTTTGATCACTTCCCTTTCAGATATGCTCTGATACTGCTTGATATTTTCCTGCTTCTTCAGAGCTTGTGATCTTGATGTATTCTGAATTCCTCCTTGCTGGATGGACATTGAGTTGTCTCTGGATAGTTCAGAATAGATCATGGATCTGTGTGTATCCCTACCATTTTTCGGTGTCTTGGGACTGGTTTCTGTATGAAAATATGGAGAGGATTGTGGCTTTCCTCTCTAAGATTGACCGCACCACAGATGGTCGCCAGTACCCCTATTTAGGATGAGCCTAGTTAATTCCATCTCTTATGGATTGGTGTTGCTCTTCAAGGTACAACCGGAGCTTAGATGGTCGCCGAATCTCCTATTCACGAGGAGAGGTTGGGTAATTCCATCCCTTTGGTTTGAAGCCAATGAAATGTGGTGAATTAAAGTTTGATCCCAGTACCATTGATAAGTATTTGGGTTTTGGTAGGGGGTGAGACCGAAGCATACATGGCTGCCTACTTACTCCTATTGAAGAGGAGATCAGGTCTGCGTAGTTCGAACCTGGTTTAAGAGGTTCAACGCTAGAAGTTTTATTGATGACAAAGGTTGTAGAAGTGTTTTTATGGTTTTTGTTTTTGTTGAAAAAGGGTAGAAATGTTTTTGTTGTTTTTTGTTTATTATGACCGGGCCATATAGAATATGGTTGCCTACGTACTCCCGTGTATCAAGGAGATCAGGTCAACGTAGTTCACCCCTCAGGGCGAGTTGAAAAGCGTGATCCCATGTACAGGATAAACTGCAGGGAAGAAAGATTAATCCCATGTACAGGTCAAACTGTGGGGAAGAAAGTTTAATCCCATGTACAGGTCAAACTGTGGGGAAGAAAGTTTAATCCCATGTGCAAGATAGACTGCGGGAAAGAGAAAGTTTGATCCTAGGTTGAGGACAAATTGCAGGTACGAGAAATTTGATCCCATGTATGGGTAGCCAAACTACAAACGTGAGAGGTTCAATCCGTAGTGGGATGACCTAAGTTGTATGAGCGAAGTGAAGCCAGGCTACTGGCTTAAAGAGTATATTTCCCTGAGGGGTAAAGTGTGGAAAAGAGTTGTATGTGGTAAAGGGTTAAAGAACAGGAATGAATGATGATCTGATGATCCAACACCAGGATGTTTACTTGATGGTAACTTCAGATATAGTACCGTTTCACGGTATCCGAGTTGATAAGTTGTGGAAATTCATCGCCGTCCATTTCTTGCAATCTGAGAGCGCCTCCTGTCAATACTTCCTTGACAACAAATGGGCCTTCCCAGTTAGGAGCGAATTTTCCCTTAGATTGATCTTGGATGTCAATGATCTTCTTCAAAACCAAGTCATGTTGTTTAAACTGCCGTAGCCAGACTTTTCTGTTGTAGGATCGGGCGATCCTTTGTTGATATAACTGACCATGAAAGATAGCTGCGATTCGCCTTTTATCTATTAGAGACAATTGGTGATACCTGTCTTGTACCCATTGATCTTCATCCAGCTGAGCGTCCATCAACACTCTGAGGGATTCCATTTCTACTTCTATGGGGAGTACTTCTTCCATCCCATAGGTTAATACGTAGGGGGTTGCCCCAGTTGAAGTGTGCATTAATGTTCTGTAGGCTAACAGAGTAAGAGGCAATAAGTCAGGCCATCCTCTGTGGTTGGCGGACATCTTTTGCATAATCTTCTTGATATTTTTGTTAGCAGCTTCAACAGTACCATTCATCTTTGGACGGTAGATGACGGAGTTAAGGTGTTTGATGTGGAATTTACTGCATAGTTCCTCCATCATTTTGTTGTTGAGGTTCTTAGCATTGTCTGATGCAATTACCTCGGGTTGTCCGTATCGACAAATGACATTATTTCTGAGGAAAGCAATGATGACTTCTTTGGTAACCCTGGGGAAGGAGGCTGCTTCTACCCACTTGGTAAAGTAGTCGATCATGGTGAAGATGAAGCGATGTCAATTACTGGCTTTGGGCTCGATGGGCCCAATCACGTCCATTCCCCACATTGAGAAGGGCCAAGGTGAACTCATATTGTGGAGCTCCTGTGGAGGGGCGTGGATAGCATTCCCATGAATTTGGCATTGATAACATCTCTAGACGTGGTCATTGCAGTCAGCCTTAAGAGAGAGAAAGCCAATAATGTCCTGTTCTGAGGATCTTCTTGACAAGGAGGAGACCACTCATGTGTGGGCCACAGACTCCACCATAGATCTCATCCATGAGTCTTTGAGCTTGGTCTTTATCTAAACATCTGAGAAGACCTAGTCCTGCATCTCTCTTGTAGAGTGCATCTCCGCTCAGGTAGAATTTCATAGCAAGTTGATGAATCTGCCTTTGTTAAGTCAGGCTCGCCTCAGCGGGTGTAGATTCATCTCGTAGGTACTCCTTGATATGTTGATACCAAGGTTGTTGGATGGGAGGTAGCTCGTCCGATACTTCTCCAACATAGTTCCCATAAGCTGGTGCCTTTTGCAGGGCTAATGTGACGCTTGGCATATGTTCCTTCTCAGGCATGTAAATCAAGGAGGCCAAAGTTGCTAATGCATCTGCGAAGTCATTCCTATTGCGAGGAATGTGTAGAAAGGAGATCTCTTCGAACTCCGAAGCCATCTGTAAAACTTGCCGATGGTAAGGCAGCAATCGCAGCTCTTCGGTTTGATAGATTCCCGTGGATTTTTTGACTACCAACTATGAATCCCCAAAGACAGTTAACCGTCTGATACCCATTGAACGGGAAAGTTTTAGCCCCATGATACAGCCTTCATACTCAGCTGTGTTATTGGTGCTGACAAACTGCAATTTGACGGCGACGGGATACTGCTCCCCCGTACCGAATACTAGAACTACTCCTGCTCCAGAACCTTTCGCATTAACAGCTCCATCAAAATACATGTTCCATATTGGACGTGCATCGTACTGATGTTGTTGCTGAATTATCATTACCCCTTCATCTGGGAAGTATGTTTCCAAGGGTTTGAAGTCCCCTGAAGGTGCGGCTGCCAGTTGATCCGTAATTCCTTGACCTTTAATGGACTTTTGAGTCACGTAGACAGTGTCAAATTGTTGTAGGATCAACCGCCATCTGGACAGCCAATAATTCAGTATGGGTTTACTGAACACATACTTGAGAGGATCCACACGGGATATGAGATGGGTCGTGTGCCCATGGAGGTAATGTTGTAACCTCATGGCAGCCCATGCTAAAGCACAACAAGTCCTCTTAATCAGAGTGTACTTGTGTTCACTGCTGCTGAATCTTTTGCTGAGGTAATAGATAGCTCGTTCTCGGCCTCTATCGTCTTTCTGGCCCAGCATGCAGCCCATGGCATTGTCACTTATGGACAGGTACATGAACAGGGGAACATCATCCCTGGGTGGTACCAAATTAGGAGCTTTGACTAGCCGCTCTTTAATTGTAAGGAAGGCATTCTGGCACTCATCATTCCATTTCATGGAGGAGTTCTTCCTTAACAGCTTGAAGATAGGCTCACAGATTGCTGTGAGTTGAGAAATGAATCGGCTAATGAAGTTAATTCTTCCAAAAAATCCCCGTATTTCCTTCTCTGTTTGAGGAATGGGCATTTCCGTGATGGCCTAGATTTTGGTAGGATCCAGCTCAATCCCTTTGTGGCTGACTAGAAATCCTAGTAACTTGCCTAATTTAACGCCAAAGGCACACTTGGCTGGATTCAACTTCAAGTTGTACTTATGCAACCTGTTGAAGAGCTTTCTGAGATGGTCTAAGTGGTCCTCCTCCTTTCGGGACTTGACAATGATGTCATCCACGTAGATCTCGATCTCTTTATGCATTAAGTCGTGGAAAAGAGCCATCATAGCTTGCTGATAGGTAGCTCCGGCATTGATGAGGCCGAATGACAACCGTCTGTAGCAAAAGGTTCCCCAAGGAGTGATGAAAGTAGTTTTTTCACGATCTTCCTCAGCAACCATGATCTGATGGTACCCCGCAAAGCAATTAGCAAAGGAGTACATACCGTATTGCGCAGTATTGTCAATGAGAATGTGGATAAAGGGCACGGGAAAGCTATCTTTAAGGCAAGCTTTATTCAGATCCCGATAATACACGTAGACTCACACCTTTCCTCCAGGTTTAGGCATGAAAACGATGTTAGATATCCATTCAGGATATGTGGACACTATGATAATGCCAGCTTGAAATTGTTTTACAATTTCTTCTTTCACCTTTAAATTCCACTCAGGTTTCAATCTCCTGAGCTTCTGCTTGACTGGCTTGAATCCCTCTTTAATGGGAAGGAGATGAAGAACAATGTCAGTGGACAAACCCACCATGTCTTAATGAGACCATGCAAACACATCTTGGAATTGGGTTAATAGCGTAACCATGTCATTCCGTTGGTTTGGGGTAAGGTCTGAACTAATCTGGATTAACTTAGGGTTTTCTAAGGTTCCAAGATTGAAGGAGGTGGTTTGATCAAGGTTGGGTTTAGGCTTGTCTTTGACCCATTCTTTGATCTCCAAAGGCACCTCAATGTCTTCTTGTATTTCCAACATGTCTGAGTCCAACTTTTCATCAAAGTTACAATCCTTGTGGAGAAGAGGCATCTTATTAGCAAGTACAGGCACATCTAAATTCAGGGTCTTGAAACAAAATATGCTTTCACTTAGTATATATGAAGTTGTTTAATCATACAAAGTGTTAGCATGTACTGGCAAAAGGACTACGAATACTGTACAGAAAAGTAAGCAGTTATGATATCTACAGGGTAGAAAGAGTTCCTGCCTGTTTTACCCTTGTCGACCAATGCAAGGAGTGTTGCTCCAATTGGCAAGGATAAAGTCTGGGTGGACTGCATTGATGGAGGGGCCTTCATCATCCTCTTCTTCTCGAATGATGACCATGACGTCTGGGCAATCATCGTCTGGGATATATCTGTTTGTATGTTCTTCATGAATAATGATGCGCATGCCCGACATTATCCGGTCGACGTTTTGTTTGATTCTTTGTTTCTCTTCCTCCACTCTGGGATCTGAAACAAAGACTTCTTTTTCTTTGAACGACACTGGCTTAGGAAATAGCATAGCCATCATGTTGGTTGGCACCTTTATAGGATGTTGTGCGGACTCAGCATTTGAAGGCGAAGATAAACGTCGCATGGTTGAAGCTGAAGGAATCTGTTGATGATATGAGGATTCCTCTGACTAGAACTGGCAGAATATCCTAGTCCAGCTATCCCAATTTGGCTGGTTACTTGGATGGGGTATTTGATACCTTGGTGATCTTTACCCAGCCCTTGTCCTGGCTGATGACCCAAAGACATCATTTCCTGAGTAGCCGACATTACTTCGGCAGAGATCTTGGGTACAGGCAATGGCGTTCCCAGGGCATGAAATTGAGGGTTGCTTACTTTCAAAGTGTGGAAACTGACCGGCTCAACATCAAAATTAAAACTGATGAACTGTATGTCTCCTTGTTGAGGGCATTCTGATTTAGCGTTGACTGTAACTAGACTATTGTTCATAATGTATTTCAGTTGCTGATGAAGGGTGGAGGGGACTGCCCCAGCCATATGAATCCACGGTCTTCCCAAGAGCATGTTATATCCCGAATCTATCTTGAGTACGTGGAAAGACACGCAGAAGGTATGGGGACCAATCTCAATTGGCAGCTCAATCTCTCCGACTGAATTCCGGCGGGATCCATCAAAAGCTTTGATGATCGTATGGCTACTTCGGAATCGATTGAGATTGTCGTTCATCTTCATCAATGTAGCATATAGACATATATTCAAAGATGAACCTCCGTCTACTAAGACTCCAACTAGCATATATCCGGAGGACAAGACTGCAATGTGTAACGACTTGCAATGATCGGTCCCTTCGGGCGGTATGTCATCATCATTGAAAGAGATCACATTGTTGTTGAAATGTGATCAGCCAGATGTTGAAATTTTTTCACATCCACTGATTTTGCCAAGTAGGCTTCTTCCAAAACCTTTAGTAGAATCCTCCTGTGATCCTCGGAAGTTAAAACCAAGTCTAGTATTGAAATTTGATGCGGAGCTTCTCTTAAGCTTAAAACCACCTTGGCTTCATTATGACCCATGGCCCGAAGGAATTTTTCAATCTTCTCCATGGGAATTTTCCCCTTTGATTTGATGGTAGACTTCATCACCCGTTGGAGAAGATACAGTGGATTCTCCTTCAACACTACAGCAGTTGTATGCGAGGTGGATCCTTCACCTTCTTCATAATTCCACAGAACTGTGTGTAGGATAACAATAGGATATTGTGCTCCGCATGGTAAGTTGATTGGCTCGGGAGCGGCCACTTTCAAAGGATTGTTGCTTCCTTTGAGTTGAATTGTTGTTATAGTGAGTGGCTTGCTAATGCCATCAGCCTCAGTGGAGATAGCTGCTACTAATCCCTTCCATTTAGTAGGACAGGTATTCTCACTACGCAGCACAGTATCATCGTCTGCTAGTTGCAGGACACCACTATCAATGAGGTTCTGGATAAGGTGGCGCAGTACCCATCATTCTTTTGTGCTGTGACCGCGAGAATGGGAGTGATATTGACATACTCCATCAGAATTGTACCGTCCTGAATGGGGATTGATTGGAGGTAGAAGGGAATTAATCCTTCCTTCATTGATTAGCATTTGAAGGATTTCCTCCATAGGTTGGCCCAGATATGTAAATTCCCTTCTGTTGGCAAAATTCCGACGAGCTTTGGCATTCGCTCTCTTTGCCACTTTGTCCTCCATTGTTTCACTTTCTGGAGGTGAAGAGGGAATATTCATGATAAGAGGAAGGAGACTAGCATACTCCTAGCTGATTAATTGGCGTGTGACTTGATGCTGGTATGTCATTAGTTCTACCAATTGCTAAATTTGTTTACATAGAGCTTTCATCTTTCGTTCCATTGAGAATTAGAACTTGGCATAATCCCATTTGTCAGCACCGTCTTTGGTGATCTGGGATGCTTCACCGTTAGAATTGGAACTTTGTCCACTGCTCTAATTAATCATGTTGACTTCTTCCTCTTTGTATGGAGGAAGAGGGTTGTCTTGCACGTGAGGTTGATCTGGTTTGGTGACCACAATCTCACCGTTGTCTATCAGGTCTTGGATCTTATGTTTCAAGGCCCAACAATCTTGAGTATCATGTCCAGGTGCCCCGACATGATAAGCACATTTCTGAGCAGCATTGAAACCCCTACCATTAGGGCTGGCTGGTGGAAGAAGATGTGTGATTTTCTTCTGCGTGGTCAGAAGAGTGAGAATATTCTCGAGAGAGTCCCCTAAGGGTGTGAACACTCGAGGGCGTTTGACTTCTCCACCTTTTGGTATTGGTTGGTTTGACGATTGTGCTGGAAAGGGAGTGTAATTTCTCCTCTGGATAGGCATGTTCTGATTGCCTTTTTGACCCTGTAGTATCAGGGAAACATCCTCTTCTTTCTTTTTATGGACCCTCCGAGGGTTGTTTCCATAATTTTCGGATTGGATGTGTTTAGCAACAGCTTTAAGGGCAGCTAGGTCCTGAATCTTTCCTAACTTCAATCCCATCTCAGCCATCTCCCCATGTTTTATCATTTCAGAAAATGGTTTACCGATGCCAGCTAAGACTCTCTCATAGAAAGAAGCTTCTTGTATGTCGATAAAGGTCATAACCATTTCTGACTCAGTCATAGAAGGAATAACTTGAGCAGCAAGGCGCCTCCACCTTTGAGCATACTCTTTGAAAGACTCATTGGACTATTTCTTGACCTTGGTAATCTGGTACCGGTCAGGAGCCATCTGAGATTGGAAACTGTATTGCGTGAGGAAGGCGTGAGCTAGCTCTTCCCAGTTATGGATCTTTGAATTGTCTAACCTGGTATACCACGAACAAGCTTCTCCAGTCAGACTTTTTTCGAACAGGTGCTTTCTGAGCTTCTCATCTTCTGTATGAGATTCGAGTTCTCCAATGAATACCTTCAAATGGGTGTAAGGATCTCCTAACCCATCATACTTTTCAAAGTCAGGAGTTTTGAACTTTTCTGGATAATGAACACCAGAGAATATACAAAGGTCGTCATATGAAACACTCCCGTGTGCTCCAATTCCTTTGATAGAACGCAGGGTTTCTTCCATTTGAAGAACTTTCTTTCTGATGTCACAGGTGTCTGTATCTCTTGTAAGATGGGCGGCATCATGGCTTTTGTTGGTTGTATCCAACTGCAGTTCAGGTATTGTAATGGCTTTATCAGGACCTTGAGTTCCTCCTTGTGTAGAGGATTCAGCATGTATGGGTATTTTTGGACCCTGCATAGATTGATGTAGTTATTTAAGCAGAGCAGCCAAGTCTGTGATTTATTTATTTAATCCATCAAATTCTTCGCTAGAAACTGGATTAGACTGGTCAGATGAAGACATGATTGGCTGTAGGCCTGCGGCCTTTTTGGATTTTGACCGGGTAATAGGTCCGAATGCTTCCCTACGACAAAACTGACATAGTTTATTTTTAGGGAATGTGTAAATATTAATATGCTATATGG
>CM029022.1:59717870-59831466 GCA_016801055.1 Panax notoginseng
AACTGTGGCCTATAGACTCACTTTACCGCCAAGTATGTCTCGTGTTCATAATGTTTTTCACATATCTATGTTACATAAATATGTGGAAGACCCGAAACCACATTATTGAGTTAGAACCGGACGAAATAGCGGAAGATTTAACGTATGAAGAGGTTCCTGTTCAAATCTTGGATAAGAAGGAACATATTCTACACTCCAAGGTTATACCTCAAGTTAAAGTTTTATGGAGAAACCACGATATTGAGGAAATGACCTGGGAGTTAGAATCTGAAATGAAGTCAAGGTATCCTTACCTCTTCGATATACCAGGTACGTACCCTAATTTCGAGGGCGAAATTTTATAAGAAGGGGAGGTTGTAAGACCCCAACTTTTATAAATAAAGATGAATTTTTTATAAATATCATTTTTATATTATGGAGTTAAATTGATATAATATTATAGTTGTGGGTAATATTTATAAATTTTGCAAAATACGCAAGTCGCTATATAATATTCGATTGGTCGGGGAATATTCATTTTAACAGGAAATATTCGTACGACGACACAATCATTGGTGGACCCCACAACAGAATTATTATCGGATTGAGAAAACGATAAAAATACTTTATGAAAATAACGGCGGAAATTTGACCATTAATACTGTTGAACTACTCGGTAGCAAAAGTACAATAATATGTATGGTTGCATAGTAGCACATGGTATTGATTATTGATGCTTACGTGATAAGTCACTCAGTTTTGTTTTATTGGTATTATTAATGTAATAAAACAGAAAAGCTTTTTATATAAAACAGAATACTTTTATAAAGTTATTCATTTTATTATGCTAATAGTAAAATCTTTTTATATAAAACAGAATACTTTTATAAAGTTATCTGTTTTATTAGACAATAATTAGAATATATTATATTTTATTATGCATAGTGTTTGTATAGTGCCTGCATAGTATTTGCATAGTAAAATCTTTTATAAAGTTATTCGTTTTATTAAATTATAAATAGAATATATTATATTTTATTTAAAAGATTTTGCTTTAAATATGGACCGTCAGATTAAAGTAAATCAATCTAGACCGTTCATGAGTTAGTTACTATGCAGTCTATTTTTCTATAAATAGAAGCTCATTCCTTCATTATTTTCTTACGAATTCACTGAAACTCTAGAGAGAGAAACTATAGAGAGAAAGAAGAAAAGTATTCTGCTACTTCACTACTCCGATATCAAGTTTCTTTTACGGTAAGAGATATTATTTGTTGTACTCGTAATGAGTATTTTTTTTTTGTATTCATGAAGAGAACTTCTGTTATTCCATTCTTTATTATTCTGCTGGAATAACCAGTATACGCGGACTACCCTATACTTGGTGACATTCTTCTATTATTCCGTCTTTATTATTATTCTGTTGGAATATCCTGTCTGTGCGTTTTACGCTGGACCTGGTTCCGTCTTTACTATTATTCTGTTGGAATATCCTGTCTGTGCGTTTTACGCCGGACCTGGTTCCATTATTCATTATTCTGTCAGAATATCATGTCTGTGCGTTTACGCCGGACCTGGTTCCATTATTTATTATTCTGTCGGAATATCATGTCGGTGCGTTTACGCATGACCTGGTTCCATTATTTATTTTCCTGTTGGAATAACCTGTCTGTGTAGTCTATCGCATGCATGATGATTTCTTTTGTTATTCCATTCTTTATTATATTCAGTTGGTTAAAGTTTTGACTTTTATACTCCATGAAATTAGTGAAATATCCTTGATATTTGCGCTTCATCCAGTATCTTTTCATGAAAATATTCTTTCGAGCATTCTTGAATTTTACTCCACAAAGCAGTATCATGTTGACAATTTGGACGTTATTGGTTCCTGGATAAATTAATTCTTGAACTTGTTTTATTGAATTCTTATATCATTATCATCATCCTCATGTTTATATTCTGTTGAAAGTCATCCATGGCCTGTAGTGCATAGATGGACTTGGTATGATTATGACCAGAGATTATTCGGTATAATCATGACCGTAATGTTACAAATGATGTGATAAAAGTCCTCATTGGCCCGTAGTGCATTGATGGACAGTGGTTAGCATGATCATGACCATTAATGAATACACAAATATTCTTGGCCCGTAGTGCATGGATAATTGTGGTCGTGATACTAAAGAATATCCTTGGCCGTAGTGCAGGGGTGATTCGATGATGTGGATTATTTTTTTTAAGCTGAGTCCCAGAGATATAAGTCATGAAAAACCTTTTAAATCATAGAAGATAGTAGATTTTATTCTCTACTTGACTCTTCTAATGAGTTGCTTGTACCGCTGCAGTTAAACTTGATGTTTGTTATATTGTATCAGTTTGACACTGTTTAAGGCTAATGATAATTTATTCTGCATTATCTTAGTCATAATATTTCTTACTGGGCTAGTTGAGCTCACCCTTTCTTTCATTGTTCTCTTCAGGAAATGAGAATATAGCTGGGACGAGTCGGGGAATGGAGTGATGGACCAGATGATAGTATTAGTAGTCCTCACTATTCTGTTAAATAGTGTGACAATAAATGTAACGAGAACTTATTCTGAGAGTGGATATTGTCTAGAAGACAGTATTTGTATTAAAACTCACAGCTCTCTTGTCGTATATTAACGATTGTATTTGTATTTTGTACCATGTATTTGGCTACTCAGGATAGGTGATATATACCTATTTTGGGGGCGTCACAGGTAGCTTAACTGTTCAACCACAAATCTAACATTACACCAAATTAATATGAGCAGATTCTTTATATAAATTTACTAACTATAAGGATTGCTTCAGGAAAATGAACCACTAAGAAGTCAATATCGCAATCCTATGACTTCAAAGCCATCTAATTCTATAATTGTAACATATAACATGAAAACTACAAAAAAAATAGTACAAACAGAGACCTTGGAATTTTCTGATGCATAATACAGTCTATATCTTATGGCAAGAGAACATTTGTAGAATATATAAATACTAACATATAACTTTTCTTTATAAAAGTAAATACTAACAGAGACCTTGGAATTTGGTTTGAAAAGATTTGATAGTTTACTCAAATCCTAGGTTTATGGACCGGAATCTACCTAGTAACTTGGAAGATTGGCTACTCTATGAATAATCAGGGTTCTAATACATTACATTCATATAAAACTTTGTAATCTTATTCCATTTGTATAAGACTGTAAGCTTGACTTGGTGATCAGGTGAATGTCTATATTGTTATAGTTATGTTTTGTTAAGTCTTTATAAAATCACTGATTTTTTTTTCAAGAAATTTGGGTAAACATTTCATAATACTATTTGATAATGATTATAAATTACCATGAAAGCCAAAAGGCACAACAAGAAGTTATCAAACGTACCACCATATCTATAGACTACTTTTAGCCCTCTAAACTTTTTATAGTACAACATATGGAAAATATATGAACTGGAAAGAGAACTACTCCCTCCATCCCATAATAATTGTCGCTTTAGTTTGATGCACATGGATTAAGAAAGTCATTTAGTGCTATCATTTATTAATTAAAATTGGTGTGAAATTTCATCACTACCCCTTTATGGGAAGTTAAAAACTACTAATACAAGGAAAAAATTTCTTGGAACAATGAGAGAAGGTAGGGGTGATATAGGAAAGTAAATAATTTATTCTCCTAGAAAGTTGTAAACGACAAATAAATTGGAAAAAAAATTTCCTTCTAAAACGACAGTTATTATGGGATGGAGGTAGTATTTACTCCCTCCATCCCGCAAAGATCCGTAATTAATTTTTATTTTTGTCCCAAAATGATAGACCCTTTACCAAAGTCAATAGTGTATATTACTGCAAAGAGGCTATAATTTTTATGAGGCCAACTATAAGTACAAGCACTTATTGATGTTAGAGAATTTAAAGGGTAATGTTAAATTTTGGTTCATAAACTAACATTTTGGTTTTCAAATTTGACTCCCTTTAACTTCCCTAATCTGCATTAAATCACCAGTTATGACATGTCTGGAAAATGTGGTATTCTATAACCAACTTTTGTTACTGAATTTAATCTCAACATAAAAACAATAACAAATTAACAAAACTACAGAATAAGGAGGATTTTCAGGGCAAAAAAACAAATTACATTAACTGCAGCATTACAATTATAACACCCAATAAATTATATAAAAGATAAAAATAATGGGTACACAATAGTAGAAAAAACCCAACTGTGGTGATGAAAATGAGTTAGTATTTGATTAATTTCATGGCAAAACAGAAAGAACTCATTGGTACAATTGGTATTATTACCTACTGGCTTTGAAGAAATCCGTGGAGAGAAATTTATGGGAGATAAGAGAGAGGATAACAGAACAAATGTGAAAATCCATCTGCCTATGTATGTTATATGTATATATAATTATGAATATAGAGAAAGGGTCACCGCTCACCCCAAATAGGAATACTCATGGATAGTCGCTTAAACTTGTTCGAAGGAAATCGTGGTGGGAATTGATAATAACGAACAATAGATGAAGAAGGGAGAGGAGATTACCGACGAAAGAAGACGAAGGAGCAGCAACGATTCAGCGAAGGAGAAGAGCAGCAGAGAATTACCGAAGGAGAAGAGGCAATTTAGGTTCGATTGGGGATAAAAGACGGAAGATGTTATTACTGTCCCCAAAAAAGTTTTTCTCGCTCAGACAGCCTCTGGATGCTATAGATTTATTTTTGTGTCTAACCGATTAAGAGCGATTAAGAGGCAAAAAAAATTTGCCAAACAAGATTTGCCTCTGACTCTGACTGAATCAGAGGCAAATCCATTAAGAGCCATTAAGAGGTAATCAAACAGAACCTAAGTTTAAATTGACACATAATGAAATTCTTAAGGATAATGCTAGTCTGAATAAAAGGAAGTCATGAATAGGAAGAAATGGCTAAGATTAGACAAGAACTTAAGTTTGGGGGAAAATTTGGGATATATAAGATATATAAAAAAAGAAAAAAAATTATGAATAAACACCGTGGTTAGTCTAGTTTTATGGCCTTTGTTACTTGAGTAAGTACGCCCGAGGGGATGTCTCTACACCTAGCGCCCTAAAGCCTTACGGTTTGGGAGTCGTTGGTTGAAAGTTCGTTAAGGGGTAGCACTGAAAAGCCTAAGAGAACTAGACATTGCACAACCATGATAAAAATAAAAAGTGAAAAATGGGAAAAAGAGCAAAAAAGTCCCTGTATGTGAATAATAAAGCATAAGTATCTCATTTTGACCTTTAGATTTGGTAACTGCTTGATTTTAGTCGGATTTTGCTTGTTTTTAGATTTCTTGAGTTTACACTGTATGATTCCTTCAAAGAGGTTTATTATGTGTTGTATTTAACTTTATATTAGTTAGCATGGTTGTTGAGCACACACGCACTATATCAGTTATAACAGTCTAAGATTTGATGATTGATTGAAAAGTTAGTGATTTTCCTTGATATGTTGTACTATAGTGTTTATTTGATTTCTCTGAGGCCGTGTGAATAAACCTTATTCTGTCTTACTGCTAGATTCGTAGGCATATAGTTAGCTGTATTGCATTGCATATCGTTGTGCTCGAGGACTAACACGGTTTAAGTTTGGGGGAGTTTGATGAGTGAGTTTTATACCTACGAATTGGTTCCTATTTGGACTTAAACGGTGTTTGTTCTATCTATTTTTGTATAGTTTGATGTGTTTTCTGTTTGTTTTGTGTGTAGGATGTGTTATGTGTTAGCTTAGGAATAATGGTGGCGATGCGGTGGAAAACAACATTCAAAAGCAAGAATCAGAAACTGTAGTTTGACCCCTGTCGGGGCGGGCTTCCTAAGGCATAAAACCTCCGCCGGGGCGGGGGTACGCGGACAAAGAGGAAAAGTTATGCTTTGATTCTAACACTGCAGATGCTTGGACAGAACAACTTTGGCTTGGATTGGGACTGTGTGTGGACGTCTTTATCTACTATTACAGAGACATAAGAGAAGTGACACAGAATTCACTCATACATCTAATCAAGCACAACTTTTGAGCCCTAATTTGGAGAAGATATTTGAGAAGCAGAGCAAGGAATCAAGATTCACGAAGATTTTTGAGCTGAGAGTAAATAAGGGTGGTTCTATACTATTCTTGTACTTTCAATTCAGTTTTTGTAATTGAGATGATGAATTTCTTTATCTATTCAGTTTTTAATTCATCTGTTATGAACTAAATTACTTATTAAGCTTGCAATGGATCTTTAATGTGGAATGATGATTATCATACTTTGAATTCAGTTTAATAAATATATCTTTACAGTTCATCTATTGTGATTTGTACTTAATTTATGAATTGCTTGATCACCAATTTTATGTGGATTTGTATGGACTCGAGAGATGAGAGATGAATCTAGACTTAATCATAATAGCATGTGTTCATGATTTCTGCATTTTAATAGAATTCTTGATGTATGTTTAGGATAGAGATATACCTAAAATCGCATGTAATTGTGTAAGAACTTGGACTTTAAACCTTATTTGATTTTAATTCACATAGATATATAGTGAATTAGTTAATTAGGGTGCTTGGCTTAATTTTATTAATTGTGGATTTAAGTTAATATGGTTTTAGTGCATTGAAAGATGACTAATTCTATTTTTGTGTTCTTAATTAATAAACTGAGATAGTTAATTGAATTGAAAAGAAGTGTGATAATCTGAGTGAAACTTAAAGTGAAGTTGTAGGCTTAATTCTCCATTATCTTATTAAAATTTGTGGTAATTAGTTGTGTTGATTTGTTTTTATTTGTAGTTATTAGTTTTTCATTATTTTAAATCATTAATTTGAATAGTTTAATAAAATTGGAATAATATAAAGCTGGTAATTGTTAGATTAGAAATTAATATTTGTCTCTGTGGGAGTGATACTCTATTTATCATTATATTACTTGTTGACCACGTATACTTGCGTGCTGAGCGTATTTAGATTTACACCAACACATAGATAATTCGTTGATTAGAAATAATTATTGATTGGTGTTACATGGATAAAATATTGATAATGAACTTTTTAAGTCATAGAAGATAGTAGACATCATGATCTACTTGACTCTTCTAATGGATTGATATTTCCGCTGCAGTTGTTGATCTAAAACTTGTTGTACATTATATTTTATATGAGTTATCATTGTTGAAGGCTAAAGATAATTTATTCCTCATTATCTCAGTCAAAATAATTTTTACTAGACTAGTTGAGCTCACCTTTTTCCTTTTTGTTTCATTGTTCTTCTCAGAAAATGAAAGTGTAGGTGGAACTAGTCGTGGAGTGGAGTAATGGTCCGAGATAATTACTATAAAAGTCATCACTATGTTGTGAAATAATATGACAATAATTGTAATGAAGACTTTATTTGAGTGTGAATGTTGTCTACGGACAATATTTGTATTAAAACTCACAGTATATGTGTTGTTGTATTTTGCACGACAATTAATAGTTGTAAATAGAAAAGTTTGTATTTGGATTATGTGGTATATATTTGACGATTTAAAATAGATTGTGAGAACCTATTTTGAGTATGTCACACATAAGATGATAATAAAACCCTCTCACATAGAAAAATAATTCATCATCTCATAGAAAAATCAAGTCTCAAAAAAAATCACAATAATGGATAATAAGTTATTACCAAACAATTTAGAGCAAAAAGACAAAATTAGGGAATGGTCTGTCCCAAGTAGAAGTGTGAGGTAGCAAAAAAATAGTAGTACTGCTTTTTTAGTCATATTGTCAAACATGACTACCCAACCAATTTGAATTATAGAAGCAGCCGTCTGATAGTTGAAATTTACAATACAAATGAATTAATAATTAAGGTCAACTGGGCACTCTACAATAAGGTGAATTTGTTTGTAAAAGTCATGCTTGAAATTAAATTATTTATTTTAATTTACTATTATTTTAAATTATTTAATTTTTTGACGAAAAATTATTAGTCCTATAAAATTATTTGATAACTTAAAATAGAAGAAATATTTATCCTATATTTATTATGAGATTATATGATTTATTATAAAGAATCTTAAAATGACAAAAAATAGTCCATATGACTATTTAAATGACTATTAATCCCTCATTATGGGATAAAATAGTCTGAAATAGTGTTAAATTAAGATAAATAATTCAATCTCAAACATATTTTTTACAAATAAACATTGCTCTGGTAGTTAGTACTTGAAATTGTACCTTTATTGTATTATTAAAAGTTAATAATTTATTATTTAGACTTTTTGAATTGAACTTCTAAATTTTCAGTTTAAATTTGATGTGAATTAATTTGATTTTTGGTCAATACAATAGAAGCATTATAATGGTTAGTATTTAAGAAATACTATTAATTATAATTTGTTATTTTCAAAATTTATAGGGGAAAACTTCATCCAATAGAATGATATGAATTACATATATCATAGGATTGGAAAGATACCAACTTTATCCAAAAATGAATTTTCGATACAAACTTTCAAGATAAAAACATATTATACCCATCGATACAAACCAACTCTCACTAATGGAGAGACAAAACACACAAAGGGGAAAAGAAAAACACCACAAATTGAGAAGAAAAAAAATGGCCAACATGGTTTTATTACAAATAATTAAAAAATAAAATAAAATTTGGAACAAAGCTACTATGGTTGAATGCATGTTAGGAGTTTCAAATTTTTTATATTTAAAAAATGTCTCAAATGATGTGTCACCATAATATTAGTTAGATAGATCTAATGCTACGTTTGGATTGGAGTAATGAAGGTGGGAATGAAATGACTCATTTCTATGGAATGAAAAAAAATGTGTTCGATTGCGATTAGAATGGATTGAACCATTTTTATTTCTCCCAAATTTATGAATTTAATTCTTTGGGGAGGAAGAGTGAAATAACTCATTCTAACTAGAATGGAATGAATCATTCCGCTCTCCATTCTATTCCTTCAATCCAAACGTAGCATAAGTGATTGATTATGTCATAAATTATCATTAAAATATTCAATATCATGTCATTTGAGACTAGAAATTTAAAATTCCTAGTGTTACTCTAATTGAACTAAGACAAATCTGATGCGACTGAAGATGGTGAAGGAAAATAGGTAAATATATATAGGAAGGAGGAGAACCCTCCCTAGCAATTAGTTTGTATTTAGGTTGAAGGGAGAGATTATGTAGCATGTATTTAGGTTGAAGGGAGAGATGAAGAAGAATTCTAGAGAGAAGGGGTTAAAAAGTTGCTTTAAACTTAGGACTCCTTTAAACAAGAGTTTGTTTTCAAATAAGAGTTTATTTTATGATTTTTTTGATATTTTCACATGAAAAGTGTCGCTATAAATGTATAGCGACGATAAAAATCGTCGCTATATGATTTATAACGACGATTTTCATATAAAAATATTAAAAAGTCATGTGAAAATATTAGTTTCCAAAAATATAATCGTTTTTTGATGAAATTGTGTAACATAGAATAAAAATAAATTTACATACTATTTTCTATCTCATCTCTCTCCAATTAACTTTTCTCTCTCCCACTTTTTATTCCTAATATCTCTACTATATTTTTTCACTTATTTTACAACTCCAAACCACTACGTTTAGAGACAACTATATGGTTGGGTCGTGGGGGTAACGTAGGGCCGGGGGGATGATAAATTTGTCAAACGTAGTGGTTTAGAAGTGGAGGTGTTGAGGCAATAAAAGAGAAGGATTATTTAAAAATCATTAACTACCAAACCTTAAATGTAAGTCGATAATAAGTGTCTTCGTAGAAATTTATATTTAAATAATTCGGGTCAAGCCAAACATGGCTAAAAAATATATATGTAAACTAAAGTCTAATATTTTCTATTTAATTTTATTTATCGGGCCTTAAAAATTCAGCCTTGCCCTGTGCGCTTAATTGTTAGGAATTAAGTCAACACAAATCACATAATAAAATAAATAGAGATAAAATAACATAAGATTTAATGTGAAAAACCCTTAAAGAAAAAAATCATAGCTCAAACTCTAAATTTCTACTATATCAAAATAATGGGCTTACAATAATCCTCCCAAGTTTAAAGCACTAAAACTTGAGTTTCCACAATACCACATACAACTTTTTGCACGAACTAAAAGTTGCAAAATCCTCCCTCCACAATACAACTTTTTTGCACGAACTATAAAAGCTTCAAAAACCTTGTCACTCACACAAACACAAAACTCACTTACACCCTCTCTCAACTCTTAAGATGCTACATGACTTTTGATTGTTTTACACTTCAACAATTAAACATAAGACTCTATTTATAGAGTATCCACAATTCTCCTCTTCCTATTTAAAATGAGAACTTCCAAAATAAAATTCTTACTACAAATATACTCCTTTCCAAAATAATACTTTTATTAAAAATAAAAGTTCTTCATTTTCATATTAGTAATCTTTTTCTCAATAGAATTCGAGAAATAACCCTGTTAGAATTTGAGCCTAATTTAATAAGGGTATCATTAATTATTTTAATTATTTTTAATGATTCCATATATTAATGTGTTCTACTCCATGAGTAGATTAAATTAAGTATTTGGAAGCTCAAATCCATGGAGTAATGAATGAGATATTAATTCCCAAAGATCACACTTAGAAATAATAAAAGATAATAAATACATGTGAAAAAAATCAAGTCCCACATAGGTTAAGAATTAAAATTTTCATATGTTTATATACAAGGAAAGTGCTCTTGGATTAGGGCCCCAAGGGGCACCCCACTTTTGTGGAAGGGAGAGGACCTTGCCAAAGCTTGGTTTGAACCCACACGTGCGCGCCGCTACTGCCGACCGGTCGGCCTGGCCTGCCTCGAGCATGTGGGTCTGGGTCTAGGTCCTTGTATATAATTTTTTTGATAAAATTTATTTAAACGATATTTATTATTATCCAAATTGTGTCATTTTGATAAACGGTATTTATTATTATCAAAACTGTGTCGTTTTGAGAAGCGGTATTTGCTGAAAGGGTATCAGTTTAAACGGACGGCTCAAAACTACGTCGTTTTGTCACGCCTTTTCTACTAAGGCTAAAACTACGTAGTTTTGATTCTGTTAATGCTAAAACTACGTCGTTTTATAGGTCCGAATAGACGCACCCATACTGCATATGATCAAAACTACGTCGTTTTGACCAAATGATGCCAACCATGTCTTTTCAGTGGCATCTCATGCCTTTTCAAGGGCTAAGTGTCCATCCGAAGGGTCACCAACCCCTCCTATAAATAGATAGAAGGGGACAACCTTCTAATTCATTCATTTCTCAAGCTTTTTAAGCATATAAAGCATTCTAGTCTTTATTTCTTCATCAGTTTCTTTAAGTTAATTTTTGAGAGAGAGTCAGAGCATTTTTTTAGGTTTGAAGAGTATACTTTTAGTAGTGCTGCTAAAGTATACAGTGTCATTATATCCTGGGAGACAAGTGTTATCAACTCTGAGCACCATACGGATGGCATAATTGTCTTAAGAACATAGTACCAAGTACTAGCCTTGACAAATATTTTTCTACAAGATAAGTTAATATATATATATATATATATATATATATATATATATATATATATATATATATACGGTCCGGATCTTAAGCTCACCCCTTATTCAACTCACCCGAGCTCACCCCCCCTTTAGCGACGGACCCGACAACGGTTCGGTCATATAACCGTCGTCTATACTTTTAGCAAATGTAACGAACCCAAAATAGGTCCATTCCATCCAACCTATTCTGAGTCTCCAAATACATGGTACAGAAAATAACTACAACTTTATTACAACAATTATCGTGCAAAATACAACAACACATATGATGTGAGTTTGGATACAAATATATACCAAATGTGACTCATGTCCCAACCGTGGACAGCACCTCACAATGACACCTTACATAAAGGTATAGTCAAAAATTGTTTTAGAAATTAGAATCTTTGGGAAGTGCTCAAGGAAACCTTCGTACATGGGAGGCTATGCTTCTAGGTTATGATAGATATCATATGGCCACAGAATTATCCTTGGTTGACCCAACATACCCCAAAGAAAAACGAGAAGATTACTATCATATTCTTCCCAATGGTGAGTCTTCTCTTGACATATCATTATCTCCACTGTCTCTAATTGAGAATTATACTACAAACAAACACCAAGATTATATAGGTAGTGCTCGTAAATATACTCAGCAAGTGGATGAGCACAATCATGTCTTATGATGACACGAGGTTGTATGTCATTAGACATCTTGTATGATAGTGGCAAAACACCCTTCCAACGTTGGGTTCGCTTCACCCTAGATGATTCACCAAATATAACTACTAAATAATGATCACCGTTCTATTCCCCTGTTACCCCCGCTCGACCCAGCTAC
Organism: Panax notoginseng; assembly: GCA_016801055.1. Classification (NCBI taxonomy): domain Eukaryota; kingdom Viridiplantae; phylum Streptophyta; class Magnoliopsida; order Apiales; family Araliaceae; genus Panax; species Panax notoginseng. Next base: position 59,730,284 of record CM029022.1, read on the forward strand.
ACTCTTATTACCTGAAAGGAATTGTGAAACAGAAGGGTGAGCACAACTAGCCCAGTAAAGAATATCATGACTAAAGATAAATAAGTTATCAATAGCCTTCAACAGAATTAAATCAGAGATTTATAACATATGGTAGATGATAAAAATTTTCAACCATAGTTGCAGCGGAACGAGCAATCCATTAGAACAGTCAAATAGACCATAAAGTCTATTATCTTCTCCACGTTAAAAATCCACCAATAATGTTTTATCCCTGTAACATCAATCAACAATTCCTGTCCACAATCACGTGTATAACTCATAATCGTAATTGTAGTTCTAAATTCCTTTTCTCATCCAGGACAAAGATAATTTTTATCACTTGAAACATCAAACATCATGGTTATACCAAATCACAGTTCATGTTCATAATCATACTAATAAATTCATCTTTGCACTACGGCCCAAAGATATTCATCAACAAGTCATCTTTGCACTACAGGCCAAAGATATTCAACAACAGGTCATTTTTGCATTACGAGCCAAAGATATTCATCAACAACTCATCTTTGCACTACAGACCAAAGATATTCAACAACAAGTCATCTTTGCATTACGAGCCAAAGATATTCATCAATAATTCATCTTTGTACTACGGGCCAAACATATTCATCAATAATTCATCTTTGCACTACGGCCGAAGATATTCCTCAATAGTTCATATTTGCACTACAGGCCAAATATATTCATATCTCAAAGAAATATATAATCATTTCAGAACTTATATAAACAATAATTATAATCATGCTTATCAATTCACCTTTGCACTTAAGCTAAAGATATTCAATTATAAATTCAATGGTCATGATCATACCAGTCACAATTCAACTTTTTCACTACTGGTCAAAGAGAACCCTAGTTATGATCATACCAATAAGCTACCCATCTTTACACTCAAGTGAAAGAGAATATCATCGTTAGGGTTATAAAAATGTTATATATGATAATAAAAATAATATAATCAATATATAGTTTTAATCTCCAGAGTAATATTCATAAATCAACTATAATTTGGTTAGAAAAAGAAACCAATTTTTGTCGTGAATAGTACCCGTGAATACTAACTCGTGAATAGTAACTCGTGAATAGTAACTCGTGAATAGTACTTCGTATTCGTACATAGTACCGTATACATAAATAATGTCATATACGTAAATAGTGTCATATGCATGAATAGTGTCGTATACGTGAATAGTAACCCCGACTAAAAAAATCCAAATTTGATAAAAAGTTCATACCAACATTTCGGTATAATGATATTGAAGAAAATATCATTATAAGAAGAATGTAACACCCCTTATTATCCCTTACAATCCCTTACTTCAAAAGAGCAGCACTTCTGACTGGATATCGGATATGACGCTGAAGGAAACTTGTACTGATGAATAGAAACTCACCAAGTATCTAAATACTCACAAAATACACTCGATAATCTAGAGAGAAAAAGAGAAAAAACTTATGAATTCTGGTGTGATTTTCAATTCTAACTTAGCCCTCTATTTATAGGAAAATGTTAGCACGCCGAAGCAGACTTGACCTGCAACCTGATGGCTTTACCTGCTATTATTCCACCCACCAAAAATAAGCCACCATCCCCAACAATCAAAAGTGGGGCCCACTCAATTCTAGAATTTTCCACCAAAACCTAATTTCTGAATCAGTCACCTTTTAAAATTCATAACAAATCATTCGTTTATTTTTAACGGTTCAAAAGTTGTGGACATATACTCAACTTATATATGTATAACATATCCAAAAATCACAACGATCCAACGGTCGGATTAAAAATTATAACCCCCGCAATATATCTTAAAAACCCTGATTGATTTTTAATACCTCCATTCCGACAAAAATACTGATAAAACACCTCAACATTAACTCCATTTTTAACCACAAAATATATCCAACATTTATATTCACATAAAATAAATATTTCCTTATCATGTGAATAAATAATTAATTATTCACAATTAATATTACAGAATCACATTTATGATAACCAGGCCGTTCCCAGGAAAGAGGGGGCTTTCCAATAAGGATTTCTCCTTACTGGCGCGCAATTAGATGACCAAACCTCTCCTTAGACAGAATTTTCTAGACATTACCAATAATGTTATCTAATAATATTATTCAAATAATATGAATTATTGATCTGATAATGAGAAATACTGTACAACAACAATTATTGAAACAACAATAATATAACATATCAACGCAGCAATTATTGAATCAATAAAATAAAATATTGAACAGTAATTACTGTGACAATTATTCAGTAATGCCTTCTTATGTAAGAATCAATAATTTCAAAAATACTGTGTAATACCGTGTGCTACTGTGCAATAACGCGTATTACTGTATTTTTAACCACCGGGTATTCCAACAGTGTTAACGGTAACAACTACGTCGTTAATTATAAAAACACAATTTTTGTCATTATCTTCATCCGACCGTTTTCCGTTATAGGGCCCACAAATAGCTGCGCCGTCGTACGAATATTCCCCGACAGAAAGAATATTTTACGACCAACGAATATTCCCCGACAACAATGATTATTTTATAACCACTTGTTTATTTTGAAAAAATTTCACATTTCACCCATAACTTTAACTTTTTAACAATTTAATAATTTACTGAATTGTAATTATAAGAAAAATTGAATACTTTTATTTCATAAAATTCGGGGTCTTACAATCTCCCCTCCTTATAAAATTTCGTCCCCGAAATTTACGTACCTGGTATTTCAAAAATATGAGAATACCTTCCTTTCATTTCAGATTCCATCTTCCCTGTCATCATAATTTCTTCATTGCTCATCTCCTGTATTTCAAATATCATTCTAGAATACAGCTTCAAAACAAGGGTTAATTTAACAAATTAACATATCACATAATATCCTGATATTATGACTGACCAACAAATAAGCTTAGGTAGGACACACTAGCGAAGGATTTACTCATCTCTCCCCTCCTAGTTATATTCCCCGATCTCCGCCAAAGACCATATCCCTAAGCTCTGATACCAAAACGTAACGACCCCAAAATTGGTCCATTCCATCCAACCTATTCTGAGTCTCCAAATACATGATACAGAAAACAACTACAACTTTATTACAACAATTGTCGTACAAAATACAACAACACATATGCTGTGAGTTTGAATATAAATATATATCAAATGTGACTCATGTCCCAACCGTGGACAGCACCCACAATGACACCTTACATAAAGGTATAGTCAAAAACTGTTTTAGAAATTAGAATCTTTGGAAAGTGTTTAAGGAAACCTTCGTACATGGGAGGCCATGCTTCTAGGTTATGATAGATATCATATGGCCACAGAATTATCCTTGGTTGACCCAACATACCCCAAAGAAAAACGAGAAGATTACTATCATATTCTTCCCAATGGTGAGTCTTCTCTTGACATATCATTATCTCCATTGTCTCTAATTGAGAATTATACTTCAAACAAACACCAAGATTATATAGGTAGTGCTCGTAAATATACTCAGCTAGTGGATGAGCACAATTCTGTCTTATGATGACACGAGGTTGTATGTCATTAGACATCTTGTATGATAGTGGCAAAACACCCTTCCAACGTTGGGTTCGCTTCACCCTAGATGGTTCACCAAATATAACTACTAAATGATAACCACCGTTCTATTCTCCTGTTACCCCCGCTCGACCCAGCTACACTCTTATTACCTGAAAGGAATTGTGAAACAGAAGGGTGAGCACAACTAGCCCAGTAAAGAATATCATGACTAAAGATAAATAAGTTATCAATAGCCTTCAACAGAATTAAATCAGAGATTTAGAACATATGGTAGATGATAAAATTTTTCAACCATAGTTGCAGCGGAACGAGCAATCCATTAGAAGAGTCAAATAGAACATAAACTCTATTATCTTTTCCACGTTAAAAATCCACCAACAATGTTTTATCCCTGTAACATCAATCAATAATTCCTGTCCACAATCACGTGTATAACTCATAATCGTAATTGTAGTTCTAAATTCCTTTTCTCATCCAGGACAAAGATAATTTTCATCACCTGAAACATCAAACATCATGGTTATACCAAATCACAGTTCATGTTCATAATCATACTAATAAATTCATCTTTGCACTACGGCCCAAAGATATTCATCAACAAGTCATCTTTGCACTACAGGCCAAAGATATTCAACAACAGGTCATCTTTGCATTACGAGCCAAAGATATTCATCAACAACTCATCTTTGCACTACAGTCCAAAGATATTCAACAAGAAGTCATCTTTGCATTACGAGCCAAAGATATTCATCAATAATTCATCTTTGTACTACGGGCCAAAGATATTCATCAATAATTCATCTTTGCACTACAGCCCAAGATATTCCTCAATAGTTCATATTTGCACTACAGGCCAAATATATTCATATCTCAAAGATATATATAATCATTTCATAACTTATATAAACAATAATTATAACCATGTTGATCAATTCACCTTTGCACTTAAGCTAAAGATATTCAATTATAAATTTAATGGTCATGATCATACCAGTCACAATTCAACTTTTCCACTACTGGCCAAAGAGAACCCTAGTCATGATCATACCAATAATCTACCCATCTTTACACTCAAGTGAAAGAGAATATCATCGTTAGGGTTATAAAAATGTTACATATGTTAATAAAAATAATATAATCAATATATAGTTTTAATCTCCAGAGTAATATTCATAAATCAACTATAATTTGGTTAGAAAAAGAAACCAATTTTTGTCGTGAATAGTACCCGTGAATAGTAACTCGTGAATAGTAACTCATAAATAGTAACTCGTGAATAGTACTCCGTATTCGTACATAGTACCGTATACATAAATAATGTCATATACGTAAATAGTGTCATATGCATGAATAGTGCCGTATACGTGAATAGTAATCCCGACTCAAAAAAATCCAAATTTGATAAAAAGTTCATACCAACATTTCGGTATAATGATATTGAAGAAAATATCATTATAAGAAGAATGTAACACCCCTTATTATCCCTTACAATCCCTTACCTCAAAATAGCAGCACTTCTGACTGGATATCAGATATGACGCTGAAGGAAACTTGCACTGATGAATAGCAACTCACCAAGTATCTAAATACTCACAAAATACACTCGATAATCTAGAGAGAAAAAGAGAAAAAACTTATGAATTCTGGTGTGATTTTCAATTCTAACTTAGCCCTCTATTTATAGGAAAATGTTAGCACGCCGAAGTAGACTTGACCTGCAACCTGATGGCTTTACCTGCTATTATTCCACCCACCAAAAATAAGCCAACATCCCCAACAATCAAAAGTGGGGCCCACTCAATTCTAGAATTTTCCACCAAAACCTAATTTCTGAATCAGTCACCTTTTAAAATTCATAACAAATCATTCGTTTATTTTTAACGGTTCAAAATTTGTGGACATATACTCAACTTATATATGTATAACATATTCAAAAATTACAACGATCCAACGGTCGGATTAAAAATTATAACCCCCGCAATATATCTCAAAAATCCTGATTGATTTTTAATACCTCTATTCCGACAAAAATACTGATAAAACACCTCAACATTAACTCCTTCATTTTTAACCACAAAATATATCCAACATTTATATTCACATAAAATAAATATTTCCTTATCATGTGAATAAATAATTAATTATTCACAATTAATATTACAGAATCACATTTATGATAACCAGGCCGTTCCCAGGAAAGAGGGGGCTTTCCAATAAGGATTTCTCCTTACTGGCGCGCAATTAGATGACCAAATCTCTTCTTAGATATAACTTTCTAGACATTGTCAATAATGTTATCTAATAATATTATTCAAATAATATGAATTATTGATCTGATAATGGAAAATACTGTGCAGCAACAATTATTGAAACAACAATAATATAAAATATCAACTCAACAATTATTAAATCAATAAAATAAAATATTGAACAGTAATTACTGTGACAATTATTCAGTAGTGCCTTCTTACGTAAGAATCAATAATTTCAAAAATACTGTGCAATACCGTGTGCTACTGTGCAATAACGCGTATTACTGTATTTTTAACCACCGGGTATTCCAACAGTGTTAACGGTAACAACTACGCCATTAATTATAAAAACTCAATTTTTGTCATTATCTTCATCCGACCGTTTTCCGTTATGGGGCCCATAAATAGCTGCGCCGTCGTACGAATATTCCCCGACAAAAAGAATATTTCACGACCAACGAATATTCCCCGACAACAATAATTATTTTATAACCACTTGTTTATTTTGAAAAAATTTCACATTTCACCCATAACTTTAACTTTTTATCAATTTAACCATTTACTGAATTGTAATTATAAGAAAAATTATATACTTTTATTTCATAAAATTCGGGGTCTTACAGCAACGCTATATGTTGTCCGTCGCTAAAAGTATAGACGACAGTTGTATGACCGAACCGTCGCCAGGTCCGTCGCTAAAGGGGGGTGAGCTCGGGTGAGTTGTATAAGGGGTGAGCTTAAGATCCGGACTCTATATATATATATATATATATATATATATATATATATATATATATATATATATATATATATATATATATATATATATATATAGTTTCCTTTAAGATTCACAACAATCTTAAGACAATTTTTTTTATCTCTATATATATTAGCTAGGAATATGGATACCAATTCTGTTACTATAATTGGTTCTTCTTCTACACCTTTTATACCAAATGTACCTGTGAACCATGGTGAAAAATTAGAAAAGTTCAATGGAACAGGATTTAAAAGATGGCAACAAAAGATGTTTTATCTTACTACTTTGAACTTGGAGAGGTTTTTTCACGAAGGTCCCCCTGTGCTCAAAGAAGATGAAACAGGAAAGTTGTTGCCGCAATAGATGCATGGGAACATGCAAATTTTTTGTGCCGAAATTATATCCTTAATGGATTGGATAACACATTATACAATGTGTATAGTTCTCTCAAAATAGCAAGAGAATTATGGGATTCCTTGGATAAAAAATATAAAACAGAAGATGATGGCACGAAGAAAATTGTAGTTGGTAGGTTTTTGGACTACAAGATGGTGGATTCCAAGGCGGTCATCAGCCAAGTCCAAGAATTACAAGTAATCCTGCATGAAATACATGCAGAAGGTATGTCCTTAAATGAATCTTTCTAAGTTGCTACTATTATTGAAAATCTATCACCTATGTGGAAAGATTTTAAAAATTATCTCAAGCATAAACGCACAAAGATGAAACTTGAAGACTTAATCATAAGATTAAGGATAGAAGAGGACAACCGTGCTTCTGAGAAGAAACGGGAAGGACCTTTGTGGAATATAAAGCTAATGTGGTGGAACAAGGTCCTAAGTCTAAAAAGAGAAAGTTTTCTGGTACTGGGCCTCAACAAGGAACAAATAAAAAGTTCCAAGGCAAATACTACATCTATGACAAGCCCGGACATAGGGCAAAGGATTGTCGAAAATGCAAAGACCAGAACAAGAAGTCTGCACAAGCCAATGTAATGGAGGTGGATGGTCTTATTCAAGATGTTTCTAAAATGAACCTTTCAGTGGTTATTTCAAAAATAAATATGGTTGAGAATCCAAGAGAATGGTGGGTAGATACTGGAGCAACCCGCCATGTGTGTTCCGACAGGAAGATGTTCTCCACATATCAAAAAATTAAGAATTTAGAACATTTATACATGGGAAATTCTTCTTCATCCAAGTTTGCTGGACAAGGAAGTGTGATTATGAAGATGACATCCGGCAAGGAATTCACCCTCAACAACGTGCTCTATATGCCTGATATTAGAAAAAATTTAGTGTCAGGATCCCTTCTTAGTCAAAAGGGATTTAAATTAGTCTTTGTATCAGACAAATTTGTATTAACTAAAAATGGGATGTATGTGGGGAAGGGTTATATGAGCAATGGACTCTTCAAAATGAATGTAATGACTATTGTACCTTTCAATATTAATAAAATTACATCTTCTGCTTATATGATTGAGTCATCTAATTTATGGCATGGTAGATTAGGACATGTTAATTATAATATTATACGTAGATTAATTAATATGGAATATTTTCCAAAATGTAAAATTAACTCTAATCATAAATGTGAAATTTGCGTTGAGGCAAAACTTCAAAAATCTTCTTTTAAATCAATTGAAAGAAGTACAGAACCTCTTGAATTGATACATACTGATATTTGTGATTAAAAGTATATACAGACAAGAGGAGGTAAGAAATACTTTATCACTTTTATAGATGATTGTATAAGATATTGTTATGTTTACTTATTGAGAAGTAAAGATGAAGCTTTGAAAATGTTTAAACATTACAAAAATGAGGTTGAGAATCAACTTGATAAAAAGATCAAGATAGTTAGAAGTGATAGAGATGGGGAATATGAATTTCTATTTGTTTAAATTTATTCACTACATGGTATAATACACCAAACAACTGCATTCACCACAACAAAATGGTGTTGTAGAAAGAAAGAATAGAACTTTAAAAGAAATGATGAATGCATTATTATTAAGTTCTAGGCTACCTCAGAATTTGTGGGGGGAAACAATTATTTCAGCAAATTATATTCTCAACTGAATACCTCAAAAGAAGTCTAATGTTACACCCTATGAATTATGGAAAGGACGTAAGTCGTCTTATAAATACTTAAAAGTGTGGGGGTATTTAGCAAAAGTAATGGTTCCTCCACCCAAAAAGGTGAAATTAGGATCGAAAATAATAGATTGTATATTCATTAGTTATGCTAATAATAAAAGTGCATATAGATTTTTGGTTAATAAATTAAAAATAGAGGAAATACAATAAAATATTATTACTGAGTCAAAAGATGTTGAATTCTTTGAAACAGTATTTCCTAATAAAAAGGATCAAGAGCCAAGTTCCAACGAATAAGAAACAAGTTCAAATAAAAGAACTTATGATGTTGTTAATGACAGTAATCATGGTTTAGAAGAGATTGATGAACCTAGACGTAGTAAACGTGCTAGAACATCAAAATCTTATGGTCCGGATTTTTTAATGTATTTGTTAGAAAATAAGCCTCAAACCTATAAAGAAGCAGTATCGAGTCCTGAAGCTCCATATTGGAAAGATGTTATAAATAGTGAAGTAGAATCCATTTTGCACAATCATATGTGAGAATTAGTAGATCTCCCACCAAGCTCTAAACCTCTTGGATATAAATGGATATTCAAGAAGAAAATGAAAGCAGATGGATCTATAGACAAATATAAAGCAAGACTTGTAATCAAAGGATACAGGCAAAAGGAGGGTTTAGATTATTTTGATACTTATTCTCATGTGACAAAAATATCCTCAATTAGGATGTTAATAGTCATTGCAGCTATATATAATTTAGAAATACATCAAATGGATGTAAAAATAACTTTCTTGAATGGAGATTTAGAAGAAGAAATCTACATGGAACAACCGGAAGGATTTATTATTCCAGGACAAAAAAAGAAAGTTTGCCGGCTTGTAAAGTCTCTTTATGAATTAAAACAAGCACCTAAACAATGGCATAAAAAATTTGATAATTCAATGTTATCAAATGGTTTCAAAATAAATGAGGGTGACAAATGTGTGTATGTCAAGGACACTAAGAATGGGTATGTCATTATTTGTCTTTATGTAGATGATATGCTCATTATGGGTAGTAATAATGAAATCATTAATACTACTAAAAGAATGTTAAATAATATGTTTGACATGAAAGACATTGGTTTTGCCGATGTAATATTAGGAATTAAAATTTCTAAAACATCGGATGGGTTAGTCTTATCACAATCACACTATATTAAGAAAATACTCAGAAAATTCAATCAATATGATTGCAATCCTGTGGGAACACCGGTAGATATAAATCTACACTTGTCTAAAAATAAAGGGAAGAGCATATCACAACCTGAGTATGTATAAATAATTGGAAGCCTTATGTACTTAATGAATTGTACACGACCTGACATAGCACAAGCTGTCAATAAATTGAAAGCAATCCAGGACAAAATCACTGGAAAGCGATTATAAGAGTTTTAAGGTATTTAAAATACACTCAAAATTTTGGATTGCACTACTCAAGATATCTAGCAGTACTTGAAGGATACTGTGATGCGAATTAGATATCGGATACAAAAGACTCTAAAGTGGTTTTGTGTTTACATTAGGTAGAGAAGCAATATCATGGAAATCTTCTAAACAAACATGCATTGCTCGATCAACGATGGAATATGATTTTATTACATTGGATAAGGCTGGAGAAGAAGCTGAATGGCTTCATAATTTTTTAGAAGATATTCCTATGTGGCCTAAACCTGTGATGCCTATTTGTATCCATTGTGATAGTCAATCAGCAATTGAAAGGGCACAGAGTCACATGTATAATGGTAAGTCTAGACATATTTGTTGTAGACACAATACCATAAAATAATTTCTCTCTAACGGCATTATGTCTATTGAATACATAAAGTTAAAAGAAAATATAGCGGATCCGTTGACTAAAGGTTTGACTAGAGAGCAAGTAAAAATAACTTCGAGGGGAATGGGTTTAAAGCCTATAAACAAGGATCGTTATGATGGAAACCCAACCTAGTTCACTGGAGATCCCAAGATTTAGGTTCAAAGGGACAACTAAATTGTGAACGATTCAATCAAATCACTATAAAGAAATTTATTTCCTCTGCTCATTCTTATGATATTAGATAGTGATACCTGCAGCGGTTACAAGATAAGTTATGCTTTTAATGATTCTTAAATCTTGATAAACATGTGGAGTATGGCATGATACTCTTATTAAGAATCACCTATGTGAGTGTGAACTGGGCCAATTTTATGAGAAGGATAAGGTTATACTTCTCTAAAGCACTCATAAATCCGGGATTGTTCGGGGCCAAAATGAACAAAATCATGAGAACCAAATAATATCTGGAAAGTTTATGTGTGAATTACTATTGTCTCAATTTACATAAAAGATTGGACAGTTCAAGACATCAAATTCACTGGACAATTAGTAAACCCGATAGTCTTTCACAAGGGAAGGTTCAAAGCCAAAAGCTACCTCTCTCGATACAGATGATTTCTAATTCTGTCTCTCTCTCTCAAAGTCTGCATAACATTTGCATGAGGATGGCAGTCAATATCATTCATGTGGGAGATTGTTAGAATTTGAGCCTAATTTATTATGGGTATCATTAATTATTTTTAATGATTTCATATATTAATGTGTTCTACTCCATGAGTAGATTAAATTAAGTATTTGGAAGCTCAAATCCATGAAGTAATGAATGAGATATTAACTCCCAAAGATCACACTTGGAAATGATAAAAGATAATAAATACATATAGAAAAGACCAAGTCCCACATAGGTTAGGAATTAAAATTTTCATATGTTTATATACAAGGAAAGTGCTCTTGGGTTTGGACCCTAAAGGGCACTCCACTTTTGTGAAAGGGAGAGGACCTAATCAAGGCTTGGTTCGAACCCACACGCGCGTCGCCACCGCCGACCAACTGGCCTAGCTCTAGCACGTAGGTCAGGGTCCTTGTATATATTTTTTAGACAAAATTTATTTAAAATTTATTTATTTAATTCTATTATCAAAACTGTGTCGTTTTGATAAACGGTATTTATTATTATCAAAACTGTGTTATCTGCTAAAAGGGTATCAGTTTAAACGAATGGCTCAAAACTACGTCGTTTTGTCGCGCCTTTTCTACTAAGGCTAAAATTACGTAGTTTTGATTCTGTTAATGATAAAACTACGTCACTTTATAGGTTCGAATAGACGCGCCCATACTGCAGATGATCAAAACTACATCGTTTTGGCCAAATGATGCCAACCATGCCTTTTCAGTGGCATCCCATGCCTTTTCAAGGGCTAAGTGCCCATTCGAAGGGTCACCAACCCCTCCTACCATTATTCTTTTTGTATTAGTCTGGAGTTTTTGGTGAACTAAAAAAATTTAAGAACGTTTGTTTTAATATTGCTTCTTTATTTTTTTTGGAGGATGATTCCAAATTGAAAGATACATTTTTTAAATAAAAAATACAAAGAAAAGAAAAGAATTCCATCGTTAAAGATCATTAAAGTTTAGAATTAAAATATATGGAGATATATCTAGTGTAACACTCTAGTTTCAATAGTAATACATCTGGTTATGAGTTTGTGGGTAAACTTGTAGGGACTAAGATGATCTAGAAAATGTTATTTTGATACTGTGAATTAAATTTTATTATGTTATGATTTGATTTACACTTTGTTTGAGAGTTTTTTTAGTTCAAGAAAATAAAAGAAAAGAGCATGGAGTAGAAGAGAATGTTTTTTTTCACTTTCTATTAAAAAGTGAAAAATAAATTGGTCCAAAAAACACTTATTTTCTCTAACTTTTCTTTTTTCTTCCAACTTAAACTCCACGACACTCTTTCATCTAGTTTTCTCTTCTTTTCTATTCTATTTTAAAACTCCAATATACACCTCTCTTTTTTCTTTTCTTTTTTCATTCTTTTTATTTTTCTCTCTAAATTAAAACTCTAAAACAACGTGTTAAATTTGAGATTTGACGTAGTAACAACATATTGTATGAAACTACTCTCAAAAACTCAGTCAAATCATGTGATTGATCTATTAGAGGTAGGATTTAAAGACGGACGATATTGTTTCATAATAAATAGATGTTCGAATGTAGAAACACAAATGCCGTTAATATTATCTCACAATGACTTGAAAGGTAAAGAGAAAATGGGGAGTAATTTCATCTATAACTTGTTAAGCGAACCTTTGGCAAACTAAAATGACAAACCAACTTATTACATGTCAAGAGAGACTAGTTGATTAAATGGTACATCAAAAGTGTATCAATCTTTTTTTTTTCTAATCAAGAACCCTAACCTTCATCTTAGATATGGAGAAGAGCTCTCCTTTTGGAGTAACCTCCCTTAGATCTCTCTTATTTTGATTTAATAAATTATTCTCTTTTCTTGTGTAGTTTGTTTTCCCCTTTTATGAGACTTGTTTTCTTCATGAGATGACTGATTTCTTTCTCTTTTGTGAGGAGATTTTATTATCATTTCTTGTGAAATTTTGCTTTCTCTGTTTGGGAAAAAAAAGTTCACCGTTAGGGAGTTTGTTTTGTTCGTGAGACTTTTTTCAGTGCATGAATTGTTAAAAATGAATTATTCATATTTGGATGTGGCACTTCCATTGCAGATTGTTCTTCTGTTACCCGTACTGAAGAACGGTCCAGATCTGCATATTCTATTATTATTTTGGGGATATGACTATATTTAAGAAGTTTATTTGGTGTCCACTAGTGTTGTTACGATTGACCCTTTTCATGATTATCTGTTATTTTATAAAAAAAATTAGCATTTGAGTTTATTTTTTGTAATCCGTTCATCTTTTGTAACAGATTGTAATTAATATATTTTTATCTTTTAAACTGTTTGATATAAAACGAAGGTGTATCAATCCGGCTCCAATTAAGTTGGCATCAAGGTTCAATTTATTGTTCCAAAAGTATTATTAAGACATTCTACAAATTCTTTCAAAAAAATCATGACACAGATCCTCATGACAGTTACATAAAATTTATACAACAATATAGGCTGAATAACACTTCTGTCTCTTCAAGTTGTCACCCACTTTCAAAATCGTCCCTAAAATTCATTTTTCGTCAGTTAGGTCCTTAAAGTGATATTTTTAACGTTTTTATCCCTTTTACCCTATTTGACTGTAACCCGACCCATTTATCTTTTACTCGATTCGACATTTTTTGCACTTCTGTCCGATTTTATTTTCTTAATTTTCAGGAAAAAAACTTTATTTTCAGAAGAAAAAAGATTGTTTTTTGAAAAAATGAGTAAAGTTTCAAATAATGTGACGCCCCCAAAATAGGTCCACACAACCCATTTTGGGTCGCCAAATACACACCACAAAATCCAAATACAAACTTCATTTATACAACTATTAAACTGTCGTGGAAAATATGACAACACATAAGCTGCGAGTTTCAATATAAATATTGTACTGAATATAATACGACAATATACACACCCAAATTATTACAATACCGTATAAAATACAGCAACAAATATTTCAAGTCTTCAAAGGAACACGAAAAGATTTATATATGTCTTCCTCATTCTAATGGGGTGTATTTTTGACGCTTTCAAAGTTGAGTTCACCTCAGCCTATTGTTGTTCACCAAAATTAACTATTAAATGACGTATAAAATACGACACATATTTTAAGTCCTCAATACAATTACATATTGTCATGCTGTTTTATAATGTATTGAGAAACTTCAACAGTCACAGACCATCACTCTATTCCCCTGTTCTCCCCACTCGACCCAGCTACACTCTTATTACTTGAAAGGAATTGTGAAGTAAAAGGGTGAGCACAAATAGCCTAGTAAAGAATATTATGACTAAAAATAATCAAATTATCAATAGCCTTCATCAGTAATAAATCAGATATTTAAAACAAATGGTAGATGATAAAAGTGTTCAACCATAATTGTAGCGGAATTAATAATCCATTAGAAGAGTCAAGTACAACATAATGTCTACTATCTTCTACAAATTAAAAGCCCATCATTAATATTTCATTCCTGTAATATCCATCAACATTTATTTGTTGTACCCAAGACAAAGAGAACTTTCATTACCTATCTTCACCTGAAACACCAAATATCACCTGAAACACCAAATATCATGGTTATACCAATTCATAATTCATGTTTATAATTATGCCACTAAATTCATCTTTGCACTCCGGGCCAAAGATATTCAATTGTAACACCAATAGTCATGCCAATTAACAGTCCATCTTTGCTCTACGGGCCAAAGACATACAATTATAAAATCAATAATCAACTGTCTATCTTTGCACTACGGGCCAAAGACATACAACTGTAAAACCAATAATCAACAGTCTATCTATGCACTACAGGCCAAAGACATATAAATATAAAATCAATAATCAACAGTCCATCTTTGCACTACGGACCAAAGACATACAATTGTAAAATCAATAATCAACAGCCCATCTTTGTACTACGGGCCAAAAACATTCAACTATAACACCAATGGTCATGATTATATCAATACATAATTCCTGGTCATAATTATACCAATCAACAGTTCATCTTTACACTACGGGCCAAAGATATTTGTTTAAATCACCAGTGGTCATGATTATAACAATACACAATTTCGGTCATGATTATACTAATACACAATTCTTAGTCATAATCATACTAATCAACAGTTCATCTTTGCACTACGGGCCAAAGATAACTTTCCAACACAAATTTAAGTCAGAAGATTATAATAATGATATAAAGAATGAATCAAGTGAGGTCAAAGATAAATATTAGAGATTTATAATTCAATTTATCTAGAATTCAAGAGTGTACAAATTGTCAACATGAAGATCAAAATATGGATTCAATTTCAAGAATAAGATTTGTAAAAGATAACTTGAACAAAGAAAATAAAATTAAATTCCATTGTAAATAGTACTCATGAATAGTACCGTATGAATAGTACCCCAAATGAATAAGATCCCGACATGAAAAGATTAAAATTTCAATAAGAGAGTTCAGACCAATATTCTAGTGAAATGATATTAGATGAAGCATAAACTTCAAGGAATTTCTAATCATTTCAGGAATTATAGAAGCAATAGTAAATTTAGATTTAGGAATATGAAATAAAATAATACAAGAAACTGTAAATGGATTTTCACTCGTCATGCGGTAATCCGCGTAGACAGATCATTTCCACAACTTAATAAAGAATGAATATGAAAGGTTATTCACCAGGCATGCGGTAATTCGCGTAGACAGTTTATTCCCATAAATTAATAAAAAAAATAAATACGAAGGGTTATTCACTAGGCATGCGGTATTCCGCGTAGACAGATTATTCTCACAGATTAATAAGGAATGGAATGACAACCCTTATGAATATAAAGAAAATAACATCTTTTACGAATACGAAAGAAATAATACCCCTTACAAATATGAAACATAATATCCCTTACGAATACGAAAAATAACATCTCTTACCTTAGTAGAAAATTGGATACTATAAAAGTGTAGTAGCAGAATACTCTTCTTCTTTCTCTCTTATTCTCTCTCTATAGTTTTTCTCATTATAGCTTGTGATTATAACTTTGCTCTTCAAAAATGGTAGGAAATAATGAATGGATGGAGGAGTATTTATAGGCTAGGAAAAGGTGGCAAATTATAAGGTTAATTATACTTTACTATCTTCATCTTTGCCTTCATTTTTAATTTAGTCCCTCAAGTATTATCAATCTTGCATAACATCCCCTAATAGTACTTGCATGTAAACTAATAGTTCCTTGCATGTGAACCAATAGTTCCTTGCATGTGAATCAATAGTAATTAATTTCTCATTTATCCGATTAATTATCCGTTTGGTTAATTTAACATTCAAAAATTAACTATTATCGAAATAAATGTCGATTTCTACTAACATTAATATTCCCAACACAATAGAAATATTTGTATCAACAATTTCATCTTTGAATTTTTAAAGTTTAACTTTTTTTCGAAAAAGTCAACTATTGACTTTTTGACCAAAAAGTCAATCTCGACAAATTTTGTGTTTATAGTTTATTTTGATTAATTTCATCGTTCTGAACTCAAATATCTCATCCGCGTCTCTAAATTCAACTTCGAACTCTATGTTTGACTTTTTTTTACATAAAAGTCAACTGTTGACTTTGACTAAATAGTCAACCTTGAAACCATATTGAGTTTACAATCTTTTCTTACTAGATTCATCGCTTTGGATTCAGCCGAGTAGTCCGCTTATCAAAATTCTATTTCGAACTCAAATTTGAGTTTTAATTTTATTTTCTTGTGTTTTATACACTCTTTTGCTTTCTTAGTTAGTTCAAACGATTTAATTAGTCTTGACTAACTATTAAATTAAATCTCATCACTTATCGCTAATAAATATATATAACACATTTTTAATCTTTCAACAATTACTCATCATTAATATTAAAACTCAAAATATTCATAACCAGATCATTTCCAAAAAAAGAGGGGGCTTTTCGATAAGAATTTTTCTTTACTAGCGTGCAATTAAATAACCTAACCACTTTCCTCGACAAAACTTTTTAGATATTATCAATAATGCAAATAATAATATTAATAATTGTGTCGTGCCAATTATTTATTTAATAATATAAAATATTGTGCAGTTGTTACTGTGACAATAATGGAATCAATAATATGTAAAATTATACAACAACTACTGTGACAATTATTGAATAAAATTGAGTGACTTCTTACTTAAGAATCAATAATAAGAAATATTATGCAATACCGTGTGATACTGTACAACAACGCATATTACTGTACTTTTATCACCGGGTATTTTAACAGTTTAACGGTGAAAGTTTTGCCATTACTTTTATAAAAAGGTTATTTCTGTCGCTTTCTATATCCGACAGTTATTCCGTTATGGAGTCTACCAATGATTGCATCGTCGTACGAATATTGTGAGACTCCAGATTTTATGAATGAAGATTTAATTTTCTCGAAATAATTTTTTTAATATTATGGTGTGGATTTGATATAATGTTATAGTTGTGAGTAGTATTTATAAATTTTATAAAGTATGCAAGTTGTTGTATAATATTCGATTGGTCGGGGAATATTCTTTTTGTCGGAGAATATCCGTACGACGATACAATCATTGGTGGACCCCGCAACAAAATTATTATCGGATTGAGAAAACGATAAAATACTTTATGAAAATAACGACGGAAGTTTTACCGTTAACCGTTGAAACACCCGGTGTTAAAAGTATAGTAATACGCGTGGTTGCATAGTAGTACACGATATTGATTATTGATGCTTATGTGAGAAGTCACTCAGTATTGTTCAATCGGGTATTCGGGACACTTTTCGTGTCGGAGTACTATTCATGAGTTACTATTCACGAGTTACTATTTATGAGTTACTATTCATGAGTTACTATTCACGAGTTACTATTCATGAGTTACTATTCACGGGATACTATTGATCACCCGTAAAATATATTTCTTTTCGGTCCAAATTATTTTGGGTACAATATTATTCTATGAGGAGATGTGCAAATTTTTCAGACCGTTGGTTGAAGATATAATAGTAAATCAATATGAACCGCTGGTGGAAATTTATAATAGTGAATCAATATGGATCGCTAGTTTAAAGTTTTAATAGTAAATCAGTATGGACCGTTGCTTTAAGTTTTAATAGTAAACCAATACGGATCGTCCGTTTAAAAGTAAATCAATCGGGACCGTTAATGAATTAGTTACTATTCAGTCCATTTTTCTATAAATAGAAGCTCATTCTTTTATTATTTCTTACGAATTCACTGAAACTCTAGAGAGAGAGAAGAAAAAGTATTCTGCTACTTCACTACTCCGATATCAAGTTTCTTTTACGGTAAGAAATATTATTTGTTGTACCCGTAAGGGATATTATTATTATAGTAAGGGGTGTTATTCTTTCCTATTCATGAAGAGAACTTCTGCTATTCTATTCTTTATTATTCTGTTGGAATAACCTGTATACGCGGACTACCCTATACTTGGTGAAATCCTTCTGTTATTTCATTCTTTATTATTATGTTAGTATAACCTGTTTATGCGAAGTACCGCATACATGCTAAAATTCTTCTATTATTTCGTTCTTTATTATTCTGTCGGAATATCATGTCGGTGCGAATTTTGCCTGACCTGGTTCCATTAATTATTCTGTTGGAATAACCTGTATACGCGGATTACCGTATACCTGGTGAAGTCTGTTGTTATTCCATTCTTTATTATTCTGTTGGAATAACCTGTATACGCGGATTACCGTATACATGGTAATTTCTGTTGTTATTCCATTCTTTATTATTCTGTCGGAATATCCTATCTGTGCGTTTACGCCGGACCTGGTTCCATTCTTTATTATTTTGTTGGAATAACCTGTCTGTGCGATCTATCACATGCATGGTAATTTCTGTTGTTATTCTATTCTTTATTATTCTGTTGGAATATCCTATCGGTGCGTATTACGCCTGACCTGGTTCCATTATTTATTATTCTGTTGAGAATAACCTGTCGGTGCGATCTACCGCGTGCATGGTGATTTCTTCTATTATTTCATTCTTTATTATTCTGTTGGAATAACCTGTCTATGTGGATTACCACATGCATGGTGAATGATCCTTTATATTCATTCCTTATTAAATTGTGGAAATGATCTGTATACGTGGATTACCGCATGGCAGGCAAAAATCCATTTGCAGTTTCATATATTCTCTTATACTCAGTTGGTTAAAGTTTTAGCTTCTATACTCCATGAAATTAGTGGAATATCCTTGATATTTGCGCTTCATCCAGTATCTTTTTATGAAAATATTCTTCTGAGCATTCTTGAATTTTACTTCACAAAGTAGTATCATGTTGACAAATTGCACGTTATTGAGTTCAGGATAAATTAACGTATAAATCTTTAAAATTTATTCTTGAACTTGTTTTATTGAATTGTCATCATCCTCATACTTATATTATGTTGAAAGTCATCTTTGGCTTACGTGCATAGATGGACTTGGTATAATTATGACCAGGGATTATTCAGTATAATCATGATCGTAATGTGACGAATGATGTTGTAAAAGTCCTCATTGGCCTGTAGTTCATTGGTGGATAGTTGGTGGTATGATTATGACCAGGGATTATTCAGTATAGTCATGACCATTGATGATTACATGAATATCCTTGGCCGTGGAGCAGGGATGATTCGATTTTATTTATTAAGCTGAGTCTCAGTGATAAAGTTGATGAAAAACTTTTTAAATCATAAAAGATAGTAGATTTTATTCTCTACTTGACTCTTTTAATGGATTGCTTGTTTCGCTGCAGTTAAACTTGTTGTCTATTATATTCTATCAATTTAACATTGTTGAAGGCTAATGACAATTTATTCTGCATTATCTTAGTCATAATATTTCTTACTGGGCTAGTTGAGCTCACCCTTTCTTTCACTGTTCTCTCAGGAAATGAAAATGTAGCGGGGACTAGTCGGTGAACAGAGTGATGGTTCTAGATGGTGCATTAATAGTCCTCACTATTCTGTGATATAGTGTGATAATAAATGTAATGATGATACCATTGAGTGTGGATATTGTCTAGATGACAATATTTGTATTAAAACTCACAGTCTATGTTTTGTCGTATTTTACATGACTGTTGTATAATTAAGTTGTATTTGTATTCAGTACTTTGTATCTGGCGACTCAAGATGGGTGATGTATACCTGTTTTGGGGGCGTCACAGTTGGTATCAAAGCTTAGGGATATGATCCCTGGCTGAGATGTGAGATAAGAACTAGGAGGGGAGAGACGAGGAATTCTTTCGCTAGTATGACCTACCTAAGTTATTTGGTATTTAATTGGTCAGTCAGAGTATATTGATAATATGTGATATGTCAATTAACCCTTATTTTGTGGCAGTATTTGAAAATGGCATTCGAAAATATTGAGATAAGCAATGAAGCACATGAGACCGTTGAGTCACCAACGATCAATACCCATGATAATGTGCAACAGGAAGATAATAATTCTCAGGTAAACAACAACACCGATCAGATGATGAACGATGGGATGTTCAGAGGCTTTATGCAATTCATGCAACATCAGGTTAGAGAGACTCTTGTTCAAAATGTAGGTGAAAATAATGGCAACCCACGGTCGGTCACCGCTAAGCAGTTCAAGGAGCTGGGACCACCAGAGTTTTTGGGAAAGCCAGAACCACTTAAGGCGGAGACGTGATTAAAGCAGATCACCAAGATATTTGATGTCTTGGGATGCTCAGAGGAGCAAAAGGTTCCATTTGCCACCTTTATGTTGCGTGAAGAGGCAGATTACTGGTGGGAATCTGTAAAACGTACCCAGCCTGACGCACTCAAGATGTCTTGGGAGAAGTTCCAAGAGCTATTCAATGACAAGTAATTTTCCTAAAGCATTCGTCACATGAAGGAGGTGGAATTTATCAAGTTGGAGCGAAATAACATGACCGTGTCGCAGTACGAAGCCAAGTTTGCCGAGTTGTCCCGATTTGCATCCCATTTGGTTGATAATGAGGAGAGAATGACGCGAATGTTTCTAAGAGGTTTAAAACCTGAGATACGTCAATATCTTATCTCTCATAAACCGTGTTTGTATTCAGATGTTGTTAATAGGGCGCATTTATTGGAGCGCGATAACGAGTCAACCCAACCAAAAGAGAGCAGCCGACAAAATGATAATACCGGTGATAACAGTCATCAAAGCGGTGACAATAAACATGGAGGGAATCAACATGCCAGAAATGGTAACCACTTCGGTGGTAATCATGGTCAAAACAATAAGAATGGATATTTTAAGAAGATGAGATTTAACAATGATGGAAAGACGTCAGCACCAGTACCTGTTGTTAAGGAAGGAGAACGACCACCTATCATATGTTTCAAATGAGGAGGGGAGGGACACATCAGTCCAAACTGCGCGATGCCGTCTAAAGCATGTTATAATTGTGGAAGAGAAGGTCACTTAGTCCGATTTTGTCGTTCACCGAAGACAAGTTCAGCTAGGATGGAGGCACCAAAGGCCGTCCCAGAAAAGTCAAAGCCGGTAGTTTAAGATATTGCGTTTTTTTTTTCGTGACGAGGAACTTGTATAAAATTATCACGGGTATGTTAGTCATAAACTCTTTTGAAGTCTATACCGTGTTAGATACCGGTTCTACTCACTCTTTTATTTCACCTAGTTATGTTCAATGTTTGAACTTAACTCCGGAGAAGTTAGACTTTGATTTATCTGTTAAAATTCCGTTGGGAGAAACCTTCGTTACCTCCACTATTTATAAATCTTGTTTAATTCAAATCAACACTTTCACGTTACATGTCGATCGTATCTCTTTGAAAATACTTGCCTTTGATGTGATTTTAGGAATCAATTGGTTAACTACTCATCATGTTTTTTTTGTAAGGTTGTTAGCTATCATACTTCTAACCAACCTGTTATGCAAATTCAAAGTAATCAAACCACTAAAGTCAATCATTGTCATATCAAGCCATAAGTAAAGAGCCCTGAGCCTATATCTGGTGACTTCCTTATGTGGAATACACCGAAGCCAGACTTTCTGTAGGCGACGTCGTGAATGATGATGGCAAGTTGATAGGTATCAATGTGACGTGCTATCCAAGTCTTAGATGAGGGTCACAGTTTTGAACGATATTTCTATTGTTAATAAATTCCTGACGTATTGCTGAAGACTTCTTAGCCTACCCCTAGAGCGTGAAATCGAATTTTGTATTGACCCCAGTACAAAATCTATTTCTTAAACCCTCAAATATTTCTTCACCTAAAACGAACGTGTAATGTGCCAAAGACGTTGGCTCGAGCTGTTAAAGATTACGATCGTACCATTCAATATTATCGTGGAAAAAATAAACGTGGTAGCTGACGCGTTGAGTAGAAGATCGTATGCGTATACGAGTGCGATGTTATTAACACAAAGACCCATTTCGTATAACTTACAAATGATGAAGATAGAGTTAAAGACTCTAAGGATCCATGTGAAGATAACAAATATACTATTAGAATCGACTTTAATCGATAAAGTTAAAGCCACTCAAGCTACATACTCAGAGCTGATGAATGTGAAGAAGAAGGTTCAAGAGGGCGTTATTCTAGAAGCAAGAATCGATGAAGAGAGGAAATCTCAACCCTCAATTTATTTGACCCATTTGAAATACTCGATCAAGTAGGAACTGTGGCTTATAGACTCGTTTTAACTCTAAGTATGTCGCGTGTTCATAACGTTTTTAATGTATCGATGTTACATAAATATGTGGATGACCCGAACCACATTATTAAATTAGAACTAGGCGCGATAGCAAAAGATTTAACGTATGAGGATATACGTGTTAAAATCTTGGATAAGAAGGATCATATTCAACACTCAAAGGTTATACCTCAAGAGTTAGAATCTGAAATGAAGTCAAGGTATTCTCATCTCTTCGGCATACCAGGTACGTACGTAAATTTTGAGGACAAAATTTCATAAGAATGAGAGATTTGAGACCTCAGATTTTATGAATAAAGATTTAATTTTCTCGAAATAATTTTTTTAATATTATGGTGTGGATTTGATATAATGTTATAGTTGTGGGTAGTATTTATAAATTTTGCAAAGTATGTAAGTTGTTGTATAATATTCGATTGGTCGGGGAATATTCTTTTTATCGAAGAATATTCGTACGACGGTACAATCATTGGTGGACCCCGCAACAAAATTATTGTCGGATTGATAAAATGACAAAATACTTTATGAAAATAACAGCAGAAATTTTATCGTTAACTGTTAAAACACCCGGTGTTAAAAGTACAGTAATACGCGTGGTTACATAGTAGTACACGATATTGATTGTTGATGCTTATGTGAGAAGTCACTCGGTAGTGTTCAATCAGGTATTCGGGATACTTTTCGTGTCGGAGTACTATTCATGAGTTACTATTCATGAGTTACTATTCACGAGTTACTATTCATGGGGTACTATTGATCACCCGTAAAATATATTTTGTTTCGGTCCAAATCATTTTGGGTACAATATTATTCTATGAGGAGATGTGTAAATTTTTCAGACCGTTGGTTGAAGATATAATAGTAAATCAATATGGACCGCTGGTGGAAAGTTATAATAGTGAATCAATATGGATCGCTAGTTTAAAGTTTTAATAGTAAATCAGTATGGACCGTTGCTTTAAGTTTTAATAGTAAACCAATATGGACCGTCCGTTTAAAAATAAATCAATCTGGACCGTTCATGAATTAGTTACTATTCAGTCTATTTTCCTGTAAATAGAAGCTCATTCCTTCATTATTTCTTACGAATTCACTAAAACTCTAGAGAGAGAAATTATAGAGAGAGAGAAGAAAAGTATTCTGCTACTTCACTACTCCGATATCAAGTTTCTTTTACGGTAAGAAATATTATTTGTTGTACCCGTAAGGGATATTATTATTATAGTAAGGGGTGTTATTCTTTCGTATTCATGAAGAGAACTTCTGTTATTTCATTATTTATTATTCTGTTGGAATAACCTGTATACGCGAACTCCCCTATACTTGGTGTAATCCTTCTGTTATTCCATTCTTTATTATTATGTTGGGATAACCTGGTTATGCGAAGTACCGCATACATGGTCAAATTCTTCTATTATTCCGTTCTTTATTTTTCTGTCGGAATATCCTGTCGGTGCAAATTTCACCTGACCTGGTTTCATTAATTATTCTGTTGGAATAACCTGTATACGCAGATTACCGTATACCTGGTGAAGTCTGTTGTTATTCCATTCTTTATTATTCTGTTGGAATAACCTGTATACGCGGATTACCGTATACCTGGTGATTTCTGTTGTTATTCCATTCTTTATTATTCTGTCGGAATATCCTGTCTGTGCGTTTTCGCCGGACCTGGTTCCATTATTCTTCTATTGGAATAACCTGTCTGTGCGATCTATCGCATGCATGGTGATTTCTGTTGTTATTCCATTCTTTATTATTCTGTTGGAATATCCTATCGGTGCGTATTACGCCTGACCTGGTTCCATTATTTATTATTCTGTTGAGAATAACCTATCGGTGCGATCTATCACATGCATGATGATTTCTTCTATTATTCCATTCTTTATTATTCTGTTGGAATAACCTGTCTATGTGGATTACCACATGCATGGTGAATGATCCTTTGTATTCATTCCTTATTAAATTGTGGAAATGATCTGTATACGTGGATTACTGCATGGCGGGCGAAAATCCATTTGCAGTTTCATATATTCTCTTATACTCAGTTGGTTAAAGTTTTAGCTTCTATACTCCATTAAATTAGTGGAATATCCTTGATATTTGCGCTTCATCCAGTATCTTTTCATGGAAATATTCTTCTGAGCATTCTTGAATTTTACTTCACAAAGCAGTATCATGTTGACAAATTGGACGTTATTGAGTTCAGGATAAATTAACTTATAAATCTTTAAAATTTATTATTGAACTTGTTTTATTGAATTGTCATCATCCTCATACTTATATTATGTTGAAAGTCATCTTTGGCTTACGTGCATAGATGGACTTAGTATGATTATGAACAGAGATTATTCGGTATAATCATGACCGTAATGTGACGAATGATGTGGTAAAAGTCCTCATTGGCCTGTAGTTCATTGGTGGACAGTTGGTGGTATGATTATGACCAGGGATTATTCGATATAGTCATTACCATTGATGATTACATGAATATCCTTAGCCGTGGAGCAGGGATGATTCGATTTTATTTATTAATCTGAGTCTCAGTGATAAAGTTGATGAAAAACTTTTTAAATCATAAAAGATAGTAGATTTTATTCTCTACTTGACTCTTTTAATAGATTATTTATTTTGCTGCAGTTAAACTTGTTGTCTATTATATTCTATCTGTTTAACATTGTTGAAGGCTAGTGACAATTTATTCTGCATTATCTTAGTCATAATATTTCTTACTGGGCTAGTTGAGCTCACCCTTTCTTTCACTGTTCTCTCAGGAAATGAAAACGTAGCGGGGACTAGTCGGGGAACAGAGTGATGGTCCTAGATGGTGCATTAGTAGTCCTCACTATTCTGTGAAATAGTATGATAATAAATGTAATGAGGACACCATTGAGTGTGGATATTATCTAGATGACAATATTTGTATTAAAACTCACAGCCTATGTTTTGTCGTATTTTACACGACTGTTGTATAATTAAGTTGTATTTATATTCAATACTTTGTATCCGGCGACTCAAGATGGGTGATGTATACCTGTTTTGGGGGCGTCACAAATATTCTCCG
Organism: Panax notoginseng; assembly: GCA_016801055.1. Lineage (NCBI taxonomy): Eukaryota > Viridiplantae > Streptophyta > Magnoliopsida > Apiales > Araliaceae > Panax > Panax notoginseng. Next base: position 59,756,327 of record CM029022.1, read on the forward strand.
ACCAAACGAATATTCTCCGACCAAACGAATATTTTTCGACACAACGAATATTTTATAAGAACTTACTTACTTTGTAAAATTTTTACTTATCACCCTTAACTTTAACCTTTTATCACTTTAAACATTTATTGAATAGAATAATAATTATAAGAAAAATTGAATACTTTTATTTCATAAAATTCGGGGTCTTACAATCTCCCCTCCTTATAAAATTTTATCCCTAAAATTTACGTACCTGGCTTTCATTTCAAATTCTATCTTCCTGATCATTTCCTCTGTTTCATGATTTCTCCACTGCTCATCTCTTGAATGTCAGATATCATTCTAAGGATACAGCCTCAAAATAAAAGTTAATTGACATATCACAATTTGTAAACTTATTAATTAAGAAAATTCAGCTTACGTAGGACACACACTAGCGAAAGATATTACTCTTTTCTCCCCTTCTAATTCTAGTCTCAGATCTCCGCCAGAAACCATATTCCTATGCTTTGATACCAACTGTGACTCTCTCAAAATAGGTCCACACAATCTATTTTGGGTTGCCAAATACACACCACAAAATCTAAATACAAACTTCATTTATACAACTATTAAATTATCGTGTAAAATACGACAACACATAAGCTATGAGTTTCAATACAAATATTGTACTGAATATAATACGACAATATACACACCTAAATTATTACAATGTCGAATAAAATACAGCAACAAATATTTCAAGTCTTCAAAGGAACACGAGAAGATTTATGTCCTCCTCATTCTAATGAAGTGTAGTTTTGACGCTTTCAAAGTCGAGTTCACCTCACCCTATTGTTGTGAGGACCCCAAACTCGGGTACTTGAAATCTGAACTCGGTTCTTCACGATACCATTTCTATGAGCGGAATAATACTAATAATAATAACAATAATATAAAAGATCAACTTAATTTACATAATTATCAGAGTCTAGCTCCCAAGTATGTAACCTTTAAACATTCATTTAGTAACACTTTATTTTCATTTAAAATGATTTTTAATATAATCAAATCATTTTTAATTAATTTATTTAATTCATTTAGTAAATAAATTAATTACCATTAATATCAATTTATTAATGAAATTTATCACAAAATATTAAAAGTCATTAAAAATAACTTAAATATTTTCTTATATCATAATATAATTTTTAATGATTTTTCTAATATTAAAATCATTTTTAAATAATTTATTTAATATTATAATTAAATAAATTAAATACTTTTAATATTCCAAAAATATTAAATATTTATGAAATATATTTAAAATAATTAAAAACTAATTTTCAGAATTTAAAATAATTTTTAAAACTATTTTTGTAATTTTTAGAATTTATTTTTTATTTTTAAAGCATTTTTTGGAATTTAGGAAATTAAATTAATTAAATCCGTCGCTAAAGCCTTTAGCGACGATTTCTGTCGCAATAGGTGTTCTTGAGGGCCAAGAACACTAACATTCAATGGCTAAGATACCTACTTTGACCGGCTTTAACTTTCAGTCTACACATGTTCTGGACAATTTTATGGATTGATCATGTAGTGTTTATGTAATACTACATGAATCAACCATCAAATCAGTCCTACAAACACATAGCACAAAGATCTGGCCATCCAAAATCGTTGTCAGAACTTTCTGGGTTTTCCAGAAACCCAGTCAGCTTCTAGGTCCATTTTGTAGCTTAAATTCCTATACGTTGTAATTATTGTTAATGTGATTTAATTGTTTAGGGTTGTAGTATACATGACAAGGTATAATTATCAACCATCAAACCGACTCAACTACATCAAAATTATAATCTAGAATCTGGTCAAACATTGACAGAACTAATGTTCATACGGTTTCTGGGTTTTCCCAGAAACTCTATCCGTGAGTGAGTGGCCTAGTTTGACCATAGATTACGATCATTCTGTTTATCTTTTAGGTAATTTATGAGCATGAATATGTAGCACGCATACAAGAGTACAATCTTAAAATACTAACACAAACAAATCAGCCAAAAACATGCAAGATCTGGGACCACAAACTTCTTGTCAGACACTGCTAATCACGTTCTGGGTTACCCAGAAACCTTGCAAGTCATGGTCGGTCAACACAGTTTGACCTTCCATAACTTGCAATATACATACGATCTAAGCCTGATTCCAAGTCCAGATCCAAGAGAACATATCAGACTACAACTACAAAGTTTCAAAACACAAAATTCGTAACATATCACAGAGATATAAGGTCTGACATTCGTTGTCAGACCACCAAGAACAAATTTTTCAGATTTTTGAAAAACACAAATTCGAGCTTCTAAATGTTATGGATCCAACATTTAGCAACCCAGATCTTCAAAATGGACTACAACCAACATATTTGAACAATAAAAATTAACATCTAACACAGAATCGATGGACAGAAATTATGTTAGGGTTTTATACCTTTCTTTGAAAAATTTCTGATTTTGTGTTGCTGATCTGTTTATGGTGAACGTGGGGCTTTGATTTGGGACTGATATACTTATATATTTTGGAGGTTAGAGAGAGAGAGAGCTTAGTTTGAGTGTTGTGAAAAATTAATGCAAGTAACAAATGTTATTTCTCTCTCTTCTAATCTATATATAGACCAACAAGGTGCATGAATGGCTGATGTATGATGCTTGTTGCTAAGATTATAAGTCACAATTTGTCAACATAGTTGGTAAACAACTAAAGATATTTGCCAATTTTGCAAGTTAGCTCACAAAAATAATCAAAAGGCATTTTTGTCATTTCCAAAATACAATTAAGGGAAATCTTGTAATCTTGATAAACCCTTAGGGTTTAACCCTAAGGTTTAGTACATAGCACAAAAGAAATTTCTAGGTTTTACAATTAGGGTTTAAAATAAAACAAAATTAGTTTCTAGAATTTATAATTAGGGTTTTGTTAATTAGTTTAAAATTCTAATTATACATGCATATTAGGGTTTAATAACACTAATATAAATAACCTTGCTAATAAAGCAGTTAGGGTTTAAGATAAAATAAACATAATTACCTTGCTAATTAAGATCACTAATTTATCAATTAAGGCACCCATTTGATAATTAAGGCTAACAATTTACTAATTAGAATTAACAATTTAATAGTTAGGATTAAAATTTTGTAATTAGGGTTTCTAAAATTAACAATTATAATTATAAAACTTGCTAATTAATCATATTAACACAATTACAACCAATCTCGAACTCTAATTTAAATTTCAAATTAGGGTTCCTCATTTCCAAAAATTATTTAGGGCTTTTTAGATTATAATTAGGCTTTACCTAATTTAATCAAATCATTATAAAATACATATCATTAATTATATAACACACTTATAAAACAATCTTGCATTCTAATTTGGATCTCATATTAGGGTTTAGCATTATTACTAGGGTTTGGTCATAATACACCGTAATTGACCTACCATTATCAATACGAAAATACAGTACATATTCATAGCACTGAAAAATTAAAATATAATTAATATTATATTATTATTTTCATACCTTGACAATAATCCAAAATTAGGGTTTGGATTCCATATCTGATTTATTCTTCATATTTAACCTTTATAATTAAGGTAAAATAATTAACTTAATAACTTATACTAAAATTCATATAATAAAATAATTATTATAATTATTCTAAAAATCACTTCATATATTATTTAAATAATATATGACTATATATTCATGGAAAATAATTAATAAAACATTTCTACTATAAATTAATTATTATAGGAATATACTTTATAAAAATCAATAATTCTAAAATAAAATTATTTGTAAATATTTATGTAATAAATATATTTTTATTTACCACATAAATACACATACACATTATTTTGTACAAATCCTCATCCTTAAATAAAAAAAATAAATTTATACGCAAAATTTCTTATTTATTTATGTAGAAAATATCGGGTTGTTACAATTGTTGTTCACCAAAATTAACTATTAAATGACGTATTAAATATGACACACACATTTTAAGTCCTCAATACAATTATATATTGTCATGCTGTTTTATAATGTATTGAGAAACTTCAACAATCACAGACCATCACTCTATTCTCCTGTTATCCCCGCTCGACCCAGCTACACTCTTCTTACCTGAAAAGAATTGTGAAGTAAAAGGGTGAGCATAAATAGCCCAGTAAAGAATATTATGACTGAAGATAATCAAATTATCAATAGCCTTCATCAGTAATAAATTAAATATTTAGTACATATAGTAGATGATAAAGTGTTCAACCATAATTGTAGCGGAATCAACAATCCATTAGAAGAGTCAAGTAGAACATAATGTCTACCAAGGTCGACCCTGAGTTTTTAAGGGTTTAAAGAGACAACAAAAAATGGGCTTTTTGTGAATTGCTATTAAGATAGGTATAAAATAAATTAAGAACTTTCCCTGAACGTGTAGGTGTAATATGAAAAAGGTGCCTTCCTGATTCAAAAATTACAAGTCTGCCATTGAGATTTGGGTCTATTTCATTGGGTAATTTTTTGTGAGCCTTTAAATTTAAACTGACGTAAGTTGAACTCTTTTATTTGGGTATATATATACATAACACAAATATCTTTTGGAGACCCTAAAAATTTGTCAATTTTAATGGGCCTAAAACCTGGGCACCTTGGGCTTTAGCCCAGGGCCGGTGTTGATGTCTACTATATTCTCCAAATTAAAAGTTCATCATTAATATTTTATTCCTGTAATATTCATCAACAGTTCTTTGTTGTACCCAAGATAAAGAGAACTTTCATTATCTATCATCACCTGAAACACCAAAGATCATGGTTATACCAAAGATCATGGTTCTATATTTTATGAAACTTTACTCATTTTTTTTAAAAATAAAAAATTCTATTTTTTTTCTAAAAATTAATTTTTATTTTTTTGTTCTACTTTTTTTGAATCTATATTTTATGAAACTTTATCTCTTTTTTTTCCTGAAAATAAAGTTCTATTTTTTTGAGTCTATATTTTATTAAACTTTATTCATTTATTAAAAAAATAAAAATTTCAATTTTTTTGAAAATATAATTTTATTTTTATTTTATTTTTTTGAATCTATATTTTATGAAACTTTACTAACTTTTTAAAAATAAAAAATTCTATTTTTTTCATAAATTAAATTTTTATTTTTGGAATCTATATTTTATGAAACTTTATTCATTTTAAAAAATATATATTTTTTTGTAGAATTAAAGTTTTGTTTTTTTGTTTTACTTTTTTGAATCTATATTTTATTAAACTTTACTCTTTATTAAAAAAAAATATTTTTTCTGAAAAAAAAAATTTTTAATATATATTTTATGAAACTTTACTTATTTTTAACAAAAATAAAATTTTCTTATTTTTTAAAATAATTTTTTTTCCTAAAAATAAGAAAAATAAAATCGGGTAACTTAGAGGGACAGAAGTGCAAAAAATGTTGAACCATGTAAAAGATAAATGGGTCGGGTTATAGTCAAATCAGATAAAATAGATAGAAATGTCAAAAAATGTCACTTTAAGGACCTAACTGATGAAAAATAAACTTTAAAATTGATTTTGAAAACAAATAATAATTTAATGGAACAGAAATGTCATTCAATCCATTATATAATACTATAAATCTCACATATACAACGAGTATTACAAAAAGGTATATTCAACATATTGCCAAAATTCTAAAACAACCCTCTTTCCATGATGATGTACGTAACATTAGTTTCTTTTCCAATTTTCAAATAAAGAATTAATTACTACTTGTGCATTGTTTTATTTAATTTTATATAGAACTGTGTGCTTGTTTAATTAATGCATTATTGGACAGTGATGGAATTATTCGAATACAGAAGAAGTGTAGGCGTCACTCATAGCTCTAAATGTATGATAGCCTTGTCATTGACTTTCTCTCTCTACATTTTCATATATATATATATATATATATATATATATATATATATATATATATATATATATATAATATATATATATATATATATGGACAATAATTCATAATAAATACAATAAAATCTCTATTTAAAAATACTCTATATAAGAATAACATTTACAATATTATAAAAAAAAAATTGGTCCCAATTTGGTCCAGTTATAAATAAGAATAACCTCTAAATTATATATGTTATATACTTTTTAAGTCTCTTATTAAGAAACTATACCTCTATATAGTAATAATTATATATATATATATATATATATATATATATATATATGAGAAAGAGAGAGACAATATTAATTTTAAAAGACTATATTTTTTATAAAAGACTATATTTCATATAAAGAACTACATTTTCCTATAAAAGACTATATTTCCTATAAAAGACTATATTTTCCTATAAAAGACCATATTTTTCTATAAAAGACTACTTTGCATAAATATTTTTTGAATAATAATTAGTAGGGAGTTTTTATTGATATTTTTGTTAAAGTGAATATTTTTGGGTGTTCGGAAAATATTTTGTACCAATACCTCTATTTAGTAATAACCTCTCAATTAGAATACAAATAGTTTAGTACCAAGTCTATTCCTACATAGAGATTTTACTGTAGTTGTTATGGACACAATTTAACAAATACTGGTTGTCATTTTGGGCCAATAAATATATAAAATGCCCATAGCCATGAACGGGCTATGGCGACAGTACATACCGTCGTCATAGATCAAAAATCCATCGTCATAGCTGGTCCATTAACTCCGTCAGAGAACCGGCATATATATATATATATATATATATATATATATATATATATATATATATATATATAGGGAGCGGATCAGGTCCGGACTCCCGTATTTTATTAAAATGCAGACTTTTTTTTTCTTTGCTTTTTTTTAAAACAATTAGAATTTTTTTTAATATTTTATGAAACTGAAATTTTTTCATAATACAGTGTTTTGGGTGTGATTTGGATCCTGGTCCTATATATATATATATATATATATATATATATATATATATATATATATATATATATATATGATTTCATCCATGGCAACCGGTTGCTATGGTTACTATTCTAACAACCCACTTTACAACCTTTGATCAATTAATTAGAAGGCTTAGATTGAAATATAATTCTTCCCAGCCGTTATAACATGTTGTGCCCGAAAAATATAAGGGCCCCACATGATCAAACATGTTGTCAGATTTGATTAAACAAAAAGAATTTTTAATATTTTAATACACCAATCGCTACATGTTGTAGCGACTTGGCCTTTTTTTTTTGTTAAAGCATTTCCCCCATTATATTCATGACTCAACTCATTTGACAAACTTTAAAAAAAAATCCCGGCCCCTACAAGCTGTGCCGACGTACAATTAAAAAATAAAAAAATTTCAAAAGCCTTTAAAATCACGCTGACTATGTACAATTCGAACTCACAACCTCCTGCTTCAAACTCTCGTCATATGACCACCCAAACACCACGTGCCTAGCTACTAATTTCTCGCAAGGATTAGTCTTTATATTAAAATATTATATTTCCCCCAAATTCTATAATAATTTATTTTCTCTTGTATTAATATTTATTTTTATATTAATATTAATAATAAAGTGAGTTTCTTATAATAGTGAAATGTTATTTGATATAAAATGGGTTGTACTAATTTTATATTGATATAAAGTGGGTTGTTATTGATATAAAGTGGATTGTTAGAATAGTGATCATGAAAATCGGTTGTCATGGATTGAACAACCGATTTCATTTTGTTTACAGAGGATTGAAAAAAATAAAAGTTATATAGTGTGGCCCTATGCGGAATGGGGATTTAAATATTTTTAACTAGCTAGACATGAAATCTGAATACGATTTTGGGGGAAATGAAATCGGTTGTTCAATCCATGACAACCGGTTGTCATGGTCACTATTCTAACAACCCACTTTATATCAATATAAAATCAGTACAACTCACTTTATATCAATTAACATTTCACTATTATAACAAACCCACTTTATTATTAATATTAATATAAAAATAAATATTAATACAAGAGAAAATAAATTATTATAGATTTTGGGGGGAAATATAATATTTTAATATAAAGATTAATCATTGCGAGAAATTAACAGCTAGGCTCGTGATGCTCGGGTGGTCATATGAAGACGGTTTGAAGTGGTAGTTTGCGAGTTTGAATTAGGGGAAGAAAAATTAATTTTGGAATATCTTCGAAGGAGCCGCGTCAGCGTGATTTTAAAGGCTTTTGAAAGTTTATTTTATTTTTTAATTGTAAGCCGACACAGCTTGTAGCGGGGGGATTTTTTTTTTTTTTTAAGTTTGTCAAAGACTATAATGGGGAAAATGCTTTAAAAAACAAAAGGCCAAGCCGCTACAACATGTAGCGGTTGGTGTATTAAAATATTAAAAATTCTTTTTGTTTAATTAAATTTGACAACATGTTTGACCACGTGGGACCCTTATATTAAAATAAAAGCCGCTACAACATGTTTTTCGGGCACAACATGTTGTAGTGTCCGGGAAGAATTATATTTCAATCTAAGCCTTCCAATTAGTTGATCAAATGTTATAAAATGAGTTGTTAGAATAGTGACCATGGCAACCAATTGCCATGGATGAAATCCCTATATATATATATATATATATATATATATATATATATATATATACCATTCCTCAAACAATCTCACTACTTTGAATCCATTTCCAGTTTCTACTCATTTCCTTGGTCTCTGATTCAAGTTTACTTATTTTCTTGTTGATTTGATGCTATCATTTTGTGTTGAGCTCCACTAATCATCAAAATTTGAATCTGGATCAGTTCATGACCTTCTCTCTTCCTTAATCAATTTTTTATAAAAATTTCTTGATCATGTAATCTTCCCCTTCCTTATTTCTAATCCTCCGATTCCACCCAAAAAAAAACAAAAAAATATATATTCAGTTTTTCTTATGATGAGTAACATAGTACTTTTTTGGCGATCTTTCTAGTTTTGAAGCTGGAAATTTCCACCCTATCTGTTACGTAACTCCATATTTATAAAAATAATCCAATTATGTAATCCAAATCCAATCCAATCCGATCCTCCTTTTCCTCTCAAAAAACCCAAAAAAATAAATATTTTATTTTATTTTTCTAATGGAGTAACATTTATCTTTTTTTTTTCTCCCAAAAAAAACCCAAAAAAAGTGTTATTTTCTTTTCTAATTTGAAGAGAAGAAGGAAAATGGCTGAATCGGAGGTCGGTACGCCGACAATGCCGGCGACACCAGGGACGCCGGGAACACCGGTCGCTCCGCTGTTCACTTCGCTCCGAGTTCACTCACTGAGTTATGAACGTAGTGATCGGGAGTCGATGCCCGGATGCAAGTGCTTCCCAGTTAATGCACCCGCATGCGGTGCAGGTGCACCTCATACTTGCTTCAGCAGTATTCCTGTACCAGATATTTCTCTCACTAGGAAGGTAAAATTTTCAATCCTTTTTTCTTTTATTTTATCTACAATTTAAGTTCAAATTTAAAATCAATTTTCACCCTAACTATATATTATTTTTACTTAAAGAATCTTAAATTTTGAGTATCAATCAATTTGCACACTCCGCATTGAATATTAGGGTGCAAATTGATTTGATGCGAGAGTAATATAGGTTACAAATTGTTTTAGTATTTAAATTAAAGAGTTTTTAATTAAAAATAAAATTTTAGATGGAATTTAATTTTGATCTTAAATTATAGGGTGCAATTTCTGATTTAATCTTTCCTTTATTACATAAATTATCGTCTTATTTTTTTATTTTTGATACCATAATAAAATGTTATAAATTTTTTAAAAGTATATAGGAATACATTCATCCTCTTCTATTTTCATAGTAAAATACAGTGATACTCTTTCTACATAACTATAATAACACTAACCTTCTTTTAGCTTTTTAAGTAACAGTTAGTACGCCTGCAAGTTTTTAAGGTTGACTAAATAGATAAAGTTACATATTTACCTTTATATGTTATCAAATTTTAATTACAAAATAATATATATATATATATATATATATATATGTTTAATTATCCTTTTTTTAATACAATTTATTTTAATTATAGTTTTATTTGTAATTAAGACTATCGCATTCAAATTGTTGGTAACTTATATAAAAAAAAACTAATTTAGTTTAATTAACACATATTTTTGGATAAGTGATACAAATATTATGAATTTTAAATTAAATTATTAATGGAGTTATTCTAATTAGAGTGATTGAGTATGTTGATAGTTTATTTTTTGGTATTTAATAACAAAAATTATTATTTGAATCCTTAGTTTCATTTTATGATTTTTATATGTTAAATTTTCTTGAGTATGTGTCAAAATTTGGAATGTTTATTTTGATTACATTTTTTAGTATACAATTGACGTTTTTTTGTGCAATATTGAATAAAAGAAAATATAATAATATTTATTACTACCTCTATCAATAAAAAAAATTCTTTTAATACATTTTTTCTTTTTTGAGTAACAACATTTGTTATTTTTATTGTAAATAATTATGCCAAAGTGTGAATTATGTTTAGTTTAATATTTGAAAAAAATAATTAATATAATTTTAATATTTTTTATACGAATAATAAGATTCGTTATGTAATAAGAAGTTTGTTTTACGTAAGTTTTAATATTTGGAAAAATTAATTAAATTTTTTTTCGTTAATTTGTACTTTTTATGGGTATTAAAATTTTACCTTTAAATTACAAAAAAAAAAATATTTGAATGTATATTACGTAAATTTTAATATTTGAGAAATTTAATTAGTAAAAAGTATATGACTTTATTTTCATGATAAAATGACTATTTATTATTTTTTGACATTTATTTTATTTATTGCACAAGTTCATAATTTAATTAATTAGATCAAGTTAAGTAAAAATTATAATATACAAATTTATATTTAGTGGATATATTAAACATTATAACTTGAAGGGTGTATTATACATTATATTAAAAATATTTTTAGATATTAGTTAGTCAATCACACTAAGGGTAGTGAATGTTACATATTGTAAATTAGAAGGTTATTGATTGTTAATTGAAAAACTAGAATAATGGTGAATGTTATTATGATTATTTTTTAGAGGTGTCAGTGTATTTTAATCTTATTTTTATTTTCAAAGGTGATTGCAAATTCATTTTGTATTTTATTATGATTAAAATATAGTTAAAATTTAGCCTTAGACTATGGTGCAGTTAATGGAATACGGGTAAAAGGCAAGACTTGAGCCGCGAGCCACAAGAAAGGGAAATTTGTTTTTATTTAATTCGATATAAAATTGGTAGATCAATTTGAAATAATAAGACTCACATGAATTTCATTTCATTTCATGTTACAAAGCTAACAAATCACTTTATAAAAGGCATTAGGGTACTGCCGTAGTGTAGGTAGCTCCTTTTATTTTGGATAGGTAAGTTGTCTGTTTTTTAAATCTTTTCTTACTTTTGCTTTCCGTTGTTTTTATATTTTTGATAATTTTATTTATAAAAATAAAAAAAAATGAAAAATAGAACTAGGAATAATCATCCGTGACAACTTGATTAGGTTTTTTGTGTGTGGCGATAATGTGGAGTATCCGGTCTGCAATCCGATTAATCTCCCCACTTTGAGTCCGACTTTTTATATGGGCTTGCGCCTGCGTTCCCGTGACCCCATGACCATTTTATTGACTTGACAAATTAGAGTTAGTGATATTTGAACCCAAGACGTTCGAGTCTACGGCTCGTCCCGGGATCTCATTTGAACGCCAACGGCTGGGTTTCACTTGATTAGGCTTTCATCGATGAATTCATGAATTGTTTTCTTCTAGTTTTCCTAATTATTTTTGTATTTTTTAAATATTTTCTTGTGTGTGCCTCTCTATTTCTCTCTTTCATTATCGATTTGTTTATTATCTGATAAACTATAGGAAAAAAAACGAAGTTATCAATTAGTCTGTTTATTTTAAATAAATAGAAATGTGAGTTTTTTCTATTTTAATTTATTATAATAAGTTTTAGTCAACCTCATCAACTCTTAATTAATCTAATTCTAAATTCACAATTGGCAGCCTCGATTAGGTCAAAATTTGTAACATCAACATAAATATGCTAATAGTATTTTTTAATGCCATGATAATATTGATTATCTATGACAAACCATGATGATTATCTTTAAAATGACGTACAGAGTTACGTTTTATAAATTTAACAATATTTAACTTTTTTTTTAAATAAATAACGGTCAATAATCTTGTCTAAAATGTGAAATATATATTATTATCTGTGCATGAAGATATTTTTTTCAGCGGTCCTCAAAACGAAATCAAAGAAAATTGATTAATATTTTTTTATTGGCCAAGAGGAATATTAATTATTAATAAAATACATTGTAAAACACATATTTATTGGATCAATAGGTCTACATAATGGGCCAACATGTTCGGTTTATATTACATCCTACTGCCAATCCTTTTGTAGCTAAGTACGTGGCCCTTATTTTGGAAGTATTATGTATTAACTATTTTGATTTGACTGGCCTGTTTTGAATTATTTAATCATGTTTGGACTGTATTAGAACTTGAGGGCTCTTTGGTAATCTTCCTTCATCATAAAATGTGAATTATATGCTTTATTGAAAGGAATATTAGCTTTACAGGATATTTTGTAAAACTAGTGTTTGATTGTATCTTAATATATTTTAACAGTTCAACTTTTAATACATCTTAACAACTAAAATTTTTATATTAAAAGATTCTCTGAATAGTTAAGATACAAATATGAGTCTAAACTATTTAGAGGACATCTTAATACAAATATATGAGCGGTTAAGATGCATTAAAATGTGACTTGTTAAGATGCAATAAGTTTCACTAAGATGTGCGCAAAATTATATTTTTGCCCCTCTAGCTAGGTCCAAGTATTTTGCAAAATTAAATAAAAAATCTTAATCTGGTTTTTTTCGAACATATTTTTCCTCAAGTAAAAAAATCAAAAGAATCCCTAAATATGATCTTATAAACCCTTATGTGAAGCCATCGACATCAAAGTTTTAGTAAATCATGATTCGGTGACTCTTTTATTCAACTCCATAGTTGAGTGTCCAATGTGTAAGTGAGTGCCTACTTTAGGGGTCCAAACTATAATTCGTACATAAATTAATTACTCCCTACGTCTGAGGATAAAAGTCCTGGTGGATTTTTTACGCATATTAAGAAGATGAATGAAATGATAAAATTGCCCATAATAATGTCATTAAATATGGAGAGAGAATTAGAATAAGAAAAGTACGAGATATTTAATGCTACGGGTATAATAGAAAAATATGTGTAAAAGTTTGGTTATTAAAGGAAAATGGATATTTAACATGGGACTACCCAAAATAGTAATAAAGACTTTTATCATAGAACGGAGTGAGTATTTTTTTATTAAAGGATTTAGTTAAATTAACTCATAAATTAATTAATAAAACAAATAATGTTTGTGGCTTTTTGCTCCAAATTCAGGGAAATGATGTTTCCAATGCTTATATTCATTCTCTAACACAAACTTACAATATTTACCACATGATACAACTACGTCTACGTGTTGCAACATTTGTGCTGAAAATGGCGTAGTGCAAATTTCACTGTAGTGCCTCTAACTATTAACTAAATTGTACTCTGCTCCCTCTTATGTACAAAATTTAATAAAGAAATAAGCAGCAAGTTTATTTTGTCCTTTGGATGCAGCTTGGAGCAGAGTTTGTAGGGACATTCATCCTAATATTTGTGGCAACGGCAGGGCCTATTGTGAACCAAAAGTACCATGGAGCCGAAACACTGATAGGCAATGCCGCATGTGCTGGGCTGGCTGTTATGGTGGTGATTCTCTCGACAGGCCATATCTCAGGAGCTCATCTTAACCCCTCACTCACCATTGCCTTTGCGGCCCTTCGCCACTTTCCATGGGTCCAAGTTCCAGCTTACATTGCAGCTCAGGTTTCAGCTTCCATTTGTGCTTCATTTGCTCTTAAGGGTGTCTTCCATCCCTTCATGTCTGGTGGCGTTACGATCCCTTCTATAGGCCATGGCCAAGCGTTTGCTCTCGAGTTCCTCATAACTTTTAATCTTTTGTTTGTTGTTACTGCCGTCGCCACTGATACCCGTGCGGTAAGTAAACGTTCTCAATCTAATGTATCTTTTCTTTTTCCCTATTTCCTTTGGTATCACATGTTACGAGATTCTAAAATTTCAGTGACTTTTGGGTTCAATTTGACTGAACATTTCTTGTTGGGGTTTACCTTAAAAAATCGAAAACGCAGAAGGTTTAAAGTGCTTTTAAGCCAAACAAGACTCAAAATATTTTTGGAGATCAACTAAATATAGATAAAAGGTAACTTGTTCTTATAAATGACAAGTGCACTTTTTATTCTTCCAGTTGCACTACACTATAGAACAAAATTCTCTGTTTTAAACTATTAGTGGATCGTAAATGGGAAAAAGTGGGGTGCATTTTTATCATTTCCATTTCATTTATACTCTAAAATGATTGCCAGTAATAATTTTTATATTTTGTTAATTTTTTTTTGCCATCTCCCACTGCATATCTACCTCTGACAGGTAGGAGAGCTGGCAGGGATAGCAGTGGGAGCTGTTGTTATGGTAAACATTCTTATTGCAGGGTAAGTGATCTTGTTTTACCTAATCATCCTTTACAACTTGCTTAATTATTCTTGTTGTAGTTTTGTGATCTGCTCCAACCCTTTCGTGCCCTCGATTTTCTCAAAGAAAACAGCGTATTTTACTATGCATACAATCATAAACAATAAGTCTAATAACTTGGTTTGGAGAGCACTTCTTGGGTGAAATCTTCTTTTGTTGCTAAATGTTGTGGTCTATAAATGCTTAACTATTGACCCTACTTGTTTGAATGTGTAATCAAATTATTTGTCCCATCCTATGTCTCATCACCTATCTGATGTTATGCATTGTTGCCGCATGTAATGTAATTAGTTATGGACAATTAACTAATTAATTGGATAAGTATTACCCGACACCAATACATGGAATGAGATAATGGATGAGATAGAGAAAGAGACGATAGATCTGAATTCTATAGACGATATTACTATATAGAGAATATAACTGGGAGAGACGATGCAATACATTAAAGTTCAATGTCGGGTATGATCCTCTCCATTTCAAATAAACGGAGACTCTCCATTTCATGGTCCAGATTTAAAATGTGTTGGAATGTCATGCTGATAGGAGAGAGATGATTTTAAATCTGAATCATGAAATGGAGAGTCTCCATTTATTTGAAATGGAGAGAATCTTAGTCCATAGATTGGGTACTTTAAATAGGATCCGTGGGGGCTCGTCAGTCCCATAAAATGGCCTTCCAAATAGTCCCATTTTGGTGGGTTGTACTTCTTGCATAGGCATTTATGCTTTTTTACATATTGCACATTTCAAGGCTGGTAAACTTTTTTCTGTGAGGGGATGCGGAGCTCCCTTTTACATTTTTAAATATGCAAATACAATGATTAAGCATACACAAAATATTAATATTTTCAGTAAATAAAAGGGTTCATAGTGTTTGTTGATAGTGTATGTTCCTTTCTAAAAATGTATGAAATAGAGTAAGATTACCATGATTACTACCTTAATGAGTGTTGCCATAAAATAAGGCTAATTAGCTTACTTGTTGCTGTTGGTCATGGAATTTTCTTCCATTTTTAACTAAACAAATAGTAATGGAGTTGACCTCCTGTCCCTAACCTCTGGTTATGAACAGAGCTATGATTGTTTCATTTCTCAACAATAGCTATGACTGCTTCACTCAAATGGATTAATTTTTTAATTTTCAATTAGGACACATAATGGAGTAGGGTAAGAATTTAATAACATGGTATAATAATCAATAAATTTATTCTTTTCCTGACATGTAGGCCATCAAGCGGCGGCTCGATGAATCCTGTGAGGACACTCGGACCAGCCGTTGCAGCAGGGAACTACAAGGCAATTTGGATTTACATGGTGGCACCAACACTAGGTGCCCTGACAGGGGCAACCATCTACACATCAGTGAAGCTTGGAGAAAGTGAGGCTCAACCCCCGCGTCAGGTCAGGAGCTTTCGTCGCTAGGCCTCTCTGCCGGCACGAGGCAACCGTTAGATGCAGTGTTTATTAAGTAAGACCTTTCATGAGCATTCCCAGTTGATGCCATGAAAACCCAAGTGTTTGATAATAAAGGGGTAGAACATTAATCGAAGATGTTACTTCAATTCCACCCCCTAAAGATTGGTAAGACATTATGTACTATACATGGTGTGCTATTTGCTTTTTTGTTGTTGTGTTTGGTGCTTGAGGTTACTTTGTTTATATTAATAAAATTGTATGGACAAACTATTTGGATGTAATGTACTAATGCTTCCTTATAAAAGTCATGTACCTATCTGTTAATTATTGGCTTTTATCACATGCTCTTCTTCATGGGGGAAAAGAAAACATTGAGTAGGAGCTTGTCATTTGGGACATATTTGTGGCGACTGTCTTTAGATACTACAAGAACCTAATATAAGTTCGTAGTCCTAAACAAGTAATGTTCATTAAGCTAGCTACTTTGTTTTACATTAGCTGCTAGCCTGCTAATCAACGATAATTGCACTAATCGGTTAGGGCTAGGAGTAATTTATTCAAGATTAGGTGACCTTTGGGCCTAGAGTCCAAATCTTTTTTCTCATCCTTGGTCTCTGTTAGGAAAGATGAAAACCAAGGATATATATATATATATATATATATATATATATATATATATATATATATATATATATATATATATATATATAGAGTCCGGATCTTAAGCTTACCCCTTATTCAATTCACCCGAGCTCACCCTCCCTTTAGCAACGGACCCGGCGACGGTTCGGTTATACAACCGTCGTCTATACTTTTAGCGACGGATAACATATAGTGTCGCTAAAAGTATAGACGACGGTTGTATGACCGAACCGTTGTCGGGTCCGTCGCTAAAGGGGGGTGAGTTGAATAAAGGGTGAGCTTAATTAAGATCAAGACCGTATATATATACGGTCCGGATCAAGTGCATACCCCTTATTTTACTCACCCGTGCTCACCCTCCTTTAGGCGACGGTTTTGGTCATACAACCGTCGTCTATATTTTTAGCGATGGACAACATATAGCGTCGCTAAAAGTATAGACAACGGTTGTATGATCGAAACCGTCGCCTAAAGGGGGGTGAGCACGGGTGAGTAAGATAAGGGGTATGCACTTGATCCTTGCTATATATATATATATATATATATATATATATATATATATATATATATATATATATATATATATATATATACAGTCCATTTCTTAAGCTCACCCTTATTGAGCTCACCCTGCCTTTTTTTATTTTTTTACAAAAAAAACATAACTAATAAAAATTGTATAATAATTTTTGGAATTGAAAGTTTTTTAAAAAAAAGTGTTTTGGGTGTGATTTGGGTACATATAACAAAACAGTGTTGTACAGATAGACAAATAGACATATTCACATATAATAGAGATAGAGTCTCAGCCGGTACAGTTTGTACCGGTCGGATTATTTTTTATTTTTTTAATACAACTTTAATGTGCTGAGCCATCCCATATAATAGAGAAATGCTTAAAAAAAATACCCAGCCGGTACAAGTTGTGCCGGCTGGAGTATTTTATTATTAAAAAATTGTTTTAAAATTATTAAAATGACAACAGTTGACCATACAGTGCAATATATTAAAATAAAAGCCGGTAAAGCTTGTGCTGGCTGGGCAATTATGCCATTCAATATAAGCCTTCTAATAAGTTGATCAACGGTCCAAAAGTGGGTTGCTATAACAGTGTCCATGGTAATCGGTTGCCATGGATGGATTCCCTATATATATATATATATATATATATATATATATATATATATATATATATATATATATATATATATATATATATATATATATAGCATTATTTGATACGACAGACTTTAAAAAAAATTGAGAGTCCTTATCTCCCAGTCGTGATTGCTCTAGAATTCTCCGGATTCTGCTGTTTTCTTTTTTATTATTTCCTCACCTTTGACTTTTTGACTTCATGACCTGAAAAGTCAAATTTTCATGTTTACAATCAATATTTGCTAAA
This sequence comes from Panax notoginseng, assembly GCA_016801055.1. NCBI lineage: Eukaryota > Viridiplantae > Streptophyta > Magnoliopsida > Apiales > Araliaceae > Panax > Panax notoginseng. The sequence goes on from CM029022.1 coordinate 59,774,510, forward strand.
TTCGACGTCCTGAACATCGTGGCGTTGCCCATTTCTTCAAATTCCTCTTCAACCTAAAAGTTTAACTTTCTCCTCATAAGAGTCAATGGTTGACTTTGACAAAAAAAATCAAGCCTGACATTATATTGTGTTTACAGTTTTCACCTACCAAATTCGACGTTCCAAACTCAACGGTGCAGTTTACGTCTCAAAATTCCTTTCCGAACTCAAATTTAAGTTTTGAACTGCATAATTCCTTTATTTACATTTACATGCGCTATTTTTTTTTCTTTTTTTCCTTCTTGAATTGCTTACATTTCTTATTAACATTTCAATTTTCCTTAAAACCTCGATTCTCATTACTCACTTCTCATTCATAATTCTCATTTTATTATTTGAAAATTATGGGATATTGCAATGCAGATGATAATGATTTTGATACAAAGAAAAAGTATAGGGTAAAACAAAGATATATCAATACTACAAAGGTAAGAAAATTGTGGTTGAGTTGATTTGTAGATTGAGGTTGATTAGTGAAGACATAAAGTAATATAAATGCAAATGGCAAAGTCATGAGTGTAGCTTAAAAGAATGATTAGAGGTAAGAAAAAGAGTTCTAAGCAATAGGACAACAACATGCTCTCCAATCCCAGTGTAAATGAGATTGAGGAATCAATCTACAAGCATCCATAGGCCCAAGAATTCAGATATATTGTTCTTTTTATGCTTTTATCTCTATTAATATCAACTTCTACTTATTCATTTACAAAGTTAAATGTAAATAAGAATATTACGCACACTTGGAAACAATATATAAATATGGGACAAAAGATGAGACAGTTAGAATTTGAGCCTAATATGAAGTGGGTTTCATTAATCATTTGAAATGAATTCACATATCAATGTGTTCTATTCCATTAGTAGATTAAAATTAAGTATTTGAAAGCTCAAATCCATGAGATAATGAATGAGGAATTAACTCCCAAAGATCACCCTTGTAAATGATAATAAATATTTATGGAAAGTTAAGTCCCACATCGATTAAGAACTAAAGTGTGAATGGGTTTATATACAATAAAGTTAGTCTTAGGTTTGGGCCTCAAGGGGCACCCCACTTTTGTCGAAGGAAAAGGACCTAACCAAGGCTTAGTTTAAACCCACATGCGCGCACACGGCCGTCGCCAACTGGCCAGTCTTCAAGGCCGGGCTCGTAACTCGAGGCTCATGACTTGCAGGTCTGGGTCATTGTATAAATTTTTTGAACAAAATTTATTTTACAAAAAAAAAATTTATTTTAGTTTTACTCTCAAAACTTTGTCGTTTTGAGAAACGTTATTTATTATCAAAATTGTATCGTTTTGGGAAGCGTCGTCTGCTTGAATGGATGCGTCAATAATGCGTCATTTTAGGAAGCGCTATATACCCAAACAGATGCCCCAAAACTACATCGTTTGTACATGAATGGACGCGACCTTTCTGCTAAGCCTAAAACTACGTCGTTTTTTGCCTGAATAGATGCGCCATTTTTGCCAAAACCAAAAACTACGTCGTTTTTGGCTAAATGTGTCTTTTCAAGGGGTTGTGTCCCATCTGATGGGTTTCTAATCCCTCCTACAAATAGCCAAGGGGGTCAGCCTTTTGATTCATTCCATTTCCAAGCATTCAGGCATTCTAGTCTTCATTATTACATAAATTATTCATAGTTTATTTGAGAGAGAAGTTCTGAGCATTTTCTTTGGTTCGTTGTGTATGCTATTTATAGTGCTGTACGTTGTTATTGTATCCTAGGAGACAAGTGCTATTAACTCTAAGAACCGTAAGGATGACATAATTATCTTAAGAACGTAATATCAAGTACTAGCCTTGACATATTATATTTACTGCATTGCGACTCTAGTTCATTATTAGATAAGTGTCGACGTCGGGTTTTTTATTTGTCCCTTTTTCGTTACCTGTTCTTTTGTGTTCTCATTTTATGTGAGATTTGTTTGAAAAAACACGTGAAAAAGGTCCGACATGTGTAATGTGGACGATTGGACTATAAGAGTTGTCAGTTAGTTTTTTAACTGGTTGTACTAACACAATCGAGAAAAGGTTTGCACATTGACCCAGTGATGTGACACTGCTAAACGGGTCGGTGAAACCGAGATTCATTTAGGGCCCGGGGACTTGCTTATGCGGAGGGAAGGTGTTAGGCACCCCTCGATATCCGTGTTACCACGGTGACCGCCACTTTTCAAGAAACTGTTATATGAATGTGTGTGTGTGTGGGTCAATGTGTAGTTATTTGAAAGTAGTGCTATGCCTCGTTTGCACCTATATACAAAGGGTTTGAATTTATGTAAAAAAATCAGTTTTAAACAAGATATAGCAGTGATGTTTTAGAAAAGAGGTTTTTCAAACCCTTGTGCTCAATAGTAATTGAGGCCTTTGATACTTCCATTTTAATCCGTATTCGGCTTGATTGATTTTATTTTACAGATGCGAGGCATCTGTATGAAAATAATGTACCAAAAAGATACTGAATTTCTCGTGGGTATGAAAATCATCTGAGGAAATCCAAACATCACAGATAAATTTACAACCTGCTTACAGCTGAAAAGGTCCACGGGAATCGAATCTAGATTCAGTGGACTAAATCTGTGATCACATGATTCCTAGGCTCACATGATGCCGCAATTAATAAAAACGTTGTAAGCATGTATATATAAAAGCTGTAAATATATATATATACAGACATGATCACCAACCACGAAGCACCTCCATGGGGGATCAGAAATGTAAATAAAGCTGTAAAAGCTATCAACCACCATGGAGGAAACTCCAGGCGGGACGAAATGTACAAAAAACTGTACAAACGATCAACCACCACGAAATAAACTCCAGGTGGGATGAAATTATATATATATATATATATATATATATATATATATATATATATATATATATATATATATATATATATATATATATATATATATATATATAAAGCGATAAACGCAGTGGATATAAAATCCAGGCTCATCGGACCAAGTCCGACAACAGTTAATATATATAAGTGGATATAAAATCCAGGCTCATCGGACCAAGTCCAACAACAGTTAATATATATAAATATATAAATATATATATATTAAAGCAGTAAACGCTCCAGACCGAAGTCTAGGCTCATCGAACAGAGTTCGACATGCAGTTCATATATATATATATATATATATATATATATATATATATATATATATATATATATATATACAAAAGCAAGTAAATGCTTCAGACCGAAGTCTAGGCTCAATCGAGGCATAACGCGATAATGTTAGTCAATATATATATATATATATATATATATGTATATACAAACTGAAATAAAATCACGGACCGAAGTTCGGGCAAACATACGCAACACGACTTTCAATGTGAAGAACAGTGTGTGCAAAGATGAAAAGAAAGGCTTTAAAGTGTGTGAGAAAGCTTACAGTGGGCTGCCAAAGAAGACTTCTATATCTTTAAAGTAGATAAACACTGGCTTCAGCAGGTACAAAAGTAGCTATATGTGAGCTCACAAGTGTTTAAAATGAGAAAGCACTCAGTTTAGGGTGAGTACAGAGCAAATTGGGCAGAGCTTCTTCGCATTTTTCTCTTATAAAATGGCCATCCCAAGCCCTTTATTTATAGAGGGTGGAGCTGCAGGTGTACCTACGGCTGGGCCGCAGGTGTACCAGAGGTTGCCTGGGGTGCCCCGGGCATCGCGGGTCCCGCCGTCTCGAAGTACGTGCACGTAAGCAACGTGATGTTCGCTCGAACTTTCATAATTACAATCTGGGCATTCGACTGAGGTATGTAGGACCTATTTCGAACCGCCGTTGTCGAGAGTTACACAATGACATGGGATTAAAGGTTGTACGAAGTCATGAAGATGGGACGATGCCCTTCGGTCTTCAGCTTAATATTCTATTCGTTATCCTGCGCAATAGTCACTCGGGATTGGTTCTTCTGAGCTTTTGTGGGACATTGTTGTGTAGAAATGTATGTCTAAAATGTTGAGACGGCGTGATGTGGTGTCAAGTTGGCGAGACGACAACTTTGCCCCTTACCGGGGTTATCTCCGGTTTGGGCTAATAAAGCAGACGTTGCTCAGGGTTATCGCTGAGATTGGACTGCTGCAATGGTGGAAGGTCCTCAGTGTCATCTCTGAGGTGTGCCTGTCTTGTACTGAATGCCTAGGTGTGAGTGCCGAGGTTGAAGTTGATGGCATGCATTTGAAACAAGCATTTTCGGGGTTATCTTCGGAACTGCTACTGCCTTCCTTGGGGTTATATCCAAGGTTGGAATCTGCTATTCCCAGTGTTGGGACTGAGACGGAACATCTCGGGGTTATCTCTGGGATGAAACGGTCTTCTCCGGTTTGTGTTCCGGTATTGTAACTGCAGGCCTCGGGGTTATCTCCGAGGTTAGAATTGTTACTCCCGGTGTGTGTTCCGGGGTTGAGGCTGTTACTCCCAGTGGTATCCGGGGTCGAGCTGTTCCTCCTAGTGGTATCCGAAATGGATATGAACCGTCTTCCAGGGTTTCCTCTTAAAAGACGAATCTGTGCTCTTGTGATGTCAGTAACAGATATGCAAAAAATTTCGAGTGTCTACAATAAGTTTATATATATATATATATATATATATATATTTGCAATAAATATGACTACCGATTCTATTACTATAGTCGGTTCTTTTTTACACCAATAATTCCAAATGTGCTTGTGAACCATGGAAAAAAAAATTGAGAAGTTCAATGGTACAGAATTCAAAAGATGGAAACAAAAGATGTTTTATCTCACTACTCCAAATTTGACAAGGTTTCTTCTTGAAGACCCCTAGTGCTTAGTGAGAATGAAACAGACAGGCAAGTTGTTGCTGCAATAGATTCATGGAAACATGCTTATTTTTTGTGCCAAAATTACACCCTTAATGGATTAGAGAACACATTATAAAATGTGTATAGTTCTCTCAAAATAACAAGAGAACTATGGGACTTCTTGGATAAGAAATATAAAATGAAAGATGCTGGCACAAAGAAGTTCGTAGTTGGCAGGTTTTTAGACTATAAGATGGTGAATTCCAAGGTTGTCATCAACCAAGTCTAAGAACTACAAATAATCCTACATGAAATACATGCATAAGGTATGTCCTTAACTGAATCTTTCCAAGTTATTGCTATTATTGAAAAACTACCCCCAATGTGGAAAGATTTCAAGAATTATCTCAAGCATAAATGCAAAGAGATGAAACTTGAAGACTTGATCATGAGATTAATGATAGAAGAGGACAACCGTGCTTTTAAGAAGAAAGCAGGAAAGACCTTTGTGGATTATAAAGCCAACACGGTGGAACAAGGTTAAGAGTTTAAAAAGAGAAAGTACTTCGACAATGGGCCTCAACAGGGAATGAATAAAAAAAATTCAAGGCAAGTGCTACATTTGTGACAAGCCCAGACATAGGGCAAAGGATTGTCGTAAATACAAATACCAGAACAAGAAGTCTGCACAAGACAATGTAACGGAAGTGAATGGGCTTTTTAAGGATTTTTCTGAAATGAACATATCAGCGGTTGTTTCTGAAGTAACATGGTTAAAAATCCCAGGGAATGGTGGGTAGATACTGGAGCAACCCGCGATGTGTTTTCTGACAGGAAGATGTTCTCCACATATCAAGAAATTGAGAATGGAGAACAATTATACATGGGGAATTCTTCTACATCCAAGATTGTTGGGCAAGGAAAAGTGGTTCAAAAGATGACATCTGATAAGGAACTCATCCTCAACAACGTGCTCCATGTGCCCGATATTCAGAAGAATTTAGTGTAAGGATATTTTCTTAGTCAAAAGGGATTCAAATTAGTCTTTGTATCGAACAAGTTTGTCCTAACTAAAAATGGGATGTATGTGGATAAGGGATATATGAGTGATGAACTCTTTAAAATATATGTAATGACATTGTAACTTCCAATATTGATAAAAATACATTTTATGCTTATATCATTGAGTTATCTAATTTATGACATGGTAGATTAGGACATGTTAATTATAATACTATAGTAGATTAATTAATATGGAATGTTTGTCAAAATATGAGATTAACTCCAATCATAAATGTGAAGTTTGTGTTGACGCAAACTTCAAAAATCTTCTTTTAAATCAATTGAAAGAAGTACGGAACCTCTTGAATTAGTACATACTGATATTTGTAATTTAAAGTATATACAAAAAAGAGGATGTTAGAAATACTTTCTTACTTTTATATATGATTGTACAAGATATTGTTATGTTTACTTATTGAGAAATAAATATGAGGCTTTGGAAATGTTTATACATTACAAAAATGAGGATGAGAATCAACTTGAGAAAAAGATCAAGATATTTGGAAGTGATAGAGGTGGGGAATATGAATTTTCTTTTGCTGAAATTTGTTCGTAACATGGTATACTACACCAAACAACTGTACCTTATTCACCATAGAAAAATGGTGTTGCTGAAAGAAAGAATAAAACTTTGAAAGAAATGATGAATGCATTATTGTTAAGTTCTTGGATACCTTAGAATTTGTGGGGGGAAACAATTCTTTCAGTAAACTATATTCTCAACCAAATAACTCAAAAGAAGTCTAATGCATCACCCTATGAATTATAGAAAGGACGAAAATCGTCTTATAAACACCTAAAAGTGTGGGGATGCTTAGCAAAAATAATGGTTTCTCCACCCAAAAAGGTGAAAATATGACCAAAAATAATAGATTGTATATTCATTGGATATGCTAATAATAGCAGTGCATATATATTTTTGGTTAATAAATAAAAAATAGTGGAAATACATGAAAATATTATTATTGAGTCAAAAGATGCTAAATTTTTTAAAACAGTATTTTCTAATAAAAAAGAACAAGAGCCAAGTTCTAATGAACCGAAAAAAGTTCAAACAAATGAATTTATGACATTATTAGTGACAGTGATCATTGATTAGAAGATATTGATGAACCTAAACGTAGTAAACGTGCTAGAAAATTAAAATCTTATGGTCTGGATTTCTAACTTATTTGTTTAAAAATGGACCTCAAACTTATAGAGAAGTGATATCGAGTCCCAATGCTCCATATAGGAAAGAGACTATAAATAGTGAAGTAGAATCCATTCTGCATAATCATACGTGGGAATTAGTATATCTCCCACCAGACACTAAACCTCTTGGATACAAGGGATATTCAAGAAGAGAATGAAAGTGGATGGATTTATAGACAAATATAAAGCAAGACTTGTAATCAAAGGATATAAGCAAAAAGGAGGGTTTAGATTATTTTGATACTTATTCTCCTATGACAAGAATATCCTCAATTAGGATGTTAATAGTCATTGCAGCTATATATAATTTAGAGATACATCAAATGGATGTGAAAATAGCTTTCTTGAATCGAGATTTAGAAGAAGAAATCTAAATGGAATAACCAGAAGGGTTTATTGTTCCAGGACAAGAAAAGAAAGTCTGTCGGATTGTGAATTCTCTTATGGATTAAAACAAACACCTAAACATTGTCATGAAAAATTTGATAGTGCAATATTTTCAAATGGTTTCAAGATAAATGAGTGTGACAAATGTGTGTATGTCAAAGACACTGAGAAAAGGTTTGTGTAATAACCCAATATTTTCAATATAATTAAATAATAAATTTTTCATTTAATTTTTTTTATAAAGGTGGGATTATGTGCAAAGAAAAGTATATGTATTTATGTGATAAATAAAACTTATTTATTACATGAATAATTGTAAATAAATTCTTTTTAAGAATTATTAATCATTATAGGTTATATTCTTATTATAAATTAATTTTGTAATAAAAATATTTATTATTTATTTTCCATGAAAATATAATTATTATATATACGATATGATTATAAGGATTATTATGATATGTATTTTATTATAGTTAAGTTAATTATTTTAACTTAATTAGTAATGATATATTTGGAGGTTATGTCGGATTATGGATTCAAAACCCTAATTCTGGATTTTGAATAAGAAATGAGGATATTAATATAATATTATTTATATTTCAGTGATATAAACATGCCTGATATGTGTGTAATGTTAATGTGTGGATCAATTATAGTAAAATAGTGCAAAACCTTGGCATTATTGATAAACTATAGTGCATAAGTCAATTACGACTGTAAGAATTGTTAAGTTGTTATGTTATGTAATTAATGACAATTAGTATAGATTTAATGTTAATTAGGTAAACCCTAATTAATATTTAGAAACCCTAATTACTAAATTAGAACCCTAATTGCTAAGTTGTAAACTCTAATTAGTAGTTTAGCAAGCTTAATGATAATTAGTAAAGTATGAAACCTAATTTACAAGTCCTAGGTGATTAGTAAATCTAATTTAATTAGGGAACCTTAATTCATATTTTTAGAAACTAAGATTTCTATTTTTACCCTAATTGCATAATCCTAGAATTTGGGCTTAGGAAATCTTAGGGTTAAACCCTAAGGGTCAAACCTTAAAGGTTGAATTGGATTGCCAAGATTGCCATTAAAAGTAAAAACCAAATGACCAAATTCCCCTTTTTAATATTTTATTAAGGTGGAGTGTAGATCTAGCCCTAGTAAGTGGTTGGTGACCAACTCTAGCTAGCCATGTGGTCTAGTAATAAACTTTAATCATTCAAAATCTGATAAACATGATAAGCCATAAGCATTACACTATATTATATATAGATTGAGAGAGTGAGAGAGGAAAGTTCATAATTTAGCCCCATTTGTTCACAAAACACACCACCAAGTCTCTCTCTCTCTAACCCAAGAATTGTTTGAGCATTTCAGTCCCCAAAACCTGCCCCACTAACATTTATATCAAGACAGAAGTCAGATTCAAGAATTAATTCTAGAAAGGTAACCCTAAGCCAAGAAAATTTCAATCTTGTATGCTATGTTTAAATATGTTGTATAAGGTATGAATCAATGATCTGGGTTGCTAAATAGTGGATCCATAGCATTTATATGCTCGAATCTAAGTTTTTACAAAATTTGGGAATTTTTCAAAAGTGGTCTGACAACCGAATGTCAGACCACATAGATCTTTATCTGGTTATCATTTTTGTTGTTTAAATGTTTGAACATGTAGTATGCTAGAAGGACTTTAATCTGGACTGAAAATCATGCTTAGATCATGTGTAGATTTTGTGTTATTAATGGTCAAATCTCGTTGACCAAGCATGACCAACGGGTTTCTGGGTAACCCAGAAACTCATTATCCGAGTCTGACAACGTTTTCAATTGCTTTGATCTGTCAGGTTTGATGTTGGTTGTTGATGTTGTTGTATCCAGCTTGTAGCCTGTAGTATTAACTCTATAACCATGCCTTTATATCACTTAAATAATAAATTGACTGAGAGTAGTGGTTGGTCAAACTAGCCTGGACGAGCACGAACTCGATTTTCTGGGTAACCCAGAAAACTGATAAACGTTGTCTCTGACATGGTTTGACTGGGTTCTAGCTTCTGATTATTGTATAGTTTAACTGATGTTAGGAGTGTTAGATGTACTCTGTCATGTTTACTACAAGTTATACCCATTAGACCACCATATCATCAACCGGAACCCTAATATATTTTAGCCTCAAAGTGTACCCTCAAAGCTGACTGGGTTTCTGGGTAACCCAGAAAACCCAGGAAGCTCTGACAGTGAGTTTTATGATCTAGATCTTCATGTTATGTGCTTATATGACTTATTTGATGCTTGATTCATGTAGTATTACATAAACACTACATGATCAACACTTAATATTGTCCAGAACATGTGTAGACTGAGAATTAAAGACGATTAAAGTGGACAGTTTGAACACTGCCTTGTCAGTGTTCTTGAGCACAAGAACACCTAATGCGACAGATTTTGTTGCTAAAGGCTATAGCGACAGTTTTATTAATTTTAATTAATTAAATTTCTAAAAATCATTTAAAAATAGTAAATAAATTCCAAAAATTATAAAATTAGTTTTAAAAATTATTTTAAGTCATAAAAAATTAACTTTTAATAAGTTGGCATATTTTCCATAAATATTAGTAATTATTTGAATATTAGTTATTTAATAAATGCACTAAATAAATTAATTAAAAATAATTTTATTATATTAAAAATTATTTTAAATGATAATAAGGTATTTAATAATATTTTGAGTTATAAAATGTAACTTTCAACATTTTAAAGTATATTTCATTAATTATTTAATATTAATGATATTATATTTATTTAATAATTATATTAAATAAATAGATAAAAAATGATTTTATTGATTTAAAAATCATTTAAAAAGGATATAAATGGTTTAAAAATATTTTAAGTAATTATAAATGACTTTTAATATTTTAGTGAATAATACCTTAATATTTTAATATTAATGATAATTGTTTAAAAATGATTCTAAATGTTTTAAAAATTATTTTTAGGGTAATATTAATACCTTAAAAATATTTTGAGTTATTATAAATAACTTTGATATTTTGGCAATGGTTGCATTAATATTATTTAAATATTAATGATAATAGAAATATCTAATATTTAAATCATTTAATAATAATTCTAGAGTTTAAAAAATTAAGATAAATTATAATAATTATTTAAAGATTATTATAAGTCATTTAAAAATAATACGACTAGTATTTAAAATATCTGGGATAATATTGAACTACATGATATGAGTTTTAAACTCGATAATTACCCGATAAAGTCGTCAGTACACCGAAATACTATCGAAATTGATCTGAACCTATATAGTTTGTCTGTATAAATGTTTGTTTATGATCCAATGATTGATATAACTATGTGACAATTCGATTAGGTTATGTGTTGACTGTAAACAATAGTACTATGTGTTATGATATGTTATTCTAATTGAGAGAACAATCTTATGAATGATAGGTCGTTGAATTAAAGATAGAACTAAGTTGCGTAACTGTAAGCAGCAGACCAGGCAAGTATCCTACCCTTTGCATTTACTTTATGCAATGGACATGTGTAAGCCAGTTTCAGAAATATATTGTTATTGTTATCGTTCATGTACCTATACCTTTGTAGATATGCCAGTTCTTGAATTATATCCAATCATTGTTTATCATTGCCGTATTATTGTATAATCCATATATATACTCTATTCGTAAAATTTCTAAGATTTGTTATACAAGTGTCCTCACTTGGATAATTACTGAACATGTTGATACATACTTATTGATTTCCAATATGTGTATCTTAATTTAAAGTCGTCTAAGTTATTTGTCTCGGCTAGACACAGATTTAAAAATATCTTTGAATATGATAGAACCTTATTGTTATCCAACCTAATTATTTTCGTTCGGATTCCTGACTAAGTATGAACATTCCGAACATGGGAAAACTTTTGTGCGCCTAAGGCGGATATGATGAACGAGAATATCGTTGTGGTATGTAGTATTGATCAATACAGGGCATAACTGTGAGACCCCAAATTTTATGAATAAAGATTTAATTTCTCGAAATATTTTTTTGAATATTATGGTGTGGATTTGATATAATGTTATAGTTGTGGGTAATATTTATAAATTTTGCTAAGTATGCAAGTGGTTATATAATATTCGATTGGTCGGAAAATATTCTTTTTATCGGGGAAGATCCGTACGACGGCACAATCATTGGTAGACCCCATAACGGAAGTATTGTCGTAGTAAGAAAACGACAAAATTATCTTTTTATAAAAATAACGGCGAAAGTGTTATCGTTAAAACTGTCGAACTATTCGGTAGTAAAAGTACAATAATACGCGTGGTTGCATAGTAGCACACGGTATTGATTATTGATGCTTACGTAAGAAGTCACTTAGTTATACTCAATTATTGCTACAGTAATTGCTGCATCATATCTCTCATATTATTGATTCAATTATTGTCACAGTATCATCTGCAAAATATGTTATATTATTAAATCAATAATTGAGACGACAAAGTTATTCATATTATTATTTACAATATTGACAATGTCTAGAAGTTCTGTCAAGGAGAGGTTAGATAATCTAATTGCGCGCTAATAGGGAGAAATCCTTATCGGAAAGCCCCCTCTTTCCTGAGAATGATCTGGTTGTTAAATATTGTGAGTTATAATATTAATGATGAATAAGTTCGTGTTGATTAAAGATGAAATTGATAGTTCCATTGTGTGGAAATTATTAGTGTTAGTGGAAATCGACATTTATTTCGATAATAATTAATGTCTGGAGGTTATATTGACCAATCGGGTAATTAACCAGATAAATGAGCAATTAATTGCTATTATTTCACATACTTATAACTATTTGTTCACATGTGTGTACTATTGATTCACATTCTTGTACTATTAGGGGAATTGGTGCAAGATTGATAATACTTACATGACTAAATTAAAAATAGAGATATAGTTGAAGGTACTATACTGTAATTAGTTTTTTCACATGATTATACTATTGAGTCACATGAATGAACTATTAATTCACATGATTTACTATTAGGGGAGGTGATGCAAGTTTTATAATACTTGCAGGGCTAAATTAAAAATGAAGAAAAAGAGGAAGGTATTATACTGTAATATTTTGAGTCACAAAATGTGTAATTATTGAAACTATATTTTCCTATAAATAGAAGCTCATTCTTTCTTCATTTCTCACCAATTCACTAAGTCTCACAAGAGCAATTATTATAAAGAAATTATAGAGAGAAAGAAGAAGAGAAATCTACTACCTCACTATTCTAGTATCCAGTTTTCTTCTAAGGTAAGGGATATTATTATTATAGTAAGGGGTATTATTTCTTTCGAATATTCATGAAGAGAACTATTGTTATTCTATTCTTTATTATTATGTTGGAATAACCTGTCTATATGAAGTACTGCATATATGGTGAAATTCTTCTGTTATTCCATTCTTTATTATTTTGTTGGAATATCCTGTCTGTGCGGATTACGCATGACCTGGTTCCATTCTTTATTATTCTGTTGGAATATCCTGTCTGTGCGGATTACGTATGACCTGGTTCCATTATTTATTATTCTGTTGGAATATCCTATTTGTGCGGATTACGCATGACCTGGTTCCATTATTTATTATTTTGTTGGAATAACCTATCTGTGCGGTCTATCGCATGCCTGGTGAATTCTTCTGTTATTCCATTCTTTATTATTCTGTTGGAATAACTTGTCTATGTGGATTACCACATGCATGGTGAATGATCCTTCGTATTCATTCTTTATTAAATTGTGGAAATGATCTGTCTACGTGGATATCGCATGGCGGGTGATAATTCATTTGCAGTTTCGTATATTCTATTATACTCGTATGAGATATCATTTCTTTTGTACTCGTCATGGAATATCATTTTCTTTGGTATTTTTTTACGAGTTACTATTCACGAGTTACTATTCACCCGATTACTATTCACTCTAGTATCATTCACTCGGGTATTCGGGGCACTTTTCGTGTCGGAGTACTATTCACGAGTTACTATTCACCCAAATTACTATTTACCTGAATATTATTCACTCGGATATTTGGGATACTTTTCATGTGAAGATACTATTCACGAGGTACTATTCCCGAGGTACTATTCCCGGGGTACTATTCACGGGGTACTATTTACCCGAAAAATATATTTCTTTTCTGTCCAAATTATTTTTGGTTCATGAATAATATTCTTGAATTTTACTCCACAAAGCAGTATTATGTTGAAAATTTGGACGTTATTGATTTTTGGATAAATTAAATTATAAATCTTTAAAATTTATCCTTGAATTTGTTTTATTAAATTATTATGTCATTGTCATCATTCTCATGCTTAAATTGTGATGAAAGTCATCTTTGGCTTACGTGCAGAGATGGACTTGGTATGATTATGACCAGGAATTATTCGGTATAATCATGAACGTAATGTGACGAATGATGTGGTGAAAGTCCTCATTGGCCTATAGTTCATTGATGGACAATTGTTGCTATGATTATGACTAGGAATTATTCGGTATAATCATCACTATTGATGATTACATGAATATCCTTGGCCGTGGTGCAGGGATGATTTGATTTTATTTATTAAGCTGAGTCTCAGCGATAAAATTGATGAAAAACTTTTTAAATCATAGAAGATAATAGATTTTATGCTCTACTTGACTCTTCTAATGGATTGCTTATTCCGTTGCAGTCGTTGATCTAAAACTTGTTGTCTATTATATTCTATCAGTTATTATACTGTTGAAGGCTAAGGATAATTTATTCTGCATTATCTTAGTCATAATATTTTTTACTGGATTAGTTGAGCTCACCCTTTCTTTCATTGTTCTCTTCAGGAAATGAGAATATAACTGGGAAGAGTCGGGGAATGGAGTGATGGTCCAAGATAAATGGCTGTAGTAGTCCTCAATATTCTACGGAATAATGTGATAATAATTGTAATGAGGACACCATTGAGTGTGGATATTAGCTAGATGACAATATTCTTGTTTAAACTCTCAGCTATGTTTTGTCGTATGTTACACGACTGTTGTATAATTAAGTTGTATTTGAATTTATGTACCATGTATTTAGCGACTCAAGATGGGTGATTTATACCTGTTTTGGGGGCGTCACAATAACGGGCTGATCACCCCCCGTGCCTGTAAGTTATGACGATTTACAGATGAAGTTCTGTTAAACCTTTTCGAAAAATTTGAAAACAAAGTTCATAGTCTATCGACTGATCACCAATTATAGTTAGTACGTAGTTTCAAAATTTGAAATAGAAATGTTATATTATTTAGTGTTGCTTCAGTTTACTTCACAACTATTGCTTCGTTGTTGAAGTGTCGTTCAAAGAAAACATTTAATCCTTTCAGTTAATGTTTATTGTTTGTTGTTACTTGCTGGGCACTCAAATGCTCATTCTTGCTTAATTTAAATGTTTTCAGCTATGTATGATCGACCTGAAGGTTCATGCAAGAACAAAGGAAAAGGAAAGCTAGCAGACTAAGTTTGTATTACCTTATATAATATGTAGACTTAAATAAGTTGATGACATTTATTATCTATCATGTAATGAAATGTTTTAAAGGTCGCACACCTGAGATTTAGACAACTCTAATATGTAAATTAAGTTTGATATTTATGACACTATTATTATTATTTCGCTCAAAGAAATGGTATCGTGAAGCACTGAATTCAGGTTTCAAGCACCTAAATTTGGGGGCGTCACAGTTTGACATTATTTGTCTTTATGTAGATGATATGCTCATTTTTGGTAGTAATAATGAAATCATTAAAACTACCAAGAGAATGTTAAATAATATGCTTGACATTAAAGACATGGGCGTTGCCGATGTAATATTAAGAATTAAAATTTCTAAAATATCGGATGAGTTAGTGTTAACACAAGCACACTATATTGAGAAAATACTCATGAAATTCAATCAATACGATTGCAATCCTGTAAGAAAACCGGTAGATATAAATCTACACTTATCTAAAAAAAAGGAGAGAGCATATCATAACCTGAGTATTCATAAATAATTGGAAGCTTTATGTACGTAATGAATTGTACGCGTCCTGACATATCATATACTGTCATTAAATTGAGTAAATTTACAAGTAATCCAGGACAAGATCACTTGAAAGTGATTAAAAGAGTTTAAAGGTATTTAAAATAGACTCAAAAATTTGGATTGCACTACTCTAGATATCCAGCAGTACTCAAAGGATATTGTGATGCGAACTGGATATCAGATACAAAAGACTCTAAATCTACAAGTGGTTTCGTGTTTACACTAGGTGGAGGAGCAGTATCATGGAAATCTTATAAACAAATATGCATTGCTCGATCAAAGATGTAATCTGAGTTTATTGCATTGGATAAGGCTGAAGAAGAAGTTGAATGACTTTATCACTTTTTAGAAGATATTCCTATGTGGCCTAAACCTGTGTCAGTTGTTTGTATCCATTATGATAGTCAATCAGCAATTGAAAGGGCACAGAGTCACATGTATAATGGTAAGTCTAAACATATTCGTCGTAGACACATTACCATTAAATAATTGCTCTCTAATGACATTAGGTCTATTGAGTACATAAAGTCAAAAGAGAATATAGCGGATCCGTTGACTAAAGGTTTGACTAGAGAGCAAGTAAAACTAACATCGAGGGGAATGAGTTTAAAGCCTATAAATAAGGATCGTCGTGATGGAAACCCAACCTAGTTGACTGGAGATCCCAAGATCTAGGTTCAAAGGGACAACTAAATTGTGAACGATTCAACCAAATCACTATGAAAAAAATTAATTTCTTCTGTTCATTTCAATGATACGAGATATTGATACCTGCAGCAATTTTAGGATAAGTTACGCTTTTAATAATTTTTAATCTTGATAAATAAGTAGGGTATGGCAGGATACTATTATTAAGAATCACACATGTGAGTGTGAACTGGGCTAATTCTATGAGAAGGATAAGACTATACTTCTCTAAAACACTCATAAATTCGGGATTGTTTGGGGATGAAATGAACAAAATCACGAGAATCAAATAATGTCTGAAAAGATTTTGTGTGAATTTCTATTGTCTCAATTTACACAAACGGTTAGACAATTTAAGTCATCACGTTCACTAAACAACCAGTAAACCCGATAGTCTTTCACAAGGGAAGGTTTAAAGTCAAAAGTCACATCTCTCTATATAGATGATTTCCAATTTTGTCTCTCTCTCAGAGTCTGCATAACATTTGCTGATGTAAGACCCTAACTTTTTATAAATAAAATTAAATTTCCTCTAATTATTATTTTGAATAATAAGGTGTTAATTTGATATAATGCATTGGTTATGGGTGAACTGTGCAAATTTTACAAAATAAGCAAGTGATTATAAAATATTTATTATTGTCAGGGAATATTCGTTTGGTCGTGGAATATTCTTACTGTCGGGTCGGGGAATATTCATACTATGGGGTAGCCATTTGTGGGTCCCATAACTGAAAACGGTCGGATGAAAAAAATGTCAAATTTGTGTTTTTTATAAATAACGGCGTAATTGTTACTGTTAACACTGTTGAAATACTCGGTGGTTAAACTACAGTAATACGCGTGGTTGCACAGTAGCACACGATATTGTATAGTATTTTTAGATTATTGATTCTTACGTAAGAAGACACTACTCAATAATTTTTATAGTAATTACTGTTCAATATTTTATTTTATTGACTCAATAATTGCTACATTGATATTTTATATTATTGTTGATTCAATAATTGTCACTGCACAGTATTTCCCATTATTAGATCAATAATTCATATTATTTGAATAATATTATTAGATAGCATTATTGACAATGTCTTAAACTATATCTATCTGTAGGCACACCTTAAATTCTTTTGAGAATTTCATTCCCTTGAAAACACTAAAGGTGATTTCTTGATCTTGGACTCTCATCGTTAATTCACCTTTTTGCACATCTATCAAAGTTCTCCCTGTCATTAAGAATGGGTAACCCAGTATGATTGGTATCTCTTTATCTTCCTTGTAATCCAATATGATGAAGTCAGGAGAAAAGATGAATTTATCAACTTTAACTAGGATGTCTTCCACAATACCCCTCGGATATTTCACTAACATGTCTGTAAGTTGTAAGGTGATATTTGTCGGTCTTGGTTCCTTTAGAACCAACTGACTGTAAACTGAGAGTGACATCAAGTTAATACTTGCCCCTAAATCACATAGTACCCGTCCAAAAAAACTGATTACCAATAGTACATGGGATTGTGAAGCTTCCCGAATCCTTTAACTTCAGTGGTAACTTTTTCTGTAAGATAACACTGCATTCTTCAGTCAATGTCACCGTCTCGAATTCACCCAATCTCCTCTTTTTAGACAAGACTTCTTTCACAAATTTGGCATAATTAGGCATCTACTCTAATGCTTCCGCAAATGGGATGTTGATGTGAAGTTTTTTGAACACCTTACGGAATTTTAAAAATTTCTTGTCTTACTTGGCCTTTTGAAATCTCTAAGGAAATGGAAAGGGAGGCACGATATTGCTTTTGCTAACTTCCATTGGGTGTTACATCCAAACCTGTTTCCTTTGTCTTGACTGCATCATCACCCTCATTTTTTTATTTAGTCACATCATCCTCATTCACATCTACAGTTTTTGGCTTTGGATTTACTCTTACAGTCTCAAGAAACTCTTTCCCACTTCTTAGAGTTACGACCTTGCAGTGTTCCTTTCCATCCGTCTTCGAATTAATTTTGGTATCGCTCAGTAATGCTCCCTAAGAACGACTATTTAAAGCATGAGCTAGTTGTCCCATCTGATTCTCTAAATTTTTAATTGACACTGCTTGGCTTTCCACATTCAAGTCTACTTGGTTTAACAGTCTATCTTTTTCGAAGCTGTAATGAATTTTTCCAAGGCCTCCTCTAAAATTAGTTTCTTTTCTATTTGGTGGGTTGCTTAATTCTAAAAACTAGGTGGACGTGGTTGCCTTGGAGCTTGGTTTTAAGCCTGAATGTTTCTCCAAGAAAAGCCTGGATGATTCCTCAATCCCGGGTTGTAGGCATTCTGATATGGCTGCTACTATCTATTCTGACTTCCCAAAAACTATATCGACTCCACAATGATGGTACAATGATCCGTAACATGATTTCTCGTGCAAATTCACAAAGCATCGTCACTTTTGGACTTACTTGTGGTCCCCATACTTTAATCTTTTTAGTCAATGTAGCTACCTATGCGGATAAAGCTGTAATTGCACCCTATTCTAATGTGGCTGCTGTTTTCGACGGATTGGCCCTTGCCTTAGGCCACTGATAGTTGTTAGTTGTCATTATTTCTAATAACTGGTATGCTTCATCGAAGTTATTTCCCATAATAGCAACCCCAGTTGATGCATCAATACTTGTCCTCGTGGGACCATGTAATCCATTATAAAACATATGTACCTGAAACCGTTTCGGGATCCCATGATGTGGACATATATGGAGTACATCCTTAAACCTTTCCCATGCCTTATATAGAGTCTTTGAATCAAATTGGTTGAATGACGTAATGTCGTTCCTCATTTTTGTTGTTTTCGCGAGTAAAACGAACTTAGCTAAAATTTTATGTTCCAAATTCGCCCATGTTGTGACTGAACTCGTTGGCAAAGAGTGAAACCAACTTTTTGCCTTAACTCAGAGTGTAAAAGGGAAAGTCTCAATCTCACTGCCTTCTCCGTAACCTAACCGAACTTGAACGTGTCACAAATTTCCAAGAAGTTGATGAGATGTTCATTCGGACCACCTCCAAACTATACTGAATTCTGTAACATCTGAATGGTTCCCGGTTTGATATCAAAATTGTTCGCATTGATGGCAAATCTCTGAATACTAAATTGAATGCCTGTCACCGACGACATGGCATAATCCCTTAGTGATTTTTGCTCTTCTGCAGTCATAATTTCTTGCGTATTGGTTTCCTCTGTCTATTTTTCTTTCGTTTATGTTTCATCATAAGATAATTTCAGTTTTCGAAACTTTCTTTCGATATCATCTACGTACGGCAAAATTTCCTCCTTACCTTTAGACCTAGAGTGCATACATAGATGAGAAACCTGCAAAGGTGAAAAAAACAAAGAAAATAAAAATGTTTAAATTAAGATTGAATTGATTTAACTAATATGAAAATAAATACTAAACACTGATTCCCCAACAATAATGCCAAAAACTTGTTGTTTTAGTTAGATATTGAGAAATACATGCAAGTATACATGATCAAAAAGTAATATAGAGTAAATATGAGTGTCGAACTCACAGGGAATCTTCGTTTAATATATCCCAACTACTAATTTTATATCAATTCAATTTTATTTAAAAAATTTTAATTGTGAATAATGGTTAAACATACATTTTTAAAACTAAGAATAAAAGCTAACAAAAAGGTTAATATTCAAATATTTAAAGGCTTAAGACTATAATATCCTCAATTATGCAACACGAATCAATTATCCAAATCATGCAATTATTAGATCCATTAGAGTTGTTAACATGAATTTATGATTATTTATAAGCCATTTCCCAAGGATCAAATAAAAATATTCAATTCAATTAATCTTGCTATATTCCTATACAAAATAAAAGAATCAAATTCATTAAGTATCAATTCTCAAAAGTTACATGCAGTGAAAAGAGATATTCTTATTCAATTCACAACCTTAATTATTTAACTCATGTAAATAACTAAAAATACATGCTATCACATTCAGATCTAACCCTAGATTTCATGTCCCGGATTCATCTAAAGTATCCCGTAAATTGTTAGCCAAACAATTAATCAATAAGCATAAAATATGATAGACAACTCAACAAGAATCAATAATTGGAATTAAATGGATAATTAATCCATAACCATAAAAGGTTCAATTGCAGTCTTAAATATAAGTTTAGTTCATGCTAAAATTTAAAACCAAAAATCCCAAATAAGTCATCGCAATAGAATTACAAAACTGAATAAAGAAGTAAGAAAAACTCAATGAAGCCTTCTTCCGTCTTCAAGTCTCCAGTCTGAATTCCTTGCAAATCTTTTTCAGTCTCCAATCTCTAAGTTCAGCTATTTGCTTCAAACTCTATGTGTCATTTTTTATGATAGCCCTCCTCATTATATGTATAGAAATCCTCATCCAAGTCTAACTTTAATTAGAATCCAAAATTGAGTAGGAAATTGCATCAGAAGCGCAACTAATCAAAATTCTCATCCACTTCTTCCTGACCCCCAGCGCCCCGGCGCTGGGATTTGCTCTTGAAGTGGCGTCCCCGCGCTGGTATGTTGCATGTAATTACGATAATACCACTCCTTTGCAAAAAATTCTTTTTTTGTCCATCCTTTGCCTTATCCCTACAAAATAACACTTAAACAAGTAAAAATGTTCTAAATAACTTAAAAAATAACAATATATTAAGCCTAAAATTACTCAATTCAGGGTATATTACCCACTCATCAATAAGTAACGAAGAAATTACAATTAAGCGAAAAATAATGTTTGTTAAAAGATAAGTCAAGTTTTATAATTCGTTTTTAAACGAAACTTTGAGGATTGACATATTGTGACGTATGATGATATATTTTGACGTAAAATAGCATATTTTGACATAAAGAAGATATTGTTCATGATTTTAGAACTTTTAGATGTTGTTCCAAATGATAAGAATTATTAGAGAAATTAATAAGAATGTTAAAATATAATTACGGGAAGTGTAAGACCCCAACTTATTATAAATGAAATTGAATTTCTCTATTTATTATTTTGAAATAGTAAGGGTTGAATTGATTAATGTGGTTAGTTATGGGTAAAATGCGCAAATAGTTCAAATAAGCAAGTGGCTATAAAATATTCATTATTATCGAGGAATATTCGTTTGGTCGTGGAATATTCTTACTGTCGGGGAATATTCGTACGACGGCGCAGCCTTGTGTGGGCCCCATAACGAAAAGCGATTGGATGAAGAAAACGACAAGTATAAGTTGTTTATAAATAACGGCGTAGTTACCGTTAATACTGTTGGAATACCCGGTGGTTAAAACACAGTAATACGCGTTGTTACACAGTAGCACACGGTATTGCACCAATTATTGATTCTTACGTAAGAAGGCACTACTCAATAATTATTACAGTAATTACTGTTCAATATTTTATTTCATTGATTGAATAGTTACTACGTTGATATTTTATATTATTGTTGTTTCAATAATTGTCACTACACAATATTTTTTATTATCGGATCAATAATTCATATTATTTGAATAATATTATTAGATAGTATTATTGGCAATGTTTAGAAAGTTCTGTCTAAGGAGAGGTTTGGTCACCTACTTACGCGCCAGTAAGGAGAAATCCTTATTGGAAAGCCCCCTCTTTCCTAGGAACGGTCTGGTTGTCGATATTGTGATTCTGTAATATTATTTGTGAATAATTAATTATTGATTTATATGATAAGGAAAATATTCATTTTATGTAGATATAGATGGAGAAAATTTTTAATGTGACAATTGTTGAAAATTAATAAAAAAAATTCTGATAAAATAATTCATTTATATTATATTATAATAATATAATAATAGTGATATTTTTACAATGAATGTGGGATATATGAATATATGAGGAGGAAAAGTATTTTTGTTACTAAAAATATTTAAAACATGTTTTTCATGTTTGTGGACCCCATTTCTTGACTGAAATTTGATTATAGCCTGTAAAATCGTCCGTATGTGGATTTCGGTCAATTTCTGTCTGGAATTTGGAAAAACTTAAAACTACAAAGTTGTAGAGAATTGAATTTCCTACGTAATAGACATAGGATTCGAATTTTTTTGATAAAAGGGCTATTTATTATGAATTATTGAAGTTCTGAAATAATTAATTTTTGAAGTTTTAAATATTTTTTTAAAAAAAAACGTTTTTGTTATGATTGGTGGGCTCACTTGTTGTTAATGTGACGCCCCCAAAATAGGTATACATCACTCATTTTGAGTTGTCAATTACATGGTACAGAAATAACTACAACTTTATTAATACAACACATAAACTGTGAGTTTAAATAAAAAAAATTTGTCATCTAGACAATATTCACACCCAAATATTACTATTATTGATACATTATTTTACAAAATTTGTGAGGACTACTAAACAACTTTCTAGAACCATCATTCCATACCCTGACTAGTACTCGCTATATTCTCGCCTCCTGAGAAGAAAAATGGAACAAAAAGGAAAAGGGTGAGCTCAGCTAGCCCAGTAAAGAATATTATGACTAAGATAATATAGAACAAATTATCGTTAGTCTTCAACAAGGAAAAATATGATAGAATACAATAGACAACAAGTTTTAAATCAATATTCGCAGCGGAAATAATAATTCATTAGAAGAGTTAAGCAGAAAATGAAATCTACTATCATCTATGAATTTAAAAGTCCATCACCGATATTTTATCCCTGTAACATCAATCAATATATATATATCTGGAATCAAATGTTCATATTTGCACTACAGGCCAAAGATATTCATCAGTTGGTCATGTTCATCTAAACACCTGTTTATCTTTGTACTACGGGCCAAAGATATTCATTAGAAAATCATTCATCTTTGCACTACATGCCAAAGATATTGAGTTATATCATCATTTAGGACTGAGGATGATGAAAAATCTTTTTAAAAAAATGAATCCAGTGAAACAAAAGAACAAATATTGAGGATTCGTACTTTAAACAATCCGAGTTCAAAAATACTTCATAAATAATCATAGCGAAGTAAAATTCAAGAATGATTAAAACATGGATATAATCAAAACTAGTATCCATAATAGATATATTGGACAAAAATAAAAATTTATTTTTTCAGTGAATAGTGCCGTATTCGTGAATAGTGCCGTATACGTGAATAGTGCCGTATACGTGAATAGTAACCCCGACACAAAAAGTTCTAAATTTGATAAAAAGTTCAGACCAATATTTTGGCATAATGATATTAAAAAAAATAATATCATTTACGAAAAAAATAACATCTTTTACCTTAGAAAAGACAGTACTTCTAGCTGAAATACTGGATATAGTGCTGAAGGAAACTTGCATCGTATAGCAACAGTCAAAGTATCAAAATACTCACAAGAATACGCTCGATAATATAGAGAGAGAAAGAGAGAGAAAACTTTAGTTTCTGGTGTGATTTTCAATTCTAACCTAAGCACCCTATTTATAGAAAAATACTTAGAACACCAAAGTAAAAAATTTAATAAAATATTAATATTATTTATTTAAATTCTTACGCCCACTTTGACCATCTGAATTTAGCCACCAATAATGACAAAAACAAAAAAAATGTTTTTGTTATTAAAAATAATTAAAACTTTCAAAAATCAATTATTTCGGAACTATGGAACTTCAATAATTCATAATAAATAGCCTTTTTATCAAAAAATTCAAACCTTAAGTATTTTTTATAGGAAATGTCATTCTCTACAACTTTACAGAAGAAAGTTTTTTCAAATTCCAAACAGAAATTGACTGAAATCCACATACGGACGATTTTACAAGCTATAATCAAATTTCAGTCAAGAAATGGGCCCACAGACATGTTTAACATGTTTTGAATAACTTTTACAATGAAAATACTCTTCCTCCTCATATATTCATATATCCCACATTCATTGTTAAACTATCACCATTATTATATTATTAAAATATAATAATATATTTAAATGAATTATTTTATCAAAAAAAATAAAATATCAATTTTTCAACAATTGTCAATTTAAAATTTTCTCCATCTATATCCACATAAAATGAATATTTTTTTATCATATAAATCAATAATTAATTATTCACAAATAATATTATAGAATCACAATATCGACAACCAGACCGTTCCTAGGAAAGAGGGGGGCTTTCCAATAAGGATTTCTCCTTACTGGCGCGCAATTAGATGACCAAACCTCTCTTTAGACAGAACTTTCTAGACATTGCCAATAATTTTATCTATTAATATTATTTAGATAATATGAATTATTTCTACGATAATGGAAAATATTGTGTAGTGAAAATTATTGAATAACAGTAATATAAAATATCAGTGCAACAATTATTGAATCAATAAAACAAAATATTAAACAGTAATTACTGTAACAATTATTGAGTAGTGTCTTCTTACGTAAGAATTAATAATTGGTGCAATACCGTGTGCTACTGTGTTTTAACCACCGGGTATTCCAACAGTATTAACGGTAACAACTACATCGTTACTTATAAACAACTTATACTTGTCGTTTTTTTCATCCAATCGCTTTTCATTATGGGACCCACACAAGGCTGTGCCGTCGTAAGAATATTCCACGACCAAACGAATATTCCCCGACAACAATGAATATTTTATAACACTTGCTTATTTAAAAATATTTGTGCATTTGTACCCATAACTAATCACATTAATCAAATCAACCCTTACTATTTTAAAATAATAAATAGAGGAAATTCAATTTTATTTATAATAAGTTGGGGTCTTACAGTTAAGCATGTTGAAATTTGAATTCAAAGGTTGGCATAGAAAATTATAATAAATATTATTATTTTATTAAATTTTCTGCTTTGATATTCTAAGCAATTTTCTATAAATAGGGTGCTTAGGTTAGAATTCAAAAACACACCAAAAACTAAAGATTTCTCTCTCTATATTATCGAGCGTATTCTTGTGAGTATTTTAATACTTTGAGTGTTGCTATACGGTGTAAGTTTCTTCAGCACTATATCCAGTATTCCAGTCAGAAGTACTGTCTTTCTGAGGTAAGGGATGTTATTTTTTTTTCATAAATGATATTATTTTTCAATATCATTATGCCGAAATATTGATATAAAATTTTTATCAAATTTGGAACTTTTTGTGTCGGGGTTACTATTCACGTATACGGTACTATTCACGTATATGACACTATTCACAAATACGACACTATTCACAGAAATATAAAATTTTCTCTTCTTTATTCCGGATGTCTATTTTTGTTACTGGCTTTGATTGTATCCATGTTTTGATCTTTATTCTTAAATTTTACTCCGCTATGGTATGTTATGGAGTAATTTTGAACATGGATAAACCGAAGTCCGAATCCTTAATATTTGTTCTTTTGTTTCACTGGATTTATTTTCTTTAAAATATTTTTCATCATCCTTAGTCCTAAATGATGATATCACTGAATATCTTTGGCCTGTAGTGCAAAGATGAATGATTTTCTGATGAATATCTTTGGCCCGTAGTGCAAAGATGAACATGTGTTTAGATGAACATGACCAACTGATGAATATCTTTGGCCTGTAGTGTAAAGATGAATATTTGATTTCAGATATATATTGATTGATGTTACAGGGATAAAGTAATGACGATGAACTTTTAAATTCATATATAGAAGATAGTAGATTTCATTCTCTACTTAACTCTTCTAATGAATTATTATTTTCGCTGCGAATATTGATTTAAAATTTATTGTCTATTGTTTTCTATTAGATTTTTCCCTGTTGAGGACTAACGATAATTTGTTCTATATTATCTT
This sequence comes from Panax notoginseng, assembly GCA_016801055.1. Taxonomy (NCBI): domain Eukaryota; kingdom Viridiplantae; phylum Streptophyta; class Magnoliopsida; order Apiales; family Araliaceae; genus Panax; species Panax notoginseng. The sequence goes on from CM029022.1 coordinate 59,800,602, forward strand.
CGTCATAATATTCTTTACTGGGCTAGTTGAGCTTACCATTTTCCTTTTTGTTCTATTTTTCTTCTCAGGAGGCGAGAATGTAGCGAGTACTAGTCGGGGTATGAAATGATGGTTCCAAAAATTATTTAGTAGTCCTCACCATTTTTATAAAATAATGTATCAATAATTATAATGAGAACTATTTGAGTGTGGATATTGTCTAGAAGATAATATTTGTATTTAAACTCTCAGTTTATGTGTTGTCGTATTTTGGATGACAATTGTATTAATAAAGTTGTAGTTATTTCTGTACCATATTTTGGCGACTCAGAATGGGTGATGTATACCTGTTTTGGGGGCGTCACAGAAATTAAATTAATAAAAGTAAATGCTATTACAAGGAAGTTAATTTGTTAATGAAAAATATTCTATAATGTTGTAGATGACTCAGAATTGAGTATGGGAGAGAGAAATATGGGATGTGAATAATATAGATGATGAACTACAGACTGAGATAAGTTTTTTAACTTTTAGTAAAGTTTTTATTATTATAAGTTCCCCAACTCATAGAAAATTTTGCAAATTATGTAATTCCTTTAATTTGAGCAAGTCATTATTTGAGCAAGTTTTCTTGTTATAAAATTGACAATTTATGTGAATTCCTACGTTAAGCTGAGTTGTAAGTTTTGGAAATGTATGTGAGTTCTTGAACTCGTACTATTATGGTAGGTTCGTAACTCATATATGGTAAGTTCTTGAACTTATAGTCGTGGTAAGTTCCTGATTTGTTCTTGAACTCATATTATTGTGGCGAGTTCCTGAACTCATATTATTAAGGCAAGTTCATGAACTTATAATTTATGGTAAGTTCTATGAATGAAGCGTTATTCCTTAATTTGCAAGTTCGTGATATTCATGAATTTATTTGAAGTAAATAGGATGTCATTTGTTTCAGCTACTCTAATTTAAAATCATTGATTTTAAGATTAAGACTAAGGATGAAAACCCCTATACTATAGGGGAATTTTTACGTTTTAGCGTGAAAGATTTCACAGTTTTTGTGACTGTTAACTTTTATATAAGAGTTTGTGGTCCTCATGGCCATGTATAGAATTCATAGTGATTATAACTGCTGAATTCTGTATAATGAGTTCATAGTCTTCATGACCATGTATAGAATTTAAAGCAATTGTGACTGTTGAAATTTGTATGATGAGTTCATGGTCCTCATGTGTAAGACTCCAACTTTTTATGAATAAAGATTTAATTTTCTCTAAATATTATTCTAAATAGTAAGGTGATAATTTAATAAATGTTATAGTTATGGGTGATATGTGCAAATTTTACAATGTCAAGTTGTTATAAAATATTCGTTTTATCGGGAAATATTCGTTTGGTCGTGGAATATTCTTTTTGTCAGGGAATATTCGTACGACGGCGCAATCATTGGTGGACCCCAAATGAAATAACTGTCGGATATAGAAAGTGACATAAATAACCTTTTTATAAAAAATAATGGCAAAACTTTTACCGTTAAATTGTTAAAATACCCGGTGATAAATTATATTAATACACGTTGCACAGTAGCACACGGTATTGCACAATATCTCTGATTATTGATTCTTACGTAAGAATTCACTCAGTTTCATTCAATAATTACCACAGTAGTTGATGCATAGTATCATTTGCATAATACTTTGTATTATTAAATCAATAATTGACACGATACAATTACTCATATTATTATTAGCATTATTTGTAATGTCTAGAAAGTTTTGTCGAGGAAAGGGGTTAGGTTATTTAATTGCACGCCAGTAAGGAGAAATCTTTATCGGAAAGCTCCCTCTTTCCTGGGAACGATATGGTTGTTAATATTGTGAGTTATAATATTAATGATGAATAATTGTTGAAATATTAAAAATGTGTTGATCAAAGATAAGTGAGTTGTGATAAATATTTATTCAATTTTTGATATAAATAGAGGGGTTTGTCATGAGGCGTTAGTTGTAAGTTTGGCTTATTATTCTATGGGGGGCGTACTAATTTTTCAGATCATCGATTGAAATTTTAATAGTAAATTAATATGGACCGTCAGTTGAAGTTTTAATAATAAATCAATATGGATCGTCCGTGAATCGGTTACTATTTAGTCCATTCTCCTATAAATAGGATGCTTAGTTAAGCAATGAAACTCGCACCAGAATCAGAGAATTATTCTTCTATAATATTGTGCATATTTTCCTTCTAGTATAAAAATACTTTGAGTGCAGTGCAAGATTTTCTCAAGATAATCTCCGTTATACCAGTCAGATTTAGTCTCCTACTAAGGTAAAAGATATTATTTTCTTCATATTATAAGGGTTATCATTCTATTTCTTATTACTATGTGGGAATAACCTGTCTACGAGGATTATCGCATGCCTAGTGAATAACCCTTCGTATTCATTCTTTACTAAGTTGTGAAAATGATCTATCTACGAGGATTACCACATGACGGGTGAAAATCTATTTGCAGTTTCGTATATTCTTTCATACTCGTATGTGATATCATTTCTTTTGTACACGTCAAGGGATGTCGTTTTCTTTCATATTTCTCCATTTATGGTACAAAATTATTGTTTGTTTCCATGACCTTATTATTAAATGGTGAAAATCCCTGAAATTAGTAGAATATCCTTAATAGTTTGCACTTCATCTAATATCATTTCATTGGAATATTGGTCTAAACTTTTTTATTAAATTTTAATCTTTTCACGTTGAAGTACTATTCATCCGGGGTACTATTTCTTCAGGGTACTATTTATGAGTACTATTCACGACAAAATTTGAGTCTTAAATATCATTCTTGAATTTTACTCCACAATTGGTGATCATGGTAACAATTTGGACATTCTTGAGCTCTGAATAAATTAAATTATAAATCTCTAAAATTAATCCTTCATCTCACTTGATTCATTCTTTATATCATTGTCATCATCCTCGTGCTTATATTGTGGTGAAAGTCATCTTTGGCCCGGAGTGCCAAGATGGACTGTTGATTGGTATGATTATGACCAGAAATTGTGTATTGGTATAATCATGACCTTTAATGTTACAGATAAAGGTTTGTGGTGAAAGTCCTCTGTGGCCCGTAGTACATAGATGGACAGGTGTTTGACATGATCATAACAACTAGTGATACAAACGAAAATCTTTGGCCCGTAGTGCATAGATAATTCGTTGGTTTGAAACAATTATTGATTGGTGTTACATAGATAAAATATTGATGATGGACTTTTAAATCATAGAAGATGGTAGACATCATGCTCTACTTGACTCTTCTAATGGATTGTTTGTTTCGCTACAATTGTTAATTTAAAACTTGTTGTCCATTATATTTTATCTAATTTATCTTTGTTGAAGGCTAAAGGTAATTTATCCTTCATTATCTTAGTCATAATATTTTTTATTGGGTTAGTTGAGCTCACCATTTTCCTTTTTGTTCCATTGTTCTTATTAGAAAATGAAAGTGTAGCTGTGATTAGTCGGGGATTGGAGTAATGGTTGGGGATTAGAGTAATGGTCCGAGATAGTTACTATAGAAGTCTTCACTATATTGTGAAATAGTGTGATAATAAATGTAATGAAGACTTAATTTGAGTTTGGATATTGTCGTACTATGTACGGTGCAATATTTGTATTCAAACTCACAGCTTATGTGTTGTCGTATTTTGAACGACAATTTAATAGTTATAAATAGGAAGATTTGTATTTAAATTTTGCACCATGTATTTTGGCGACTCAAAATGGGTTGTGTGGATCTATTTTGGGGGCGTCACAATTGGTATCAGAGTTTAGGGATATGATCTCAGGTAGAGATATGAGATTAGAACTAGGAGGTAAGAGATGAGTAAAACTTTCGCTAGTGTGTCCTACCTAAGCTTATTTGTTATTTAATTAGCCGGTCGGAATATATAGGGCTAATATGTAACATGTCAATTTCTTTAATTAACCATTATTTTGTGGCAGTATTTGAGAATGTCATCTAAAATTTTGGAGATAAGCAATGGAGTATATGAGACCATTGAGACACTGCCAATCAATAACTAGGATAATGTGGATCAGGAAGGCAATAATCCTCCTATAAACGACACTGTAAGACCCCAACTTTTTATGAATAAAAATTTAATTTCTTTTATTAATATTTTGAATAATAAGGTGTTGATTTGATTAATGTGGTTAGTTATGGATAAAATGTGCAAATATTTTAAATAAATAAGTGGTTATAAAATATTCATTGATGTCGGGAAATATTCGTACGACGGCGTAACCATTTGTGAGCCCCATAACGAAAAACTGTCGGATGAAAAAATTAACACGAATGAGTTTTTAATAATAACGACGTAACGGTTACCGTTAAAAATATTAGAATACCCGGTGGGTAAAGTAAAGTAATGCGTGTTGTTACACAGAAGCACATAGTATTGCACAGTATTTTTATATTATTGTTAATTTAATAATTGTCACTGCACAGTTTTTCCTAGTATCAGATCAATAATTCATATTATTTGAATAATATTATTTGATAGTATTATTGGCAATGTCTAAGAAAGTTCTGTCTAGGAAAGAGATTTGTTCACAAAATTGCATGCCAGTAAGAAAAAATTCTTATCGGAAAGCCCTCTCTTTCCTGGGAACGACCTGGTTGTTAATATTGTAGTTCTGTAATATTATTTGTGAATAATTAATTATTAATTTATATGATAAGGAAATATTTATTCAATGTGGATATAAATGAAGGAATTAGTACTGATATTTTTATCAGTATTTTGGTGTGAAAAATCATTCGTATGTGAATTTTGGTCATTTTTAGTTCAGAATTTGGAAAAACTTTCTTCTACAAAGTTGTAGAGAATTAAATTTTCTATGGAATGGACATAAGATTCGTATTTTTCTGATAAAAGAGGTATTTATTATGAATTATTGAAGTTCCAAAATATTGGGTCAGAATAGATTTTTGGAGTTATAAATATTTTTTAAAAGAAAAATGTTTTTTAATGTTGGTGGGCCCCACTAATGTGCTTATGAATTTGGTCAATGGTGGGCGTGCATTTTTTTTAATAAAATATTATTTTATTAAATTTTTTACTTTAGAGTTCTAAGCATTTTCCTATAAATAGGGAGCTTAGGTTAGAATTGAAAATCACACCAGAATCAGAAGTTTCTTTCTCTATAATATCGAGCTTATTTTTGTGAGTATTTAGCTATCTTGAGTGTTGCTATATAGTGCAAGTTTCCTTCAGTATTATATTCAATATTCTAGTCAGAAGTGCTATTCTTTTGAGGTAAAAGATATTTTTTTTTGCAATACTCGTAAGAAATATTATTTTCTTTCATACTCGATATTATGAAAGGGATATTATTTTATTTTGTATTCCTAAATTTAAACTTACTATGGTAAGTATTGCTTCTATAATTCCTGAAATGATTAGAAATTTCTTAAGTTTTGTGCTTCATCTAATATCATTTCACGAAAATATTGATCTGAACTTTCTTGATAAATTTCCATATTTTCATGTCGGGTTACTATTCACGGAGTACATTAACACATGTACTATTCACCTGGGATACTATTCATGATTAAAATTAATTTCTTTTATGTCCAAATTATTTTTGATACATGAATATTATTCTTGAATTTTACTCCACAAAGCAGTTATCATGTTGACAATTTGGACATTTTTGAACTCTGGATAAATTATATTATAATTCTCTAATATTTATCATTTATCTCACTTGATTGAATCTTTCTATTATTATCATCATCCTCATATTTATATTATACTAGAAGTCATCTTTGGCCCGTAATGTAAAGATGAACTGTTGATTGATAAATATCTTTGGCCCGTAGTGCAAAGATGAATTGTTGATTGATATCTTTGGCCAGTAGTGCAACGATAGATATGTGTTTGAGATGAACATGACCACTGGTGATACGAACGAATATCTTTGGCCCGTAGTGCATGGATAATTCGTTGAATTGAAATATTTATTAAATAATGTTACAGGGATAAAATATTGATGATAGACTTTTAAATCATAGAAGTTAGTAGATTTCATATTTTACTTGACTCTTCTAATAGATTGCTATTTTCGCTGCAGTTGTTGATCTAAAACTTATTGTCTAATTTATTCTATCAATTTTTTTTCCCTATTGAGGACTAAGGATAATTTGTTTTACATTATCTTAGTCATAATATTCTTTACTGAGTTAGTTGAGCTCACCCTTTTCCTTTTTATTCTATTGTTCTTCTCAGAAGGCGAGAATATAGCTGGTACTAGTCGGGGTGTGGAGTGATGGTTCAAGATGGTTTTTATAGCAGTCCTCACTATTTTATAAAATAGTGTATCAATAATTGTAATGAGGACTTTATTTGAGTTTCGATATTGTCTACAAGACAATATTTGTATTAAATCTCACAGTATATGTGTTGTCGTATTTTGCACGATAATTGTAATAATGAAGTTTGTAGTTGTTTTCTGTACCATGTATTTGGCGACGCAGAATGTGTTGTGTGGACCTATTTTGGGGGCATCACAAACATCACCGACCAAATGATGAATGATGGGGTGTTTATGACCTTTCTACAATTCATGCAACACAAGACGAGAGAGACTGTTTAAAATACAGGTGGAAACAATGGTAACTCACGGTTGGTCACTACCAAGTAATTCAAGGAATTGGGACCGCCGAAGTTTTTGGGAAAGCCAACGCCACTTAAGGCAGAAGCTTGGATTAAGCAAATCACCAAAATATTTGATGTCCTGGAATGCACAGAGGAGCAAAAGGTTCCCTTCACCACATTTATGTTGCGTGGAGAGGCAGAGTACTGATGGGAATCTACGAAATGTACTCATCTTTCCTCACTTAAGATGTCTTGGGTGAAGTTCTAGGAATTGTTCAACGACAAGTATTTTCTAGAAAATATTCGTCATATGAAGGAGGTGGAATTCATCAAACTTGAACAGAACAATCTGGCTGTATCACAATACGAGGCTAAGTTTGCAGAATTATCCCGGTTTATATCCCATTTGGTGGATAATGAAAAACGAATGACACGAATATTTTTAAGAGGTTTGAAACCTGAAATTCGTCAATACCTCATTTCTCATAAACTTTGTTTTTATTCGGATGTCATAAATATGTCTCAATTATTGGAGCGAGATAATGAGACTTTTCAACTAAAAGACAACAAGTGACTGCACAATAATAGTCGTACCAGTGGTAACAGTCATCGGAGAAATGATAAACAGCGTGGAGGAAATCATCAAGCCAAAAATGGTTACCACTTCGGTGGTAATCCTGGCAAAGATAATAGAAGAAATGAGTCAAGTGGAAATTTCAAAAAGAGAAGATTAAACAATGACGGAAAGACATCGACACCAACACCAGAACCCATTTCTAGGGGAGGAGAACGACCACCAATCGTATGTTACAAATGCAGACAAGAGGGGCACATTAGTCCAAACTGTACACAACAACCCAAAGTGTGCTACAGTTACGGAAAGGAAGGTCACATAGCTCGAGTGTGCCCTGTAGCGAAGTCGAGTCCAGCTGGGATGGTGACACCAAAGGCTGTCCCGAACAAGTCAAAGTTGGTGGTTCAAGGGAGAGATTTTGTCATGACTTCCCAAAAAGCGAGGAACCCGAATGAAGTTATCACGGGTAAACTAATCATAAACTCTTGCGAAGTCTATGCCTTATTAGATACCGGTTCTACCCACTCTTTTATTTCACCTGCTTGTGCTAAACATTTGAACTTGACCCTAGAGAAATTAGACTTTGACTTATCTGTCGAAACTCCATTAGGAGAAACCTTCATTACATCCACTATTTATAAATCTTGTTTGATTCAAATCGGCACCCTCGCATTACCTGTTGATCTCATCTCTTTGAAAATACTTGTATTTGATGTGATTTTAGGAATCGATTGGTTAACTACCCATCATGCTAAAATTAATTATTTTCGTAAGGTCGTTAGCTTGCATATTCCTAACCAACCTATTAAGCGAATTCAAGCAACCAACCCACTAAAATCAATCACTGTCATCTCAAGTCATAAAGTCATTCGTTTATTGAAAAACGAATGCCAAGCTTTCTTAGCCCATGTCACCGATTTAAATAAAAATACGTCAGATTTGAATGATATTTCTGTTGTTAATAAATTCCCTGACGTATTTCCTGAAGAACTTCCCGGCCTACCCCCAGAGCAAGAAATTAAATTTTGTATTGACATTGAACTCGGTACAAAACCTATTTCCAAAATCCCATATCGAATGGCTTCTATTGAACTTCAGGAGTTAAAAGCTCAACTTCAGGAATTGTTAGACATTGGCTTCATATGTCCTAGTATATCTCCTTGGGGTGCTTCTGTTTTATTCGTAAAGAAGAAAGATAGGAGTATGCGACTTTGCATTGACTATCGGAGTTGAACCATGTCACCATCAAAAATAGATACACATTACCTCGTATTGATGACATGTTTGACCAGTTGCAAGGTGCTCAATTCTTTTTAAAGATCAATCTTCGTTCTGGATATCATCAGTTAAAGATTAAAACTGATGACATTCCAAAGAATTCCCTCAGGACTCGATACGGACATTATAAATTTCTAGTCATGTCTTTTGGATTGACTAATACTCATGATGCCTTCATGGATATGATGAACCGAATATTCAAAGAATATTTTGATCATTTCGTGGTTGTCTTTATTGATGACATCCTCATTTACTCCAAAAGACACGAAGATAATGAGCAACACTTGAGGCTGATACTCCAAAAGCTTCGTGAAAACAAGCTATATGCTAAGTTGAAGAAATACGAGTTCTGGCTTGAGGAAATAGCATTCCTTAGGCACGTGATATCGAAACATGGAATATCAGTTGACCCGACGAAGATTGAAGCAATACAAAGTTGGAATCAACCTAAGTCAGTAACCGAAATACATAGCTTTCTGGGCTTAGCTGGTTATTATCGGAGATTCGTGGAAGGATTTTCTCGAATCGTCACTCCATTAACTCAGCTGACTCGAAAAGATACAAAATTTAGATAGAGCGAAGAATGCGAGAAGAGTTTCCAAGAACTCAAGAGAAGACTCATTTCAGCACCTGATCTGACAATACCATCAGGTTCGGAGGGATTTTTCATCTACAGCGATGCTTCAGACAGAGGTTTAGGATATGTTCTCATGCAACATGAGAAAGTCATAGACTATGCCTCACGACAACTCAAAGAATATGAGAGGAATTATCATATTCATGATCTAGAGTTGGCAGCAGTCGCTTTCGCTTTAAAGATCTGGAAACACTACTTGTATGAGGAGAAAGTAGAGATCTATACAGATCATAAAAGCCTCAAATACTTCTTCACCCAAAAGGAAATCAACATGTGGCAAAGATGTTGGCTCGAGATGTTGAAAGATTATGACCATACCGTATAATACCATCCTAGAAAAGTGAACGTGGTAGCTGACGCGTTGAGTAGAAGATTGTATGCGGGTATAAGTGTAATATTGTCAATACAAAGGCCCATTTTGTATGACTTACAAAGGATAGAGATAGAGTTAAAGACTTTAGGGACCCACGTGAAGATATCAAATATACGCGTAGAACTGTCTTTAATCGACAAAGTTAAAGTTGCTCAAGCTATAGACCCAGAGCTGATGAATATGAAGAAGAAGGTGCTATTCCGGAAGTAAGAATCGACGAAGAAGAAATACTTCGAGTCAACTCCAGACTTTGTGTTCCTAACGACGCTAATTTGAAATATAAAATCATGATGGAAGCACACAACACACTGTTTGCAATCTATCCTGGAAGTACCAAAATATATCGTGATCTTTGAAATATATTTTGGTAGAGCAATAAGAAGAGAGAGATCGCCGAGTTTATCTCAAGGTGTTTAACTTGTCAATGTGTCAAGGCAGAGCATCAAGTGCCAAAAGGTCCATTGCAACCACTTAAAATTCCAGAATGGAAGTGGGAACACATCAACATGGATTTCGTTACGGGTCTTCCCAAGGTTTATCAAGGCATAAATGTAATTTGGGGCATTGTCGATAGATTAACCAAGTTTGCTCATTTCTTGCCTATATGAGAAACTTATTCACTTGAACGTCTTGCTCGTATGTACATAAATGAGATTTTAAGACTGCATGGTATGCCAGTATCCATAGTTTTTGATTGAGACCCTAGATTCACTTCACGATTTTGGGTCAGCTTACAGAAAGCTATGAGCACGGATTTACGATTTAGTTCTACATATCATCCTCAGATGGACTTGTAGTCGAAAAGGACTATTCAAACTCTTGAAGATCTATTGAGATTCTGCATCCTAGACTTCAAAGGAAGTTGGGACAAGTACTTACCATTGGTGAAATTCTCCTACAACAACAGTTATCAAGCAAGTATAGGCATGGCTCTATTCAAGGCGTTGAACGGATGAAAGTGTTGTTCTCCAGTATGCTGGAAAGAGGTGGGTGAAACAACATTGTTAGGACTAGAGTTGGTACGCATGACTACGAAAAAGATTCAAATGATTCGGAAACGTATACAAACCTCACAAGATCGACAAAAGAGTTATGCCGATCTTCATCGAAGGAACGTGGAGTTCAATGTCAGAGATCATGTATTGTTACGTGTTGCTCCATGGAAAGGAGTTACGAGATTCAGAAAGAAAGGAAAGCTCAACCCTCTATTTATTGGTCCATTTAAAATTCTTGATTGAGTAGGAATTGTGGTCTATAGACTCGCCTTACCGCTAAGCATGTCTCGTGTTCATAACGTTTTTCACATATCTATGTTACGTAAATATGTGAAAGACCCAAACCATATTATTGAATTGGAACCAGTCGAGATGGCAGAAGATTTAACATATGAAGAGGTACCTGTTAAAATCTTAGATAAGAAGGAACATATTCTACGCTCAAAGGTTATACCTCAAGCCAAAGTTTTATGGAGAAACCATGATATTGAGGAAATGACCTGGGAGTTAAAATCTGAAATAAAAGTAAGGTATCCTCACCTCTTCGAAATACCAGGTATGTATATCAATTTTGAGGAAGAAATTTTATAAGGAGGGGAGGTTGTAAGACCCCAACTTTTTATGAATAAAGATTTAATTTTCTCTAAATATTATTCTAAATAGTAAGGTGATAATTTAATAAATACTATAGTTGTGGGTGATATGTGCAAATTTTATAAAGTAAGTAAGTTATCATAAAATATTCGTTTTGTCAGGAAATATTCGTTTGGTCGGGAAATATTTGTATGACGGCACAATAATTGGTGGACCCCACAACGGAATAACTGTCGAAAATAGAAAGCGACAGAAATAACCTTTTATAAAAATAACGGCAAAACTTTTACTGTTAAACTGTTGAAATATCCGGTGATAAAAATACAGTAATACGCGTTGTTGCACAGTAGCACACGGTATTGCACAGTATCTCTGATTATTAATTCTTACGTAAGAAGTCATTCAGTTTTATTCAATAATTGTCATAGTAGTTGCTGCATAGTATCTCATATTATTGATTCAATTATTTTTACAGTATCATTTGAACAATACTTTATATTATTAAATCAATAATTGACACGATATAGTTACTCATATTATTAATAGCATTATTTACAATGTCTAGAAAATTTTGTCGAGAAAATGGGTTAGGTTATTTAATTGCGCGCTAATAAGGAGAAATTTTTATCGAAAAATCCCATCTTTCCTAGGAACGATATGGTTGTTAATATTGTAAGTTATAATATTAATGATGAATAATTGTTGAAAGATTAAAAATGTGTTGATCAAAGATAAGTGATTTGTGGTAAATATTTATTTAATTTTTGATATAAATAGAGGGGTTTGTCATGAGGCGTTGGTTGTAAGTTTGGCTTATTATTCTCTGGGGGGACGTAATAATTTTTTAAACAGTCGGTTGAAGTTTTAATAGTAAATCAATATGGAGCGTCGGTTGAAGTTTTAATAGTAAATCAATATGGACCGTCAGTTAAAGTTTTAATAATAAATTAATATGGACCGTCCGTTTTAATAGTAAATCAATTTGGGTCGTCCGTGAATCAGTTACTATTTAGTTCATTCTCCTATAAATAGGTTGCTTAGTTAAGCAATGAAACTCACACCAGAATCAGAGAATTCTTCTTCTATAATATTGTGCGTATTTCCTTCTAGAATAAGAATACTTTGAGTGTAGTGCAAGATTTTCTCAAGATAATCTCCGTTATACCAGTCAGATTTAGTCTCCTACTATGGTAAATGATGTTATTTTCTTCCTACTCATAAGGGTTGTCATTCTATTCCTTATTAATCTGTGGGAATAACCTTTCAACGCGGTTTACCGCATGCCTGGTGAAGATCCATTCGTATTCATTTATTATTAAGTTGTAGAAATGATCTGTCTACGCGGATTATCGCATGACGGGTAAAAATCTATTTGTAATTTAATATATTCTTTCATACTCGTATGAGATATCCTTTCTTTTGTACTCGTCAAGGGATGTCGTTTTCTTTCATATTTTCTCCATTTATAGTACAAAATTATTGTTTATTTCCATAACCTTATTATTAAATGGTGAAAATCCCTGAAATTAGTATAATATCCTTAATAGTTTGCGCTTCATCTAATATCATTTCACTGGAATATTGGTCCGAACTTTCTTATTAAATTTTAATCTTTTCATGTTGGGGTACTTTTCACTCGGGGTACTATTCATTCGGGATACTATTCATGAGTACTATTCACGATGAAATTTATTTTATTTTCTTTGTCTAAATTATCTTTAAAATTTGAATCTTAAATATCATTTTTGAATTTTTACTGCACAATTGGTGAACGTGTTAACAATTTAGACATTCTTGAGCTCTGGATAAATTAAATTATAAATCTCTAAAATTTATCATTGATCTCACTTAATTCATTCTTTATATCATTGTCATCATCCTTATACTTATATTGCGGTGAAAGTTATCTTTGACCCATAGTGCAAATATGAATTGTTGATTGGTATGATTATGACCAAGAATTGTGTATTGGTATAATCATGACCTTTAATGTTACAGATAAAAGTTTATGGTGAAAGTCTTCTTTTGCCCGTAGTGTATAGATGAACAGGTGTTTCGAATGATCATAACCACTGGTGATACAAACGAATATCTTTGGCCCGTAGTGCATAGATAATTCATTGGTTTGAAACAATTATTGATTGGTGTTACAGGGATAAAATATTGAAAATGGACTTTTAAATCTTAGAAGATAGTAGACATCATGCTCTACTTGACTCTTCTAATGAATTGTTTGTTCCGCTGCAGTTGTTGATCTACAACTTGCTGTCCATTATATTTTATCTGATTTATCATTGTTGAAGGCTAAAGATAATTTGTTCTTCATTATCTTAGTCATAATATTTTTTATTGGGCTAGTTGAGCTCACCCTTTTCTTTTTTGTTCCATTATTCTTCTCAGGAAATGAATGTGTAGTTGAGACTAGTCGGGAATTGGAGTAATGGTCCGAGATAGTTATTATAGAAGTCTTCACTATGTTATGAAATAGTGTGATAATAACTGTAATGAAGACTTAATTTAAGTTTGGATATTGTTGTATTATGTACGGTGCAATATTTGTATTCAAACTCACAACTTATGTGTTGTCGTATTTTGCACGACAATTTAATAGTTGTAAATAGAAAGATTTGTATTTAAATTTTGTACCATGTATTTTGGCGACTCAAAATGGGTTGTGTGGACCTATTTTGGGGGCGTCACATCATGACCATGTGTAAATGTTTTCAGTTGTATGATTGTCAAACCGTTATGGGCTATGCAGTGTCGACATATATAGCACTTTTAACGTATGTGATGATGATATGTAAAGTAAATAGTTTGTGTGACTGTAAAGCATGATGTTAATAATTTACAGTATTTGTGATTCTTGAATTCTTAGTAAAGAGTCCATGGTTTTAGCGACCCCTTGGCAGCAATAAAAAAAGGAAATATATAAATACTTTGATGTTGAAATTCGAATATTTCTTATTAATCATGTGTTGATGCACGTTTTTGAAGTTTCACATGTTGAAAAAAATCTATTTGACGAGCTATCCATTTGTTCAAAGTATATTTATTCATTGTTAAGTTATTCTGACAAGTCATTGTGTATTATAGTGAGGTAACATGTTACATGTCATATTCAGTGTTGCTAGACTGATCACCTAAATTACGATTCGAAAGAACTCTTGGTCCTTTATGACCATTCAAGTAACTAAAGTTAATAATTCTTACAATTCAAAAATATTGAATTACTTATTCATGTTTATTCATTGAACTATTTCATTTTAGTTTCATACTTGCTAAGTATATTTGATGTTCACCATTGCACTCATTAACATATTGCAGGTAGAAAAGAATAATAGGACATTAAGAGAAAGAGAAATCATGTACAGGTTACATGTTGGTATCAGGTAAGAAGAAATAAGACCTAAGTTGCGATATAATGTCTAAATAAACTAGTTATAAAAATATTGATAGATATATAATGTCTAAATAAACTAGTTAAATCAATAAAAATATTGATAGATAGTATATACAAGATATGTACTGTGATGCATCGAATCTGTTGTAGAGAGAGGCAAAGGCTTGGGGGGCGTTACATGCATCTTTTGGTACTTATTTCTCTGAGTCTCTCCCTAATATAAACTTGCCTACCCATTGTGCAGTAGTATCTGCTCTCATTTAAAAATTTCTCTTTACCTCATTCGAAAGATTAGATTGAAACCTAAGTACCCAATAATTTGAGGAAAAAAACATCAAACTTAGTTGCTTAGTTGAATTCCTAATCAATACCGAAATATTTTTAAATTTGTAAATTTTTATATGATATACTAATTCCCAAACAATGCTGAAATAACATTAGATATAATATTCATATGTAATTTTTTTTACATCGTATATCATAAAATAACCATAAAAAATGTATAACCAATTGATTTTAATACTTTGTTAGATGATATACTAATATTAAACGAGTTATTTATACATGTAATATATATATATATATATATATATATATATATATATATATATATATATATATATATATGTGTGTGTGTGTGTGTGTGTGTGTGTGTGTGTGTGTGTGTGTACATATATATAGGGACATGATCTATAGTCATAACTGACTATGACACATGTCTCATCCAACCCATCGCATATCGTCCATTCCAATCATGAGCAACCCATATTAGAGATTTTGAATTACTATTCGCAAGAAGTTCCTATGGATAGTAATTGCCACCTGAAATTCCTCATTCGCCCCTCATGTCAGCTTGTTTGAAAATATTTTCACTTCTATTCGTAAGAAGCTCTTGCGGATATTATAGAGAAAATACTCTATAAAACCCATAATTTTATATTTGGACAAGAACATCTTCTATTACAACCATTACAAACCCTAGTTGTAGGAAACAAGTTTTCCATGTTAAGACCGATCTTGAGGATGACAATCGTATTGGAAGTATTATGTGGGTGGATTACCGATCTATTATTGCATATCAAAATTTTGGCGATGTAGTTACATTTGACACTACGTATCGCACAAACAAGTATTTGATGTCATTTGCCTCTTTCATTGGTGTGAATCACCATTATCATTCTATATTGTTTGGGATTGCCTTGTTGAAAGATGAGACAGAAAACACTTTTGAATGGGTATTCCAAACTTGGCTAGAAGCAATGGAAAATAAGGCACCTATAACGATTATAACAGATCAGGATAAAACAATGTCCAATGTGATTGCTAGGGTTCTACCGAATACACACCATATCATTTGCTCTTGGCATATTAGTCACAAATACCCTAAAAAATTACATTATGTGTATGTTGAATATCCTACATTCAAAGATGATTTTAACACGAATCATTGATGATTGATGAATTTAAGTACAGTTGGGAGTATTTAATGACAGAATATAAGTTGCATAAACATTATTGGCTACGTTCCCATTACGAAGTCAAAGAAAAGTGGATCATGGCCTACTCGAAGAGGTATTTTGCAGTTAGGATGACGACAACGTCAAGGAGTGAAGGAATGAATAGCTTATTTGATGAGTATGTTAATTAATAGCACGACAACTATGAAAGAATTTATTATAAATTCTCATAAAACAATTGAAACACAATATTTGAGAGAAAGGACCGCTGACTATGAAACCAAGCATCAACGTCGGATTATGTATCTTGGTTCAACTTTAGAAAAACACGGGGCGATGATTTATAAAGAAATGTTTAGGCGTTTTCAAGTTGAATTGACAAAATCGCATCAGTTTATTATCTAGAAGATTTCTAAGTTGACAAGTATGCAGTTGAAGACATACTCTGTATATAAGTCAGATGTGTGAAAGGGTCTACACAAGTATTTTACTGTTGTTCACTATCATGATACATGTCACATTCGATGTAAATGTCAAATGTTTGAGCACGGGAACGATATCGACACACATTGAGGTATTTGAGTGCTAAGAGTTTCAATGACATTCTCGAGGATTTGATTGTGCATCAATGGACCCTAGGTGTTAATAAAGTACAAGGTAAAACGCCTTATGAATTGCATGAAGCTGCTTATTTTCGACAGTCACAGGCAATGCGGTATAATCATCTGCGCACACTTTTGCAAAATATGACCATTAAAGGGGCAAGTTCGATTCCAGTGTACGACCATGTTGTGAATTTGGTTGAAACACATATACCAATTTTGGATGCTTACCCTCCTGAGCAGTTTATTGAGACAAAAATCCCAATTTATACTGACATGGAGGTTGAGATTGAGAAAAAAGTTCGCCCGTTATTGGATTTGGTATATTCGCAAACAAAAGGCTGTAAAAAAGCACAACGAATCAAAAGTGGGATTGAAGAAGTGGCGACGCAAAAGCAATTCAGAAAGTGTGTCATGCAAAGCCATGACTAATCATGACGAGCAAAATCACTACAAGGAATTGAGATGGGAGGATCCATCACAAAAATAATGTATTAAATTTTAGAATTGTAGTTTTTATTTTAATTTTGTAAGTGAACAATGTATGACCATATGGATTGTAGTTGTTTGTATTAGAACTAAATAAATTCCTATTGATGTTGAATTTTAGAATTGTACTAAATGATTTTAAAATTTGGAAATGTGTCTTTACTTTTAGGATAGAGGGAGGAAATGAAAGCCATAAACAAGTTAACAATAAAGACTAATATGAAAGCCACAAACATGAAAAGTTTTGGCTTAAAAGAGTGGGCCAAACTCTTTGCCAGTAGGCAAAGAGTTTGGCCAACTCTTTTCTCAAAAAATATGCTCTCAACAATTTCACACCTGTTGCACCCAATAATATTATCAAACACATGTTGCAATGGAAAATAATCCCAACAATTTCAATTCAATCCCAACAAATCCAATCAAATCCATTAAAATTTAATCCAACCTCATTAAAATACTAAAAACTTTAAACACTACATAATAAATCTGAACTAAACTTCATGCAGTAAAATAATCTACAATAAATCCATTACAATTTAAATAAAGATCCAAGTATTTCAAGTGAACATTATCCCACACAAATCAAGTTGAATTTTGTCTAATTGTACAAGCCCTAAACATCCTAAGCTCATGGGTTATTCTATACCGGAAATTTAACAAGAATTCCTCGCTATAATATTCCATTTTTGTAATGTACATCAACTGAAGAAAATAATCCACGTACTTTGCAACAAAGATTCCACAATCATATGAATTTGTCTATCTCAGCTTTTCTTGCAAAACATGCAACTTAGGTGACTTATTTGACCACTTTTGATCTGGCTTAATAGCACGAAGCATAAGCAGGACAACCTCAGTCGACAAAAGGTCAAAAACAAGTAAAGATTAATAAAATTCATACAATAAATTATATACCAAATTGACTAATATAAGTATTCATAAAATACATACCATAATACCCACATAATGTTTGTACAATTGTCTGATACTCATTTCGGGGGCGTCATCCAGAAGGGGATCAATTAAAGTGATTTTTCATTTGTTTATGGACCAAATGAATAAGATGAAATTCCTATTATCCAAGTTTATGGTCGAAAAAAAATGCATAGTCCGTATCAATAATATTTGGACCCCACTCTCGTTGTGAAATCCTTAAGAGTAATTCCGGAGCACAATATGACTTTTTTTTGTTTAGGAGTTAATGCGTGACATTTATAGTAATGGTTGTGTGCCAATTGCATAAAAAAAATAAGACATAAAGAAGAATTCAGCAAACTCTCAATACCATTTGCTCGCATCTCTCTATCTCTTCCTCGAAGTAGTGCGAGATAACTATCGAGTACATGATCTTCAACCCAACAAGTAGGCATCAAACATGTGAGATGTGAACATTGCAAAGCATAGTAACTATCCGGATGCTCGAGGAGGAATTCTTTTGGGTTTTTAATTTTGTCCCCATCAGTGCTCGTACAACCACTTAATCTTGTGAGCTTTCCACCGTCTCTACGTTTAACTAGGAGTTTATGCCTTGAGGTCATATTTGAGTCCGGATCGTCATAATCTTGAGATCATGGGGGTTGGGATCCTTGCAAGGTAAGAACAACTTGGCCAGATGGTGACAGTTATGGGTCGTTAATGGACATGCTTTTGAAGTCTACCATATTTTTTTTTTTTTTCAATTTTCCATGTTTCATACTTAGTCCGGAATTCAGGTGGCTGCTCAATAGTGAAGAATTTCTAAAATATGGGCTCGGCACTCTCAAAACTAATACATAAAAGAAAAACATATAATTCACTACGTTACAACTAAGGCCACTGAATACACAGGCGGGTTATCTTCTTGTACCACACCATGTAGTACTCAATAGAAATCATTTGAAGTGCCTCAATTACAGAAGCTTGAAAATCTGCTTGGTTTGAATCCCACAAAGCAATATATATATGACGCCCTCAAATGCTCAGAATCTAATATGTCATATTTATTTTGCTTCTGCCCCCTTAACGCCACAGTATTTTTTAGTCGATTAAAGTATTGATTGAAGTAGTCCAAACTATCTCATAACTCTATCAGGCATTTGGAATTCTACCATATCAAAATGAATTAACGGTATCCTACCAGATCCAACTAATCTTGCCTCAAAAAAGACCCGTCCCAAACGCTCATCAAACTTGTCATAAGGCCTCTAATTGACCTCCCCTTCTTCCATTCCTTCTATCTCACCCGATAAAAAACTAAATGCTGATCAGGATTGCCACGTCAATCCTTATATCTATAGTCCACAGAATAAGCCCATGCACGAGCCCTAGGAATAAGACGGCCAGATCTCGGTCTTTGTAGTGGTCGACCGGACCTTATCCTCTCGTAAGCCCATATTTGCAAAAGTGTTATGCATGCATATACGGACTTAGTCTTCTTCCTAGTTGCCTTGTGCAAAACTCTATACAAATATGCCAACACGCCTGCCCCCTAGGCATACAATTGAATATCCTCAACATTGTCTAATAACATCAAGTATTTAGGGTGTACATTGTTTTTATTTGAATTGGGAATCAACACTGCACCACACAAGTATAAAACATAGGCTTTTGTATATAACATGAGTTGATCGTACGTATAATCCTCAGGTAATTGACCAAATCTATCTCTCAACCATGGCAAACTAATTCCACCACGGGTAGCGTAGGCTCCCCTTCATTGTCGCCATGTGTGCCAAAGTGTTTTAGGAATAATGATTTCAGGTGGGGTACAAGTCCACAAGTTATTGGCTTTCCAATAACAGGAAGACCTAGAATCAAACCTACATCTTCCAATATGATGGTCATTTCACTACAATTGAAGTGAAACAAATTAGTTTCACTTCTACACCGTTCAACTAGGGCAGATACCAAACATGCATCACTTTTAAGGGCAACAGATGGATTTGAGAAAACATGAAAACATAATTCTTCTAAAATTTCTATTTGCTCCTCATTTAAATTTCATTCTACCAATTTACTTCCACTTTCATGAGTAGATAATACATTCCTTTCCTATAATCATTAAATAAAAACACAACAAATACAAAACAATTCACAATTTGCATTAATATTTATCAACAATATTATTTAATCACTTGACTTTAAAACACATTCTAACCTTATTATTCCAAATATCTTGGTTAGGTTGATTATAAAGAACGCTAGAATCGACTGGGCTAGAATTAAAATCCATATACTTAATTTGTCCGGCGAGAAATGTAAAACCCTCCATTATGTTGTTGCTAGAAAACACCACTATTTTTTGTTTTGGATCTTCCAAATCATTATTGCAGGAGATCTAGCTGAACTATAAAGGCTAGGTTTCTCCGTAGGAGAAGTTGAATCGGAATCTTTGTCACTCAACTGTACCTAGACCAGATGCCCAACTGGCTTTGACTCAAGTTTCACCGTTGACTTATTGCACTACCCAAACCATTCTTCTCTTCCATTGTTTTCTTTTATTTCATATTTTTTGATTGAATTGGCTTTTTAGGAGTATCGCTTCTGTAATAGAGACGCTGTAATATGCACGCTTGGCCATTTTTTTAATGACAAGGAGGTTTCAATACTAAAGGCATGTGTAGCGTGATAAGGAATCCTAAAAAAAAATCGATTGAGACTCTGAAGGCTTTGCTCATCTTTCTTAGGGCTCGTTACCGCAACGCTCATTTCTCAGACCCTCAGGAAGCAACTTTCCCTGGTCACTTTGAACCATTCTCAAGCAATAAAAGTGAAACTAGTGTTCTCCTCTATGCTTCTATTTAGTTAATTGAAAAACTGACTCCGTTATCACTAGCAACCTGGCAATTCTTATATAGCAAGCACTAGCTCCCGATTCAAGTTCATAAAAAGAAATCAAAGATAAGATCATATTTTAATATTAATGTAAGACTAACCCACATTAACCTATAATTAACAAATAAATTTTAACAATGAACAAACTAGGTTATACAATGGACAAATTTGAATATTAAGCCTAAGAAATTAAGCCCTAGTGATACAATCCTGATCAGTAAGTTATTCACATATTACATGCAAAGGAAAGAAGCAAGTTTCACGTGGCAAGGATTTTGGGATTTTAGGAAAGAGATTTTGTTTCCTAAAATATTAGGCAGATTCTATTAGCCTAATTTTTAGGGATTTATTTTTCAGATACTTATCAAATTCTATTATAATTAGGATTTCTTTTCAGTTTAGATTTACTTTCTAAATAAGGTTTTTATTGTTTTATAGAAATACGAATTTCTTTTCTAAATTGATTTCTACTTCCTTGTAGAAATTAGGGTTATGATTTGTAATTCCTATTAGGATTAGAATAATTTATTCCTATTATTTTTAGGATTTGGATTGTTTTGAGTAGTATAAATAGAGGTCCAAGTTGATGTAATCAAACACTATACATTATTCATTATTCAATATATTTGTGTGGTTATTCTCTAATTTTGGTTCTTTGTAGAATTCCTAAGTATTTTTCTTAGTTATTTCTTTGAGGTTTAATTTGACTTATCATATAACAATTCATAGTTGTGTGTGGCATCTTCTACCACATCAATCGTCAATTGTACCGAGATTACCGCTTCAGTATAAGCGAGGGGTCAAGGTGTCGTTGGTGTCCATTCAACGTAGATTTTCGAACGCGAACAATTGTACTAAGATTACCATCTACATATAGGCGAAGGGTTAAGATGTTGCAAGCAATCCATCCTACAACTTTGCTAGAAACGATCGGGGCGACGACAACCTCACGCAAGAATGCCGTGGAGTCTTTTAGTTCCCAGTAGGCACAATAGATCTAGAAGGGGGGGTTGAATAGATCCTTTTTATTTTAAATACTTTTCTCGTTTATTTTGTATTGCTAATGAATTAGCATATGACAAATATAAGAATCTTTTCAAGCACAGCAGAATAAGTATAAGATCCCCTTCATTGATATATTCGTAATCATACATACATTGTTCTTAGAGTTAGTTCAGTTGTAAGCAGTTAAAACATACATGGCAATTATAGTAGTTAAATACATAATGTAAATAACATAAGGTAAAAGACACAAGGGTTTTAAGTGGTTCAGAGACTCAAGCTCCTAATCCACTCTTCTGCTTTCAGCTAGCAGGATTTCCACTAAGGAAGGTAACACCCTGAATCACTAAAATTCCTTCAAGGCCAGCAACCTTGGGACTTCAGTTCACTAAGAACTCTTCAAGGCCAACATCCTTGGAACTTCTCTAGTTCCCTAGGAACTCTTCGAGCCCAGCAGGCTTGGAACTTCATTTAGTCCCTCCGGACAAGGACCCATCAGGCCCTGGCTTCTTGTTGTTGAGTTGTTTGTTTGTTGGAGTTGGTGCTGAGCTGCTAAGATGTCTTTATGCTCTGAACATCTTCTGTACTTAGCAGCTTGGCATGATCATCCTTGAAGTGCAGTTGAGTGTTGCATGATGCTCAACTTCTTCAGTTACTCAACCACTTCTGATGATCCCTTGATGAACTGCCTTGAAGATCATTCCTCTTGATACTTGATGGCTGCACATGATGGGTTTCTAAGATGACTATAAGCTCTTCTGCTAGGTACTTAAAAATTTTCTCATGCTTGCCACCATGATGGCATTGGTGTTCTTCTTTCTTGATACTTGATGCCTTCTCATGATGGACTTGCTAAGATGACTGTAAGCTCTTCTCTCTGGTACTTGGAGTCTTCCCATAATGGATATCAAGATGACATTGATGCTATTTCTCTCGGCAGTTCAAACACTCTTCTTGTAGTAGAACTCTCACTTCTACATTGTAAAACTCTCACTTCTACTTCTTTCTTCTTCTGTCTCTAAGTGTTCTTGGTAGATCGCAGAGTGAGCCTTCAGACTCATTATGTGGTTTAGATCAGTCCACCATTGCTCCAAACTCGGTAACTTCAGCAACCCTTAATCTTTGAAGTTCTAGCTGATTTATACTCCTTTGCAATCTTCCCGTTGGAATGTAGCCGTTAGGAGTTATTCAAATCTCTTCACAGATCTTGAGTTGTTTGGTGCAGACTGCTGATGTGACATGTCATGACTTTCTGACACTGTAGTCTACTATTTTACCTACCCCATCAGAGATGTCACTTTTATGTCTTAGGCAGGTCGAAGACTTTATTTCCTCCTTCTGATTTCTCGATCAGAGGTTGTCCTTTTGCATCGATGCTCTCAATAAGCTTTTGTCCAAATATCAATCTTTAGATTGAACCGTTGCCAATGCTTCAATCTTCAGCTGTTTGAACTCTACGATTCTGATGCGTGTCTTCTTGGGACTAGTAGAGACAACACTACGATCTTGAAAAGTGTTGATGAATCTTTAAAGTACAACACCTCTTCCTTCTCTTATGCAGTGCTTCAACCTTCTGTTTGCCTCAACAGCTCTCAGATACTGATGGCTTGACTTCTTTGTTCTGGCTCCTTCTGAATAGCAAGACACTTCTGATTTGTGGCGTGTCCAGCTCGCTTTCTCCTTGTGATCTCCCGTTCACTTATCATCAATATACTGACCCAATGCTTAATCACTTTAGCCTTGTTCTTCAAAGGTTGACCAGTATCTCTGTGTATACTCCATCAGTTCTTTCTTTGTTTAGCAAACACTACGATCCTGGTTGCTTCCAAGATCGTTGTCTTCTGTCTGCTTGATAGCTACTGCACTTGCTGACTTTCCTTAGTCAGTTACTGAAGTCTTCTTCTGATCTCCTTGTGGAAGACTTCATCTCGAATGGCTTCACAACTCAATCTTGATGCTGATTGGGTTGGTGCTTAGATCTTCTGTTTGCTTACATGCCATTCGTTAAGTGCTCTCTGGTTTCCTTCAGGTTGGATGTAACATTGCAGCTTAGACTAGAGGCTTCATTCCTTTGGATATTCTGGGAGTGCTCAATTGTTGAGAATCGTATATGCTCTACGATTCTGCCTTGGCGTTGAGAGCACATCTTAGTTCTGCATTCTACGATTCAGCTTCTGCTGTGCATACACTACGACTCCGAGATCAGATCTTGACACACTACGATTTTTGTCCTTGTTCTCATTGTCTTCATCTGATCTTGCTCGACTACGATCTCTGCCTCAGATATGATCTGTAGACTCTACGACTTCGAGTGTAGTCTACGATCCTGATTTGGCTTCGGCATCAGTAGACTCTACGACTCCGGGTGTAGTCTACGATTCTTGACTTGGCCTTAACAGATGCTCAGTCGGCTCATAGACAGGCTGTCTCTACGATTCTGAACATGACTTCCTCTTAGCAGACTATGGCTTTGAGGAAGTTCTTCTCGACACACTACGATCCTTCCTTGTCTCTCTTGACAGTCTACGAACTCCGAGATCTACTATCTTGTAGACTACGATTCTACCTCGATAGCTCCGAGTTTTTCTTGACTCTCCTGGCAGACTACGATTTCTGGTGCAGTGCTCGACGATCAGACAAGCCTATCTATTACATCATAAGATCAACCTAACATGCTTGATCTTTCTATATTTATAGTCCTTGTATATCATTTCTTTTTAAGGACTTTACAAAGTTGTTTTGCCTATGTAGGATCAACCTAACATATTTGATCAATTCATTCTAAGTCCTTGTACACATATTTCTATTATCTATCAAAGGACTTTACAGCTTTTCTTAATGCAAGCATACTTGCATATTCATTCATATATGTATCATAATCAAATCATATGTAAAATAGAAATAACATTCACATGCTTATTCCTGACAGAGTCTATCATTTGGTATCAAAGCTAGATCTTTCTAGTGAGTTACTTATCTTTAATTTTCTGTCGAAATATATATTGTAAAAAAAAATAAAAAAGAAAAAAAAAGAAATATATATATATATATATATATATATATATATATATATATATTATATATATATATATCATATTTTATTTGTGCTAACCAAACTTGTAGCATACCATCAAATTATCAAATTCCAACCAAGAGTTCATACCGTTCCATCATCATCAATTCTAAAACGGAGCTACAATTTACAAATCTGAAGTATACAAGAGAGTACAAGGCAATCGATCGGTGATTTTGATGTGTATTCTAATAGTCACACCATCACTCTATATTCTTGTTTCGTGATAAGTAATTTTTGAATTGATTAGTAAAACAAAGAATTTTGCTAAGGGAATTCAAGAAGAACCTATTAGAGAGAATATTTTTGAGGTAAAACGCTTAGTGGTGAGATTAATCGAGGGTAAAAAGTCAATTAAGCGATACACAAGAGATTCATTATTATTTGAGTGAAACACATAAGGGAGTGTGTGAGGAAATTATTTTTATCTACTAACCCTTGTTTTGCAGTAAATATGTTAGGCTATGAAGAGCCATTGAAAAGAAGACCAAGAGTTCGTATGAAGCCTGGCGTGGATGAGTGGTGGAAATCATGGGAGGAGGATTATGAGAGGCATCATAATTATAATGGATGTAGGGAGCAGCCTCATAAACCTATGGTGTGACAACCCCAAAATAGGTCCATTCCACCCAACCCATTCTGAGTCGTCAAATACATGGTACTGAAAATAACTACAACTTTATTACAACAATTGTCGTGTAAAATACAACAACACATATGCTGTGAGATTGGATACAAATATATACCAAATGTGACTCATGTTCCAACTGTGGACATCACCTCACAATAACACCTTACATAAAGGTATAGTCAAAAACTGTTTTAGAAATTAGAATCTTTGGGAAGTGCTCAAGGAAACCTTCGTACATGGGAGGCCACGCGTCTAGGTTATGATAGATATCATATGGTCACAGAATTATCCTTGGTTGACCCAATAGACCCCAAAGAAAAATGAGAAGATTACTATCATATTCTTCCCAATGGTGAGTCTTCTCTTGACTTATCATTATCTCCACTGTCTCTAATTGAGAATTATACTTCAAACAAACACCAAGATTATATAGGTAGTGCCCATAGATATACTCAGCAAGTGGATGAGCACAACCCTGTCTTATGATGACACGAGATTGTATGTCATTAGACATCTTGTATGATAGTGACAAAACACCCTTCTAACGTTGGGTTCGCCTCACCCTATTTTCTTCACCAAATATAACTACTAAATGATGACCACCGTTCTATTCCCTTGTTACCCCCGCTCGACCCAGCTACACTACTCTTATTACCTGAAAGGAATTGTGAAGCAAAAGGGTGAGCACAACTAGCTCAGTAAAGAATATCATGACTAAAGATAATTCAATTATCAATAGCCTTCATCAACAATAAATCAGAGATTTAGAACATATGGTAAATGATAAAAATTTCAACCATAGTTGCAGCGGAACGAGCAATCCATTAGAAGAGTCAAATAGACTATAAAGTCTATTATCTTCTCCACGTTAAAAACCACCAACAATGTTTTATCCCTGTAACATCAATCAACAGTTCTGGTCCACAATCATATAAATAACTCATAATCATAACTATGATTCTAAATTCCTCTTCTCATCCAGGACAAAGATAATTTTCATCACTTGTCTTTACCTGAAACATCAAAGATCATGGTTATACCAAATCACAATTCTTGTTCATAATCATACTAATAATTTCATCTTTGTACTACGGGCTAAAGATATTCGTCAACAGTTTATCTTTGCACTACTGGCCAAAGATATTCAACAACAGTTCATCTTTGCACTACAGGCCAAAGATATTCATCAATATTTCATCTTTACACTACAGGCCAAAGATATTCATCAACAGTTCATATTTGCACTACAGGCCAAATATATTCATATCTCAAAGAAATATATAATCATTTCAGAATTTATATAAACAATAATTATAACCATGTTGATCAATTCACCTTTGCACTTAAGCTTAAGATATTCAATGGTCATGATCATACCAGTCACAATTCAACTTTGCACTACAGGCCAAAGAGAACCCTAGTCATGATCATACCAATAATCTACCCATCTTTACACTCCAGTGAAAGAGAATTTCAACATCAGGGTTATAAAAATGTTATATATGATAATAAAATCAATATAATCAACATATAGATTTAATCTTAAGAGTAATATTCATAACTCAACTATAATTTGGTTAGAAAAAGAAACCAATTTTTATCGTGAATAGTAACTCATGAATAGTAACTCATGAATAGTAACTCGTGAATAGTAACTCATAAATAGTAAACTCGACACAAAAAGGTAGAAATTCCACAATAAAATCCATACCAGTGTTTCGGTATAATGATATTGAAAGAATAATATTTCTTAAGCTTATAAACAATTTATTTAAATTGTTTACACTTTACTAAATAATGCATTTAATCATTCTAAAATACCAAACTCATAAGATTTTATCACCAATAATCAAAACCCTCATCAAAAATCTGCATATACCTCATATAGGATTCTCAAGCTATAAAATCCTATTTTCCAATTTTCTTTCTTCACAAAACATATTTAATTCATTTACTCATAACTAGACTATTTTCATGAAAAATACCAAATCAGTTCCAAAAATATTTCTTTTCTGAGATTTAGCATAATATAGTCCCATAGTGAACATATATTTTTCTCAGAATTTTTAAAAGTCATTTACTATTTTTCATATGGCCAAAATAGCTGAATATTTAGACATTTATCAAAAATTGTACTTTTGTCTAAAAATTCTAAAATTTATAGAGTATACTTCTATCATATACATGTACTCCCAATAAAAATTTCATCAATTTTGGAGTTAACCACAAGGAATTATAAGCTGTTACTTTTAAAATAGTCTTTTCTCATAAAATTCATAACTCTCAATCTATACATCCAAAAATCACCATTTTTGGACACAATCAATAAAACTCATCAAAATATCATTTCAAATTTTTTCAGAATTTTTGAAGTTCAGAAAAATTACGAAACTGAAAAACATAACAACCCTTAAAATCCCTTACTATCCCTTACAATCCCTTACCTCAAAAGAGCAGTACTTCTGACTGGATATCGGATATGATGCTGAAGGAAACTTGCACTGATGAATAGCAACTCACCAAGTATCTAAAAACTCACAAAATATGCTTCATAATATAGAGAGAGAAAGAGAGAAAGCTTATGTTTTTGGTGTGATTTTCAATTCTAACTTAGCCCTCTATTTATAGAAAAATTTTGGTAGGTTTGACCTGCAACCTGATGGCTTTACCTGCTACTATTCCCACCCACCACATTTGAAATATAATTCAGCACATTTCTTCACCAACCACAAGTGAAGCCCACCAATTCTAGAATTTTCCACCAAAATGATAAACTCCGAAAATTCAACAATTTCTGAACCAGTCATCTCGTAAAATTCATAACAAATCATACGTTCATTTTTAACGGTTCAAAATTTGTGGACATATACTCAACTTATATATGTATAATATATCCAAAAATTACCACGATCCAACGGTCGGATTAAAAATTATAACCCCCGCAAAATATCTCAAAAACCTTGATTTTTAATACCTCCATTCCGACAAAAATACTGATAAAAACCTCAACATTAACTCCTTCATTTTTAACCACAAAAATATATCCCTCATTTATATCCACATAAAATAAATATTTTCTTATCATATAAATCAATAATTAATTATTCATAAATAATATTACAGAATCACATTTATGACAACCAGGCCGTTCCCAGGAAAGAGGGGGCTTTCCAATAAGAATTTCTCCTTACTGGCGCGCAATTAGATGACCAAACCTCTCCTTAGACAGAACTTTCTAGACATTGCCAATAATGCTATCTAATAATACTATTCAAATAATATGAATTATTGATCTGATAATGGGAAATACTGTGCAGCAATAATTATTGAACAACAATAATACAAAATTTCAACGTAGCAATTATTGAATCAATAAAATAAAATATTGAACAGTAATTACTGTAACAATTATTGAGTAGTGCCTTCTTACGTAAGAATAATAATTTCAAAAATACTGTGCAATATCGTGTGCTACTGTGCAATAACGCGTATTACTGTATTTTAACCACGGGTATTCCAACAGTGTTAACGGTAACAACTACGCCGTTATTTGTAAAAACTCAAATTTGTCGTTTTCTTCATCCGACAGTTATTCTGTTATGGGGCCCACAAATGGCTGCGCCGTCGTACGAATATTCCCCGACAGAAAGAATATTCCCCGACAACAATGATTATTTAATAACCACTTGCTTATTTTGAAAAAAAATCATATTTCACTCATAACTTTAAACTTTTATCAATTTAAACCATTTACTGAATAGTAATTATAAGAAAAATTGAATACTTTTATTTCATAAAATTCGGGGTCTTACATATGGAGCATAGGAGGAACATTTATTGTCTAGGAAAATAAAAGTTGAAGAAGATCATGCGAGTCTTGGAGAGTCATGGGAGACTAGAAAGCTACAAGTGTGTAAGCTAACGAGGAAGAAACAATGCAACAAAAGATATGTTTTATACTAGGTTTCTAGTACAAGAAAAGGTATGCATTGTAAAAATTGATTGTGATATTGGTACTAACATTGGTAGCACTACAATGGTGGAAAAAACTAGGGTTGTTAACAGTTGCACATCCTCGGCCTTACAAGATGCAAGGGATCGTCTCTTGTGAGGAGGTAATGGTGACTAGACGACTGTCAGTTTCTTTTCGCATTGGCAAATATGAAGATGAAATATTATGCGATGTAGTTCCAATTCATACTTATCATTTGTTACTTGGGAGGCCATGGCGACATAACAAGCGTGCAAAGCATAACAGTTGTACTAATAAGTATTCATTGGTACACAATCGAATAAGAGTCAACCTTTGTCCTATGATGTTCGAGCAAGTTCGTGACGATTTAATGTATTTACAAAAAGATCGTGATTAAATGCATGAAGAAATTATAGAATATGCAGTCCAAGGAGAGTTTTGGGTTCGAGTGGTCAAGATGAAATCCATGATCTAAAGCAAGATGGTGAACATCCGAAAGAAAGTAATCAAGGAGATGAGTTTGTAAAAGAAAATACATGTGGAAAAGATCGGCAAAAAGAAATTGTTCAAAAGATTGATAATGTAAAAGAAAAAATTGAAAAGAGTGAGAATGAAAAGAAAAGAGAGATTGAGAAAAAAGATAATGAAAAGAGTGAACTTGAAAATAAACGAGAGAAAAACATACGAGAGGGTGAGCATAAAGAAGAAAAAAAAATATGTGACTATGAAAAAGAGAGTAAGTTGAAAAGTGAGTTATATTTTGAAAAGCCAATGACTGTACATTCATACAAGACGACGCTTTTGAATACTAACACTAACGATTCTTCTTTGTCTAGTTCTATTTTGTCTCTTATACATGTTGTTGATGATATACCTCGCGCTATCATTCCATATCAATTAGCTGATAGTATTCCCGAGGAGAAGACGGAGTTACCGATGCGGGTTGGTGGGGTGGTGGAGAGTTGGAAAGTTGTATCGTGAGAGAAGACATGAGTTCATGTGTTAATTATGAGATCATAGTACCTAAGGAGGATAAGACGTCAAGCTTGTGCATCGATGTTGAATTGGTAAACAAGTATCGATGTGTTTTTCTTTACTTAGATAATATTTGATAAATTGCATGGTGCTTGTGTTTTATCTACACTTGGAGATGGTCATATGATGATAATACCTAATCAAATTAGCGTGCATGATTATGATAAATGGGAAATTGTTTTAACATGTGAGTTGTTTAGATGGATAGTTAATTTCTGTTAGATTAAACTGATGCATCTAGCGTTTTTCATGAGTTTATTTAAAACATGTTTTGAATGCTTCTATTGGAAAA
>CM029022.1:59831566-59911932 GCA_016801055.1 Panax notoginseng
TACTTTACTAGTATAATGCTGCTTCTTTTCTTTCACTCAGGTATAACTCTCCATTTTTTCTGTGTACTATATATGGTGTGGATACTGACAACCACTGGGTTTATTTTTTGATTTGTCTTATATACAATTTGACTGTTGATACTAATGTCCACTGGGGTTTATTTTTGATTGTCCTTATATATATTGTGTGATATGATGTCCACTGGGGTTTATTTATTGCACTAACTGGTGTTTGATCTATCTTACCGAGATTTGCTATAAAATGTTAAATTTTACAAATTACCCTACCTCTTTGAAAATTTGTTTTTGAATACAATCTTTCTATCTGCTGATACAACTCGGCTCTAATCTTATCTGTCAAATAGTTCCTTGCCGTGTTTTACCAAAGAATGTTTTAAATGCCAAATCCTACATATATTCTTCTGAAATCTTTTGTAATCATTATTGAAATTAACTGAACTTAATTGTTCTCTATGTCCAATATATGACATGTGACTCACTTATGTGTTACTGTTTTTCTCTACCCTCTTAAATAAAAGTTTAAATTTTTTTATTTATCCACATTACTGTTTACTTAAATGTTTTCTGATGTTAACTATAGTTCTCCGAATGGTCATATTACTTGTAACTTCATACACATATTTACTACCAAATCTTGGCTGCCCATATTTAGTATAAGAATTATCTTACCTGCAACATATCATTGCATTACTTTCTACATCTCTATATATAAGCTCACTCTCAGTATGTTGCATTCATGTGTTCAGTCATTACTTAGCTTCATCTTCTAACCTATCTTCCCTGCTTCTTTACTAATTATGTCTAACCTCTTTTCATCTAAACGTAAAACACTTCCTCTGCATTCTGAATTACAGTTTTCTAATGTTGTTCCTCATCTCATTACTGCATCTGCACAAGCCAAATATAGAGTTATGCGACATAATGTGTCCATGGAATGTAATTACCTTTCATCGTTTTCCAGACTTGGTCGAAAAATTTAAAAATGTTGGGTGGGAGTGTCTAGTAACTTTCTATGATAAATCTATATATCTTGGTCTTATAGCTGAATTTTACTCTCATATGGAATTTTTTACGGATTCTTCTGGTTTGTTAAAAAGCATCACTACTTGCATTCAAGGTCAGACATACATTATTGATGAACTGTTTCTTTTACATGCACTTCAACTACATCCTTCTACTTTAGAATTAGCTAGGATCAACTCTTATCTTCATCCATCTGGAATCTCTGTGGAAGAATGCATGTTATTTAAGCACAACTTATCTATTGTGACTGATCAAATGGTGCTTGCCTTGTTATTTGATTTTCCTTGCAAAGTTGGGATTAGAGTTTCTTACTGCTGAGTGTCAATTTCTGGGTAAAATTCTGAGAAAACAACTTCATGCCTGTTAGAGATGATAGGAAACTACTGCCCTTTGATTTGGAAATCATCAAGAACATCTTGAATGAGTGCATGCCTTATAACTTGGCCTATTTTTTATTATCATCCTTTGAATTCTGCTTCCATAACAACTGTCTGGGCTTTAGTTTGTTGCTTATTCATATTTTCAATTATTTGGATATCAATGTGTCACAACATCAGTCCCAACTTGTTCCCACAAGTAATATTGTCTCCCATTTAAATCTTCCACCTCAGTCCTTAATTGTGTTTAAACCTGTTGATCATGAGGTTATTGAGTCCAACATTAACATTGCCCACTAAAATCGATTCACTTAATAGCATGCATCAGCTTCTTCTACACAACCAAACTCTTTTGCTAGAAAAGTTAGAAGATGTGCAGTTATCTTTACATGTTGTTAAGTCCAAGGTATACTTTCTGATGGAGAACAATAGACTGCTTATGGGTCCTTATCAATTTAATGCCAATGCCAATGATGACCTAATTGATCTTGTACCACAACCATTTCCAGATGATCCCGATGGCAACATTCCTGAAATCTCTCACTTCTCTCCTCTAAATCTAGAGGATCTCTAACTATTTGAACTAACTGTAATATTACTAACTATTTGGGATGACTGTAACTTAACTCTCCTAACCCCTCTCTACTATTATTATTGCTGCTAATATCTTCTATAGTTCTATATATATTTTGGTTACTAATTCTCTATGCAGGATTACTTACCTAAATTTTCTGCAGGATTAAGTCTTTTTCCCTATCATCTTTTTATGATGACAAAGGGGAGAAGAAAAATATTAAACTGCTATAACTGTTGCGATAAAATGTTATAACTGTTATGAGATTGGATAAACTGTTATAACTGCTATGAGATTGGATAAACTGTTATAACTGCCTTAAACTGTTATAAAACTTCTATGAGATTGGAATTAAAGTATTCATAATTTGAGGGGGAGCTTCTTAAGGGATAAATATATTTTTATAATTGTCATCATCAAAAAGGGGGAGATTGATAGGTCTCATTTTATTTTATATATTTTGATGATAACAATTATGTAGTAATTAAATAAATATGAAATTATTTAATTATTTTTACCTAAACTATTTTTTAATTTTATTTGAATTAATTTTTCTTGACCTTGATAATTTAAATATCAAGTGTTAAATAAAAAGATTCATATAAATATTTAAGACAAGGAGATTCTATTTCTTTTTTCAAAACCAAAGTTGGGCAAAAATGTTTTATTTCATACATGCATACATTATATAAACATGTGTATATATAATATGATAAGTGTGTGTGTGTGTTGTGTATATATATGTCTATTATAAACCATATATATATGTAAGTTACATATGTAATACATTATATATATATATATATATATATATATATATATATATATATATAGTTATATATATATATATATCTGGGGACTTATATATATACAAGAAGTGTTATATACATAACTTATATATATATACAAGAAGTGTTATATACATATACATATACTATATAATAGTTTGCATGCATGTGATGAGTATTATATATATATATATATATATATATATATATATATATATATATATATATATATATATATATAAATACTAAGTATCATGCATGTGTGTAAAGTAAATGTGCTGACAAATTTTGTGTCATTCTTTTTGGGACTTATGAAAACGTGTGTGTGTGCTGGCATGAGTTTAAAACCGTGTATAACTTTCTTGCATGTGATCAAATTTTTCATTAAATGCTAAGTTGGTGGAATTTGGCCCGGGCGAAAAATTAAGTTCTGCTTAAAAATTGTTTTCATCTGTACCGTTTAATTCAAAAATATATCATCAGAACCATGCATTCAAAATCAGTTTTCACAAATTACCTTTTTGTCCCCGACTTCAAAAATCTATAAATAGGGAGTATTCTGTTCATTTGATTTTTACCAATTCAGTGAAAAGCTAATTTTACTCTCCTTACCTACATTCTCTCTAAAAGCTTTATATCTCTTCTTACAAAAGTTTCCTCCGATTTTTCATCCGAAGTACTGCTTTCTTGAGGTAAGTGATTTTAATGGTTATTATGTTTTTCAGTTCATAATTCTTTTGACCTTCAGAAAATTCTGAAAAAATTTGAAATGATATTTTGATGAGT
Organism: Panax notoginseng; assembly: GCA_016801055.1. NCBI lineage: Eukaryota > Viridiplantae > Streptophyta > Magnoliopsida > Apiales > Araliaceae > Panax > Panax notoginseng. The sequence continues at coordinate 59,835,136 of CM029022.1, forward strand.
TTTATTGATTGTGTCCAAAAATGGTGATTTTTAGATATATAGATTAAGAGTTATGAATTTTACAGGGAATGGCTATTTTCAAAGTAATCGCTTATAACTCCTTGTGGTTAACTTCAAAATTAATGAAATTTTTATTAGAAGTATATCTATATAATATCAGTATACTCTGTGAGTTTTGTAATTTTTGGATAAAAGTACTATTTATGATAAATGTCTAAATATTCGGCGATTTTGGCTATATGAAAAATAGTAAATTAATTTTAAAAATTCTGAGAAAAATATGTGTTCAATATGGGATTATATTCGGTTAAATCTCAAAAAAAAAAAATTTTGGAACTGATTTGGTATTTTTCATGAAAATGGTCTAATTATGAGTAAATGAATTAAATATGTTATGTGAGGTAAGAAAATTGAAAAATATATGATTTTATGGTTTGAATATCATATATGAGTCATATGCAGATTTTTGATGAGGATTTTGGTTATTGGTGATAAAATCTTAAGAGTTTGACATTTTAGGATGATTAAATGCATTATTTAGTAAAGTGTAAACAATTAAAATAATTATTTATAAGCTTAAGAAATATTATTCTTTCAATATCATTATATCGAAATATTGGTATGTATTTTATTGTGGAATTTTTACCTTTTTGTGTCGGAATTACTATTCATGAGTTACTATTCACGATAAAATTAGTTTCTTTTTTCTGACCGAATTATAGTTGATTTATGAATATTACTCTTGACATTAAATTTATATGTTGATTGTATTGATTTTATTATCATATATAACATTTTTATAACCCTAATGATGATATTTCTCTTTCACTTGAGTGTAAAGATGGGTAGATTATTGGTATGATCATGATTATGGGTTCTCTTTGGTCAGTAGTGCAAAGTTAAATTATTGACTGGTATGATCAGAACCATTTATAACTGAATATCTTTAGCTTAAGTATAAAGGTGAAGTGATCAACATGGTTATAATTATTGTTTATATAATTTTGAAATGATTATATATATTTTTGAGATATTAATATATTTGGCCTATAGTGCAAATATGAACTGTTGATGAATATCTTTGGCCCGTAGTGCAAAGATGAATTATTGATGAATATCTTTGGCTCGTAATGCAAAGATGACTTGTTGTTGAATATCTTTCGTCTGTAGTGCAAAGATGAGTTGTTGATGAATATCTTTGGTTCGTAATGCAAAGATGACCTGTTGTTGAATATCTTTGGCCTGTAGTGTAAGACTCCGAATTTTATGAAATAAAAGTATTCAATTTTTTTTATAATTACAATTCAGTAAATAGTTAAATTGATAAAAAGTTAAAGTTATGGATAAAATGTGAATTTTTTTAAAATACGCAAGTGGTTATAAAATAATTATTTTTGTCGGGGAATATTCGTTTGGTCGTGGAATATTTTTTTTGTCGGGGAATATTCGTACGACGGCGCAGCTATTTGTGGGCCCCATAACGAATAACTGTCGAGTGAAGAAAAAGACAAATTTGAGTTTTTACAAATAACGGCGTAGTTATTACCGTTAACACTGTTGGAATACCCTGTGGTTAAAATACAGTAATACGCGTTATTGCACTGTAGCACACGGTATTGCATAGTATTTTTGAAATTATTGATTCTTACGTAAGAAGGCACTACTCAATAATTGTTACAGTAATTACTGTTCAATATTTTATTTTATTGATTTAATAATTGCTGTGTTGATATTTTATATTATTGTTGTTTCAATAATTATTGCTGCACAGTATTTTTTATTATCAGATCAATAATTCATATTATTAAAATAATATTATTAGATAGCATTATTGACAATGTCTAGAAAGTTCTGTCTAAGGAGATGTTTGGTCATTTAATTGCGCGCCAGTAAGGAGAAATTCTTACTGGAAAGCCTCCTCTTTCCTGGAAACGGCCTGGTTGTAATAAATGTGATTCTGTAATATTATTTGTGAATAATTAATTATTGATTCATATGATAAGGAAATATTTATTTTATGTGGATATAAACGAGGGATATATTTTTGTGGTTAAAAATAAAGGAGTTAATGTTGAGGTTTTTATCACTATTTTTGTCGGAATGGAGGTATTAAAAAATAGGGTTTTTGAGATATTTTGCGAGGGTTATAATTTTTAATCCGACCGTGGATCGTGGTAATATTTGGATATGTTATACATATATAGGTTGAGTATATGTTCACAAATTTTGAACCGTTAAAAATGAACGTATGATTTATTATGAATTTTACAAGATGACTGGTTTAGAAATTGTTAAATTTTCGGAGTTTATCATTTTGGTAGAAAATTCTAGAATTGGTGGGCCCCACTTGTGGTTGGTGAAGAAATGTGTTGAATTATATTTCAAATGTGGTGGGTGGGAATAGTAGCAGGTAAAGCTATCAGGTTGCAGGTCAAACCTACCAAAATTTTCCTATAAATAGAGGCTAAGTTAGAATTGAAAATCACACCAGAAATATAAGCTTTCTCTCTTTCTCTCTCTATATTATGAAGCATATTTTGTGAGTATTTAGATACTTGGTGAGTTGGTATTCATCAGTACAAGTTTCCTTTAGCGTCATATCCGATATCCAGTCAGAAGTGCTGTTCTTTTGAGGTAAGGGATTGTAAGGGATAGTAAGAGATTTTAAGGGTTATGATTTTCATTTTCGTAATTTTTCTGATCTTCAAAAATTCTGAAAAAATTTGAAATGATATTTTGATGAGTTTTCTTGATTGTGTCCAAAAATGGTGATTTTTGGATGTATAGATTGAGAGTTATGAATTTTATGAGAAAAGACTATTTTAAAAGTAACCGCTTATAATTCCTTATGGTTAACTCCAAAATTGATGAAATTTTTATTGAGAGTACATGTATATGATAGAAGTATACTCTGAAAAATTCAGAATTTTTGGACAAAAGTATAATTTTTGATAAATGTCTAAATATTTGGCTGTTTTGGCCATATAAAAAATAGTAAATGACTTTTAAAAATTCTGAAAAAAATATATGTTCACTACGGGACTATATTATGCTAAATTTCAGAAAAAAAATATTTTTGGAACTGATTTGTTATTTTTCATAAAAATAGTCTATTTATGAGTAAATGAATTAAATATGTTTTGTGAAGTAAGAAAATTAGAAAATATGATTCTATGACTTGAGAATCCTATATAAGGTATATGCAGATTTTTGATGAGGGTTTTTAATTATTGGTGATGAAATCTTATGAGTTTGGCATTTTAGGATGATTAAATGTATTATTTAGTAAAGTGTAAACAATTTAAATAAATTGTTTATAAGCTTAAGAAATATTATTCTTTCAATATCATTATACCGAAATACTGGTATAGATTTTATTGTGGAATTTCTACCTTTTTGTGTCGGGTTTACTATTCATGAGTTACTATTCACGAGTTACTATTCACGATAAAAATTAGTTTCTTTTTCTAACCAAATTATAACTGATTTACGAATATTACTCTTGAGATTAAAACTAGATGTTGATCATATTATTTTTATTATTATATATAACATTTTTATAACCCTAATAATGATATTCTCTTTGACTTGAGTGTAAAGATGGGTAGATTTTTGGTATGATCATGACTATGGGTTATCTTTGGCCAGTAGTGCAAAGTTGAATCGTTGATTGGTATGATCATGACCATTGAATTTATAAGTGAATATCTTTAGCTTAAGTGCAAAGGTGAATTGATCAACATGGTTATAATTATTGTTTATATAAATTCTGAAATGATTATATATTTATTTGAGATATTAATATCTTTGGCCTGTAGTGCAAAGATGAAATATTGATGAATATCTTTGGCCTGTAGTGCAAAGATGAATTGTTGATAAATATCTTTGGCCCGTAGTGCAAAGATGACATGTTGTTGAATATCTTTGGCCAGTAGTGCAAAGATGAACAGATGTTGAGATAAACATGACCAACTGGTGACTGAGGAATATCTTTGGCCGTAGTGCAAAGATGAAGTTATTAGTATGATTATGGACAGGAAATGTGATTTGGTGTAACCATGATCTTTGATGTTTCAGGTAAAGATAGGTGATAAAAATTATCTTCGTCCTGGATGAGAAGAGGAATTTAGAACTACAGTTATGATTATGAGTTATTCATATGATTGTGGACCAAAATTATTGATTGATGTTACAGGGATAAAATATTGTTGATGGATTTTTAACATGGAGAAGATAATAGACTTTATAGTCTATTTGACTCTTCTAATAGATTGCTCGTTCCGCTGCAACTATGGTTGAAATTTTTATCATTTACCATATGTTCTAAATCTCTGATTTATTATTGATGAAGGCTATTGATAATTTAATTATCTTTAGTCATGATATTCTTTACTGAGCTAGTTGTGCTCACCCTTTTGCTTCACAATTCCTTTCAGGTAATAAGAGTGTAGCTGGGTCGAGCGAGGGTAACGGGGAAATAGAACGGTGGTCTCTAGCTGTGGATGTTCTCCCGAAGCAGTATAGAAAAGTTCATTTAGTAGTTTTATTTGGTGAATCCAATAGGGTAAGGTGTACCCAACGTTGAAAGGGTGGTTTGTCACTATCATACAAGATGTCTAACGACATACAACCTCGTGTCATCTTAAGACAGGGATGTGTTCATCCACTTGCTGAGTATATATACGAGCACTACCTATATAATATTGGTGTTTGTTTGAAGTATAATTCTCAATTAGAGACAGTAGAGATAATGATAAGTCAAGAGAAGACTCACCATTGGGAAGAATATGATAGTAATCTTCTCGTTTTTCTTTGGGGTCTATTGGGTCAACCAAGGATAATTCTTTGGCCATATGATATCTATCATAACCTAGAAGCATGGCCTCCCATGTACGAAGGTTTCCTTAAGCACTTCCCAAAGATTCTAATTTCTAAAACAGTTTTTGACTATACCTTTATGTAAGGTGTCATTGTGAGGTGATGTCCACGGTTGAACCATGAGTCACATTTGGTATATATTTGTATCCAAATCACAGCATATGCGTTGTTGTATTTTGCATGACAATTGTTGTAATAAAGTTACAGTTATTTTCTGTACCATGTATTTGGGGACTCAGAATAGGTTGGATGGAATGGACCTATTTTGGGGTCGTTACAGGTGGTATCAGAGCTTAGGGATATAATCTTTGGCGGAGATCGGAAAATACAACTAGGAGGGGAGAGATGAGTAAATCCTTCACTAGTGTGTCCTACCTAAGCTTATTTGTTGGTCAGTCATAATATTGGGATATTATGTGATATGTTAATTTGTTTAATTAACCCTTGTTTTATGGCAGTATTTGAGAATGGCAGCTGAGAATGCTAACAATAGAGTGAATGAGACTGCGGGGATACCTCTAATCACTAACCGTGATAATGTGATGTCAGACGAAGAAGGAATTAGAGATATCTATGTGGTGAGGGAAGAATTGATAGTTACACCCGAGATAGTCGCAGAGGTAACAGCTGAGACTGAGGAAGAAGAGGAAGAAGAAGTACCAGAGGAGAGTTTATTAGAGGTATTATATGATCAAAATGTAGAATTTCAAAATCGTATTCATGAGTTAGAAGAGCAGGCAGAAGAACGACAAGCGGTCGTGGAACAAAAGGATGCAACAATTTAAGCTTGTGTTACCCGATATGTGATGCTTGAACAGAAGCATTCTTTAGCAGAGTATAAGATGATAAAAATAGAATCCGAGCTGAAAGAAGAAAAAACTGAACGAGTGAGAATAAGTGATGCATGGGCAAAAGCCGCACGACACGTGGATATTGTGGAAATAGATGTTCGATCTAAGAAGGCTAAAATAGATGATATGAATTTCTCTTTTTGAAAAGCAATTGGGAGAACCCAACATCGAGTTTTGAATTACCCTGTACATAGCGGTCAACCTGAATCCGATATGGATCGAAGATTGATGATTCAGATCATGAATGAGGAGTACGAAGAGGCAGTTGAGGGAGGAATATATCCTATAGAAAGGTATATTCCAACGGTAATGATGACGCCAAATGCTGCTCCAGACAAGTCAAAGCCGAGTAGTTCGAGGGATGGCGGTTGTCATGACTTCCCAACAAATGAGGAACCCAAATGAAGTTATCATGGGAGATGAGCAATGGAGAAATCATGATGATCTGAGAGATAGAATCTGAAATGGAAGCAAGGTATTCTCAACTCTTCGAAATACCAGGTACGTAAATTTCGGGGACGAAATTTCATAAGGAGGGGAGATTGTAAGACCCCGAATTTTATGAAATAAAAGTATTCAATTTTTCTTAAAATTACAATTCAGTAAATGGTTAAATTGATAAAAAGTTAAAGTTATGGGTAAAATGTGAAATTTTTTTAAAATACGCAAGTGGTTATAAAATAATCATTGTTGTCGGGGAATATTCGTTTGGTCGTGGAATATTCTTTCTGTCGGGGAATATTCGTACGACGGCGCAGCTATTTGTGGGCCCCATAACGAATAACTGTCGGGTGAAGAAAATGACAAATTTGAGTTTTTACAAATAACGGCGTAGTTGTTACCGTTAACACTGTTGGAATACCCTGTGGTTAAAATACAGTAATACGCGTTATTGCACAGTAGCACACGGTATTGCATAGTATTTTTGAAATTATTGATTCTTACGTAAGAAGGCACTACTCAATAATTGTTACAGTAATTACTGTTCAATATTTTATTTTATTGATTCAATAATTGCTGCGTTGATATTTTATATTATTGTTGTTTCAATAATTGTTGCTGCACAGTATTTTCCATTATCAGATCAATAATTCATATTATTTAAATAATATTATTAGATAGCATTATTGACAATGTCTAGAAAGTTCTGTCTAAGGAGAGGTTTGGTCATTTAATTGCGCGCCAGTAAGGAGAAATTCTTATTGGAAAGCCCCCTCTTTCCTGGGAACGGTCTGGTTGTCATAAATGTGATTATGTAATATTATTTGTGAATAATTAATTATTGATTCATATGATAAGGAAATATTTATTTTATGTGGATATAAACGAGGGATATATTTTTGTGGTTAAAAATAAAGGAGTTAATGTTGAGGTTTTTATCACTATTTTTGTCGGAATGGAGGTATTAAAAATTAGGGTTTTGAGATATTTTGCGAGGGTTATAATTTTTAATCCGACCGTTGGATCGTGGTAATATTTGGATATGTTATACATATATAAGTTGAGTATATGTCCACAAATTTTGAACCGTTAAAAATGAACGTATGATTTATTATGAATTTTACAAGATGACTGGTTCAAAAATTGTTAAATTTTCGGAGTTTATCATTTTGGTGAAAAATTCTAGAATTGGTGGGCCCCACTTGTGGTTGGTGAAGAAATGTGCTGAATTATATTTCAAATGTGGTGGGTGAGAATAGTAGCAGGTAAAGCCATCAGGTTGCAGGTCAAACCTACCAAAATTTTCCTATAAATAGAGGGCTAAGTTAGAATTGAAAATCACACCAGAAACATAAGCTTTCTCTCTTTCTCTCTCTATATTATGAAACATATTTTGTGAGTATTTAGATACTTGGTGAGTTGGTATTCATCAGTGCAAGTTTCCTTTAGCGTCATATCCGATATCCAGTCAGAAGTGCTGCTCTTTTGAGGTAAGGGATTGTAAGGGATAGTAAGAGATTTTAAGGGTTGTTATGATTTTCATTTTCGTAATTTTTCTGATCTTCAAAAATTCTGGAAAAATTTGAAATGATATTTTGATGAGTTTTCTTGATTGTGTCCAAAAATGGTGATTTTTGGATGTATAGATTGAGAGTTATGAATTTTATGAGAAAAGACTATTTTAAAAGTAACCGCTTATAATTCCTTATGGTTAACTCCAAAATTGATGAAATTTTTATTGGGAGTACATATATATGATAGAAGTATACTCTGTAAATTTCAGAATTTTTGGACAAAAGTATAATTTTTGATAAATGTCTAAATATTCGGCTGTTTTGGCCATATAAAAAATAGTAAATGACTTTTAAAAATTCTGAGAAAAATATATGTTCACTACGGGACTATATTATGCTAAATTTCAGAAAAAAAATATTTTTGGAACTGATTTGTTATTTTTCATAAAAATAGTCTATTTATGAGTAAATGAATTAAATATGTTTTGTGAAGTAAGAAAATTAGAAAATATGATTCTATGACTTTGAGAATCGTATATAAGGTATATGCATATTTTTGATGAGGGTTTTTAATTATTGGTGATGAAATCTTATGAGTTTGGCATTTTAAGATGATTAAATGTATTATTTAGTAAAGTGTAAACAATTTAAATAAATTGTTTATAAGCTTAAGAAATATTATTCTTTCAATATCATTATACCGAAATACTGGTATAGATTTTATTGTGGAATTTCTACCTTTTTGTGTCGGATTTACTATTTATGAGTTACTATTCACGAGTTACTATTCATGAGTTACTATTCACGAGTTACTATTCACGATAAAAATTAGTTTCTTTTTCTAACCAAATTATAACTGATTTACGAATATTACTCTTGAGATTAAAACTAGATGTTGATCATATTATTTTTATTATTATATATAACATTTTTATAACCCTAATAATGATATTTCTCTTTGACTTGAGTGTAAAGATGGGTAGATTTTTGGTATGATCATGACTATGGGTTATCTTTGGCCAGTAGTGCAAAGTTGAATCGTTGATTGGTATGATCATGACCATTGAATTTATAAGTGAATATCTTTAGCTTAAGTGCAAAGGTGAATTGATCAACATGGTTATAATTATTGTTTATATAAATTCTGAAATGATTATATATTTATTTGAGATATTAATATCTTTGGCCTGTAGTGCAAAGATGAAATATTGATGAATATCTTTGGCCTGTAGTGCAAAGATGAATTGTTGATAAATATCTTTGGCCCGTAGTGCAAAGATGACATGTTGTTGAATATCTTTGGCCAGTAGTGCAAAGATGAACAGATGTTGAGATAAACATGACCAACTGGTGACTGAGGAATATCTTTGGCCGTAGTGCAAAGATGAAGTTATTAGTATGATTATGGACAGGAAATGTGATTTGGTGTAACCATGATCTTTGATGTTTCAGGTAAAGATAGGTGATAAAAATTATCTTCGTCCTGGATGAGAAGAGGAATTTAGAACTACAGTTATGATTATGAGTTATTCATATGATTGTGGACCAAAATTATTGATTGATGTTACAGGGATAAAATATTGTTGATGGATTTTTAACATGGAGAAGATAATAGACTTTATAGTCTATTTGACTCTTCTAATAGATTGCTCGTTCCGCTGCAACTATGGTTGAAATTTTTATCATTTACCATATGTTCTAAATCTCTGATTTATTATTGATGAAGGCTATTGATAATTTAATTATCTTTAGTCATGATATTCTTTACTGAGCTAGTTGTGCTCACCCTTTTGCTTCACAATTCCTTTCAGGTAATAAGAGTGTAGCTGGGTCGAGCGAGGGTAACGGGGAAATAGAACGGTGGTCTCTAGCTGTGGATGTTCTCCCGAAGCAGTATAGAAAAGTTCATTTAGTAGTTTTATTTGGTGAATCCAATAGGGTAAGGTGTACCCAACGTTGAAAGGGTGGTTTGTCACTATCATACAAGATGTCTAACGACATACAACCTCGTGTCATCTTAAGACAGGGATGTGTTCATCCACTTGCTGAGTATATATACGAGCACTACCTATATAATATTGGTGTTTGTTTGAAGTATAATTCTCAATTAGAGACAGTAGAGATAATGATAAGTCAAGAGAAGACTCACCATTGGGAAGAATATGATAGTAATCTTCTCGTTTTTCTTTGGGGTCTATTGGGTCAACCAAGGATAATTCTTTGGCCATATGATATCTATCATAACCTAGAAGCATGGCCTCCCATGTACGAAGGTTTCCTTAAGCACTTCCCAAAGATTCTAATTTCTAAAACAGTTTTTGACTATACCTTTATGTAAGGTGTCATTGTGAGGTGATGTTCACGGTTGAAACATGAGTCACATTTGGTATATATTTGTATCCAAAATCACAGCATATGTGTTGTTGTATTTTGCACGACAATTGTTGTAATAAAGTTACAGTTATTTTTTGTACCATGTATTTGGGGACTCAGAATAGGTTGGATGGAATGGACCTATTTTGGGGTCGTTACATGTAGTGCAAAGATGACTTGTTGATGAATATTTTTGGGCCGTAGTGCAAAGATGAATTTATTAGTATGATTATGAACATGAACTGTGATTTGGTATAACCATGATCTTTGATGTTTCAGGTGATGAAAATTATCTTTGTCCTGGATGAGAAAAGAAATTTAGAACTACAATTACGATTATGAGTTATACACGTGATTGTGGACAGGAATTGTTGATTGATGTTACAGGGATAAAACATTGTTGGTGGATTTTTAACATGGAGAAGATAATAGACTTTATAGTCTATTTAACTCTTCTAATGGATTGCTCCTTCCGCTGCAACTATGATTGAAATTTTTTATCATCTACCATATGTTTTAAATCTCTGATTTATTACTGATGAAGGCTATTGATAATTTAATTATCTTTAGTCATGATATTCTTTACTGAGCTAGTTGTGCTCACCATTTGCTTCACAATTCCTTTCAGGTAATAAAAGTGTAGCTGGGTCGAGTGGGGGATAACAGGGGAATAGAACGGTGGTCTGTAACTGTTGAGGGTGAGGCGAACCCAACGTTGGAAGGGTGTTTTGTCACTATCATACAAGATGTCTAATGACATACAACCTCGTATTATCATAAGACAGGGATGTGCTCATCCACTTGCTAAGTATATTTACAAGCATTACCTATATAATCTTGGTGTTTGTTTGAAGTATAATTCTCAATTAGAGACAGTGGAGATAATGATAAGTCAAGAGAAGACTCACCATTGGGAAGAATATGATAGTAATCTTCTTATTTTTCTTTAGGGTCTATTGGGTCAACCAAGGATAATTCTGTGGCCATATGATATCTATCATAACCTAGACGCATGGCCTCCCATGTACAAAGGTTTCCTTGAGCACTTCCCAATGATTTTAATTTCTAAAACAGTTTTTGACTATACCTTTATGTAAGGTGTCACTGTGAGGTGCTGTCCACGGTTGGGACATGTATCACATTTGGTATATATTTGTATCCAAACTCACCGTATATGTGTTGTTGTATTTTGTACGACAATTGTTGTAATAAAGTTGTAGTTATTTTCTGTACCATGTATTTGGCGACTCCAAATGGGTTGGATGGTATGGACCTATTTTGGGGTTGTTACACTGCAAGGCTACGGAGATATTCCTCTTAAGTGAAAGAATCAAACTGTATAGTACTAAGTGACTTTATTTATACAATCACATAATAGACAAAATATTCTTATATATTATCTGAGTTAAACAATAATATTTGTTATATCAGTTTGTACTTAACTGACTTAAATATTATACTTGATAAATATTGTTTGAATTGATTTATTTTTTTTATACAAGTATTGATACGTAAAAATCATTCATACTTGTTAAAGATTATCTGAGAATCAATTTTGTCTAATCCATAGAAAAACACTCTTTATTTTAAAGAGTAAATAATTCTTTATAAATTACATTAAAATTATATATTTGCTTAAACAGAAGTATTTTTGAGCTAAAAGTTAAAATTGATTTATCTGCTTATTCAAGAAGCATCTCTCGAAAACATAAAAGTTATTTGAACTTTTACAATTTACATATTAACTTTATCAGAAGCATCATTTGATCTAAACATAAATTTTTATCTGCTTACAAAGAAGCATATTACTAAATATAAAAGTCTTGAACTTATATATATATATATATATATATATATATATATATATATATATATATATATATATATATATTTGTTCTTTAATTAAATATATGCTTATTTGAGAAGCATCTATCTATACTAAATTCATATCTGCTTATTTGAGAAGCATCCATTCTTATCTACTTATGTGAGAAGCACATTGTTGTAAAATCATTTGTAAAAATAAGAAGGTTAGAGTTAGTTTATTTTATGTACCTGTGAGAAAGACAAGTAATTATTCGACCAAGACCAGAGTCTTAGAGAGGTCAGCTGGAAGTTGGGTCTCTAGTGTACTTGTGAGGTGAGGAAGAGACTGTTGTTTCAAGACCAGATCATAGAGTAGAACTGAACTCAAAAGAAGATTCAACTAAGCTTGAGGAGGGAGCGGGGAGCTTACTATCCATGATAGAATAGTTGAAAAAGTTGGAAGTTTGTCTATAAAACTTTGTAAAGGCTTCTCCGCCTGTTGAAGGAGTTTTCATTACTGATAGTAATAGGATCTCAAGTTCTAAGTAGGGACTTGAGACTGGACATAGCAACATACCAAGGGGTGTATGTTGTGAATCAGATAAATCTCTGTGCCTTGTGTGATTGAATTTTTATTATCTTGCATACTAATTTCTAAAACTGCAAATTGATTATTAAAAATTCAAAAAGGCCTAATAATTTTTTTTACTTGTAATAATTTATTCAACCCCCCTTCTAGATTATTATTGGACTTTCAAACATGATATCCAAAAATTCGATTAGAGTTCAAGAATAGAATAAATAAGGACAATTCAACAATAACGTGTAAAACGCAACAAGAAGATTCAGGTGAAAATATATTAGATGAAGCGCAAACTATTAAGGAAGTTCTAAACAATTTAGGCATTTTCATCGTTTAATGAAAATGTTGTAGAAACAAATAACAACTTTTTTCTATAATATGGAGTAAGAAAGAAAATGATATTCATTACGAGTATGAAAGAAAATAATATCATTTACATTAGTAGGAGACTAGATCTGATTGGTATAAAGGAGATTATCTTGAGAAAATCTGGCACTATTAGCTACACCCAATGTATACTTATACTAAAAAGAAATATTCACAATATTGAAGTAGAAGAGTTTTGTACTTCTGATATATCTCATCTTCTGAAGGTGTCTTCCTTTTATAGGCAAGGTTGGGAGGCATGCCTTCGTTAATTACGAAATTTAGTCACGGTTTTCAAACCCAATAGTACATCAATTTGAAAAGTTTGGTAAGTGAGGGACCATCCATTGCAAAGAAATCAAAATTCGTCAAAAATACACACCAACTTAGAAAATATTGGTTGGTTTTTCAAAAGGTGTGGGTCATAAAAGGAAATAATTTCCTCAAAGTAAAGAATCAGACAATTGTCATGTGTCCCAATGATGAATACATTTATAATAATATGTTAGAAAGTTTGGCAAAGGTGTGAGTAAGAATAATAGCAACACAATATGTATACAGATGTCAACATATATAAATGGCTTCTAATTATTGGTTACTTTAAGGCGTGTCAGGTTCCTATTCTCAAACCAATTTCAATAGGCAGGGAACATAAGGATATGAATCAGATACCATTTCTACCATAGTAATGTTGATGGGAAAAAGATTATATCATAAAGACTAATCAATTTTCCTATTAACAATACTAGCCATAAAAAATTTATATTTTCCGATAAGTCCCGAAATCAAAATCCTTATTTCTATATTAATGTATTAATATCACATATATCATACTCACAATATTGGCCAACCAGATCGTTCCCAGAAAAAAGGGGGCCTTCCGTATAAACGACGCGTAATTAAGTAACCCCTTTCCTCGACAGAACTTCTAAACATTCCCAATAATACTAACTAATAAAATCATTTCAAATAATATGAGGTACTGTGCCCTGACAATTATTAATTTAATAATATAAAATATTATGCAATTATCACTGTAGCAATTATTAAATAAATAATATGAATTATTATTCAATTACTACTGTGGTAATTATTGAATACTATTGTGAAAATTATTGAATGAAACACTGAGTGACCACTACTGTAGTCATTATTAAATCAATAATCAGAAATACTGCGCAATATTGTGTGCTACTGTGGAGTATCACGTGCTATTGTGGAATAACGCGTATTACTGTACTTTTATCACCAGGTATTTCAATAGTTAATGGTAAAAGTTCTGCCGACAATTTAAAAAAAAATATTTTTGTCTCTTTCTATATCCGACAGTTATTCCGTTGTAGGGCCCACCAATGATTGGTTATTTCGGAGCTATCGTACGAATATTTCCCAATAAAAAGAATATTCCCGGACAAAATGAATATTTCCCGAAAAACTGTTTACTTCATATAATTTGCACATATCACCCATAATTGTAGCATTTATTAAATCAACACCTTACTATTTAAAGTAATATTAAAAATTAATTCTTATTCATAAAAAGTTAGGTCTTAAAGATACCTTGATCGGTTCAATGACCGGTCCGGTTCTGATAACTATGCTTAAAAGTTGTCCAAACGTAATTTTTAAACGGACCAAAAACATCAAAATAAATAAACCCTTAATAAAGGCTTAAAACTCAACAATAGTTGAGTTATTTTAACCCACTACATGTTTATTTTAAAAGTCGTAACTTTAATATTCTTTGATAATAACATTGCATACTCCCATCTTTCTTCTTTACGAATAAAACAGGAGCACCCCAAGGAGATGTACTAGGACGAATGAAACTGATGTCTAACAACTCCTGTAGTTGGACCTTTAACTCCTGAAGTTCAATAGGAGCCATTCGATATGGGGTGTTAGAAATGGGCTTTGTACCAGGTTCAAGGTCAATAAAGAATTCAACTTCACATTCTGGGGGTAGACCGGTAAGTTCTTCAGGAAATACGTCAGGAAATTCACTAACAATAGAAATATTATTCAAATCTGACGTGTTTTTGTTCAAGTCCATGACATGGGCTAAGAAAGCTTGACATCCGTTTTTTAATAAACGAATAGCTTTATGGCTTGATATGACAGTGATTGACTTTAGTGGTTTGGTTGCTTGAATTCGCATAACAGGTTGGTTAGGAATAAGAAAACTAACAACCTTACAAATACAATCAATTTTGGCATGATGAATAGTTAACCAATCAATTCCTAAAATCACATCAAATGCAAGTATTTACAAAGAAATATGATCGACAGGTAATGTGATGGTACCAACTTGGATCAAGTAAGATTTATAAACAGTAGATGTAATGAAAGCTTCTCCTAACGAAATGTCAACAGATAAGTCAAAGTCTAATTTCTCCGGAGTCAAGTTCAAACGTTGAGCACAAGCAGGAGAGATAAAAGAATGGGTAGAACCGGTATCTAATAAGGTATAAACTTTGCAAGAGTTTATGATTAGCTTACCCGTGATAACCTCATTCGGGTTTCAGGCGTTTTGGCCAGTCACGACAAACGCTCTTCCAGGAACTTCTGACTTTGACTTGTCCGAAACAGCCTTTGGAGTCACCATTCTTGCTGGACTTGGTTTCACTACAAGACAATCTCTAGCTATATGACCTTCCTTTCCACAGTTATAACACACCTTGGATTGTTGTGGGCAGTTTGGGTTGATATGTCCCTCTTTCCCGCATTTGTAACAAACGACCGGTGATCGTTCTCCTCCCCTAGAAATAGTTGATGCTGGTGCTGACGTCTTCACGTTATCATTGTTGTACCTTCTCTTTTTGAAATCTCCCCCCGACTCGCTTCTTCTACTATCATGGCCACGATTACCACCAGAGTGGTTACCACTTTTGTCCGAATGTTTTCCTCCCCGCTGGTTGTCATTGCTCCGATGACTGCTGCCACTGGTATGACCCTGGTTGTGGTCCCTCGGTTGAACATACTCATTATCTAGCTCTAATAATTGAGCCCTGTTCACAACATCTGAATATAGAGAAAATTTATGAGAAATAAGATATTGTCGAATCTCGGGTTTCAGACCTCTCAGAAACATCTGTGTTATACGTTCCTCATTCTCTACCAAATGAGGTGCAAACCAGGATAACTCCGCGAACTTCGCCTCATACTGGGACACAGTCATGTTGTTCTGTTCCAGTCTAATAAACTCTACCTCCTTCATATAACGAATACTTTCAGGAAAGTACTTGTCATTGAACAGTTTCTGAAACGTTTCCCAAGACATATTGAGTGCGGCTGGCTGGGTACGCTTCACAGATTCTCACCAGTAATCTGCCTCACCGCGAATGGAACCTTCTGTTCCTCCGTGTATCCCAAGACATCAAATATCTTGGTAATTTGCTTGATCCACGTTTTCGCCTTGATCGGATCCGGCTTTCCTACAAATTCTGGTGGTCCCAACTCTTTAAACTGCTTGGCTGTGACAAGCCGCGCGTTGCTATCATTTCCACCCGTATTTTGTACACGAGTCTCCCTCGTATGATTTTGCATGAACTGCAAAAAGCTTCTAAATATTCCATCATTCATCATTTATTCGGCAGTGTTGTTTACAGGAGGAATATTGCCTTCCTGTTGCAAGTTCTCCTGGTTGGTGATTAAAGGTGTTTCCACGGTCTCATACACTCCATTGTTAACGTTCTCAGCTGTCATTCTCAAATACTGCCATAAAATAAGGGTTAATTAAACAAATTAACATATCACATAATATCCCTATATTATGACCGACCAACAAATAAGCTTATGTAAGACACACTAGCGAAGGATTTACTCATCTCTTCCCTCCTAGTTCTATTCTCTGATCTCCACCAGAGACCATATCCCTAAGCTCTGATACCAACTGCGACGCCCCCAAAATAGGTATACATCACCCATTCTGAGTCGCCAAATACATGGTACATAAAACAACTACAACTTTATTATTACAATTATCATGCAAAATACGACAACACATACTATGAGTTTAAATACAAATATAATCTTCTAGACAGTATTCAAACTCAAATAAGTCCTCATTACAATTATTGATACACTATTTTACAAAATAGAGAGGACTACTAAAATAACTATCTTGAATCAGCACTCCATACCCCGACTAGTTCCTGCTAAATTCTCACCTCCTAAGAAGAAAAATAGAACAAAAAGGAAAAGGGTGAGCTCAATTAACCCAGTAAAAAATATTATGACTAAGATAATATACAACAAATTATCATTAGTCTTCAACAGGAAAAAATCTGATAGAATATAATAGACAACAAGTTTTAGATCAACAATTGCAGCAGAAATAACAATCAATTAGAAGAGTCAAGTAGAGAATGAATTCTACTATCTTCTAAGATTTAAAAGTCCATCATCAATATTTTATCTATGTAACATCAATTAATATACATCTTGAATCAAATATTCATCTTTGCACTATATGCCAAAGATATTCATTTGTATCACCAGTTGGTCATGTTCATCTCAACACCTGTTCATCTTTGCACTACGGGCCAAAGATATTCATCAGTTAATCATTCATCTTTGCACTACAGGCCAAAGATATTCAGTAATATCATCATTTAGGACTGAGGATGATAAAAAATATTTTAAAAAAAACGAATTCAGTGAGACAAAAGGACAAATATTAGGGATTCGTACTACAGTTTATCCAAGTTCAAAGATACTCTATAATAATCAATTATGGAACAGAATTCAAAAATAAATATCAAAACATGGATACAATCAAAGATAGTAACCACAATAGACAACTTGGACAAAGAAAGAAAAATTTATTTTTCTGTGAATAGTGTCGTATTCGTGAATAGTATCGTATACGTGAATAGTACCGTATACGTTAATAGTAACCCCGACATGAAAAAGGTAAAAATTCCACAATAAAATTCAAACTAGTATTTCAACAGCTCGAGCCAAGAGCCAACGTTGTTGCCACATGTTGAGTTCCTTTTGGGTGAAGAAATATTTAAGGCTCTTATGATCCGTATAAATCTCCACTTTCTCCCCATACAGGTAGTGTCTTCAGATCTTCAACGCGAAAACGACAGTTATTTTATTGTGGGGTCCACCAATGATTATGCTATCGTACGAATATTTCCCAATAAAAAGAATATTTTCGGACAAAACGAATATTCCCCGTCAAAACGAATATTTTATGATAACTTGTTTACTTTGTAAAATTTGCACATATCACCCATAACTATAGCATTTATTAAATTATCACCTTACTATTTAGAATAATATTTAGTTAAAATTATCTTTATTCATAAAAAGTTAGGGTCTTACAACCTCCCCTCCTTATGAAATTCTGTCCTAGAAATTAATGTACGTACCTGTTATTTCGAAAAGGTGAGGATACTTTGTTTTTATTTCAGATTCTAACTCCCTGGTCATTTCCTCAATATCATGGTTTTTCTGTAAAACTTTGACTTAAGGTATAACCTTTGAGCGTAGAATATGTTCCTTCTTATACAAGATTTTAATAGGTACCTCTTCATACGTTAAATCTTCTGCTATCTCATCTGGTTCCAATTCAATATTGTGGTTTGGGTCTTCCACACATTTACGTAGTATGGGTATGTGAAAAATTTTATGAACACGAGATATGTTTGGCGGTAAGGCGAGTATTTCAAATGGACCAACAAATCGTGGGTTGAGCTTTTCTCTCTTTCCTAATCTCGTAATTCCTTTCCATGGAGCAACACGTAATAATACATGGTCTCCAAAATTGAATTCCATGTCTTTCGATGAAGATCAGCATAATTCTTTTGTCAGTCTTGTGTTGTTTATATCCATTGTCGGATCATTTGAATTTTTTTCGTAGTCATGCGTACTAACTCTGGTCCCAACAATGTTGCTTTACCCACATCGTCCCAGCATACTGGAGAACGACACTTTCGTCCATACAACACCTCAAATGAAGTCATGTCTATACTTGCTTGATAACTGTTGATATAGGAGAATTCCACCAATGGTAAGTATTTGTCCCAATTTCCTTTGAAGTCTAGGACATAGAGTCTCAATAGATCTTCAAGTGTTTGAATAGTTCTTTCTGATTGCCAGTCCGTTTGGGGATGATATGCAGAACTGAATCGTAACTCAGTGCCCATAACTTTCTGCAAGCTAACCCAAAATTATGAAGTGAATCTAGGGTCTCAATCAAAAACTATGGATACTGGCATACCATGCAATCTTACAATCTCATTTATGTACATACGAGCAAGACGTTCGAGTGAATAAGTTTCTCATATAGGCAAGAAATGAGCAGACTTAGTTAATCTATCGATAATGACCCAAATTGCATCTATGTCCTAAGAAACCTTGAGAAGACCCGTAACGAAATCCATGTTGATGTATTCCCACTTTCATTCTGGAATTTCAAGTGGTTGTAATGGACCTTTTGGCATTTGATGCTCTGCGTTGACATGTTGACAAGTTAAACACCTTGAGATAAACTCCGCGATATCTCTCTTCATATTTCTCCACCAAAATGTATGTCGAAGATCACAATACATTTTGGTACTTCCAGGATGGATTGCAAATGGTGTGTTGTGTGCCTCCATCATGATTTTATACTTCAAATCAAAGTTGTTAGGAATACAAAGTTTAAAGTTAACTCGAAGTATTCCTTTCTCGTCGATCTTTGCTTCTGGAATAACACCTTCTTGTACTTTTTCCTTCATACTCATCAGCTCCGGGTCTGTATCTTGAGCAGCTTTAACTTTATCAATTAAAGTTGTTTCTACGCGTATATTTGTCATCTTCATATGGTTTCTTGGAGTCTTTAACTCTATCTCCATCCTTTATAAGTCATACAAAATGGGCTTTTGTGTTGACAGTATCGCACTCGTACCCGCATATGATCTTCTACTCAACGCTTCAGCTACCACGTTCGCTTTTTCAGGATGGTATTGAATGGTATGATCGTAATCTTTCAACAGCTCGAGCCAACGTCGTTGCCGCATGTTGAGTTCCTTTTGAGTGAAGAAATATTTAAAGCTTTTATGATCTCTATAGATCTCCACTTTCTCCCCATACAGGTTGTGTCTCCAGATCTTTAGCGCAAACACAACTGCTGCCAACTCTATATCATGAGTATTATAATTTCTCTCATATTCTTTGAGTTATCATGAAGCATAGGCTATGACTTTTCCATGTTGCATGAAAATACATCCAAAATCTCTACCTGAAGCATCGCTGTAGATAACAAATCCCTCTAAATCTGATGGTATTATTAGAACAGGTGTTGTCCTCTTAAGTTCTTGAAAGCGCTTCTCACATTCTTCGCTCCATCCGAATTTTGTATCTTTTTGAGTCAGCTGAGTTAATGGAGTGGCAATTCGAGAAAATCATTCCACAAATCTTCGATAATAACCAGATAAGCCCATAAAGCTACGTATTTCGTTTACTGACTTAGGTTTCTCCCAACTTTGTATTGCTTCAAT
Organism: Panax notoginseng; assembly: GCA_016801055.1. Lineage (NCBI taxonomy): Eukaryota > Viridiplantae > Streptophyta > Magnoliopsida > Apiales > Araliaceae > Panax > Panax notoginseng. Next base: position 59,855,441 of record CM029022.1, read on the forward strand.
CTTCGCAGGGTCAACTGATATTCCATGTTTCGATATCATGTGCCCAAGGAATGCTACTTGCTCAAGCCAAAACTCACATTTCTTTAATTTGGCATATAGCTTATTTTCACGAAGCTTTTGGAGTATCAGCCTCAAGTGTTGCTCATGTTCTTCATGACTTTTGGAGTAAATGAGGATGTCATCAATAAAGATAACCATAAAATGATCCAAATATTCCTTGAATACTTGGTTCATCATATCCATGAAGGCAGCATGAGCATTAGTCAATCCAAAAGACATGACTAAGAATTCATAATGCTCATATCGAGTTCTGAAGGCAGTCTTTGGAATGTCATCAGTTTTAATACTTAACTGATGAGAAGAATTTAACATCTTGCAACTAGTCAATCAAGTCATCAATGCGAGGTAACGGGTACTTATTTTTTATGGTTACATGATTCAACTCCCGATAGTCAATGCAAAGTCACATACTCCCATCTTTTTTCTTTACGAATAAAACATGAGCACCCCACGGCGATGTACTAGGACGAATGAAAATAATGTCTAACAACTCTTGTAGTTGGATTTTTAACTCCTGAAGTTCAATAGGAGACATTCGACATGGGATTTTGGAAATGAGGTTTGTACCTGTTTCAAGGTCAATACAAAATTTAATTTCATGCTCTAGGGGTAGGCCAGGAAGTTCTTCGAAAAAGACATCAGGGAATTTATTAACAGCCGAAATATTATTCAAATTTGACATATTTTTGTTTAAATCAATGACATGGGCTATGAAAGCTTGACATCCATTTTTCAATAAACGAATGGCTTTAAGGCTTGAAATGACAGTGATTTATTTTAGTGGTTTGGTTGCTTGAATTCGCATAATAGGTTGGTTAGGAATATAAAAGCTAACGACCTTACTAAAACAATCAATTTTAGCATGATGAGTAGTTAACCAGTCGATTACTAAAATCACATCAAATACAAGTAATTTCAAAGAGATAAGATCAACATGTAATATGAGGGTGCTAATTTAAATCAAACAAGATTTGTAAAATGTGGATGTAATGAAGGTTTCTCCCAATAGAGTTTCAACAGATAAGTCAAAGTCTAATTTCTCAAGGGTCAAGTTCAATCATTGAGCACAAGCATGTGAAATAAAAGAGTGGGTAGAACCGGTATCTAATAAGGTATAGACTTCGCAAGAGTTTATGACTAGCTTACCTATTATAACTTCGTTCGGGTTCTTCACTTTTTGGGAAGTCATGATAAAAGCTCTTCCTTGAACCACCGACTTTGACTTGTCCGGGACAGCCTTTGGTGTCATCATTACAGCAAGACTTGACTTTGTTGTATGACAAAATTGAGCTAAGTGACATTCCTTTCTGCAATTGTAACACACTTTAGGTTGTTGTGTACAGTTTGGACTGATGTGTCCCTCCTGTCCGCATTTATAGCATACGACCCGTGGTCGTTCTCTTCCCCTAGAAATAGGTGTTGGTGTTGGTGCTAGTGCTGGTGCTGATATCATTGTTGAATCTTCTCTTTTTGAAATTTTCACTTGACTCACTTCTTCTATTATCTTGGTCAGGATTACCACCGAAGTGATTACCATTTTTGGCATGATAATTTTCTCCACGCTGGTTATCATTGTTCCGATGACTGTTGCCACTGGTACGACTATTATCGTGTTGTTGGTTATTATCTTTTGGTTAAAATGTCTCTTTATCTCGCTCCAATAATTGAGCTCTATTCACAACTTCTGAATACAAACAAAGTTTATGAGAAATGAGGTATTAACGAATTTCAGGTTTCAAACCTCTTAGAAACATTCGTGTCATCTTCCTCATTATCCACCAAATGAGATGCAAACCAGGATAATTCCGTAAACTTGGCCTCGTATTGTGATACAGCCATATTGTTCTGTTCCAGTTTGATGAATTCCATCTCCTTCATATGACGAATACTTTCTGAAAAATACTTGTCATTGAACAATTCCTGAAACACCCAAGTCATCTTAAGTGCGAAAAGATGAGTACGTTTCACATATTTCCACAAGTAATCTGCCTCTCCACGCAACATAAAGGTGGTGAAGGGAACCTTTTGCTCCTCTGTGCATCCTAGGACATCAAATATTTTGGTGATTTTCTTAATCCAAGTTTTTGCATTGAGTGGCTCTGGATTTCCCAAAAACTTCGGCAGTCACAACTCCTTGAATTGCTTGGCAGTGACCAGCCGTGAGTTACCATTGTTTTCACCTACATTTTGAACAGGAGTCTCTCTCATCTGGTGTTGCATGAATTGTAGAAAGCTCCTAAACACCCCATCGTTCATCATTTGGTCGGTGGTGTTGTTTATAGGAGGATTATTGTCATCCTGGTGCACATTATCCTGGTTATTAATTGGCAGTGTCTCAATGGTCTCATATGCTCCATTGCTTAGATTTTCATGTCATTATCAAATAATGCCACAAAATAAGGGTTAATTAAAGAAATTGACATGTCACATACTATCCTTATATTCCGACCGACCAATTAAATAACAAATAAGCTTAGGTAGGACACACTAGCGAAGGTTTTACTCGTCTCTTCCCTCCTAGTTTTAATCTTAGATCTCTACTAGAGACCATGTGACGCCCCCAAAATAGGTATACATCACCCATTCTGAGTCACCAAATACATGGTACAGAACTTAAATACAAACTGCATTTATACAATACGACAAAACTTAGCTGAGAGTTTCAACAAGGATATTGTCTCGTAGACAGTATCCAAACTCAAATAAAGTTCTCATTACAATTATTATCACACTATTTTATAAAATAGTGAGGACTACTACAGTCACCATCTCGGACCGTCACTCCATTCTCTGACTAGTCCCGGCTACGTTCTCATTTCTTAAAGAGAACAATGAAAGCAAAGGGTGAGCTTAACTAGCCCTGTAAAGAATATTATGACTAAGATAATGCATAATAAACTATTGTTAGCCTTTAACATTGTTAATGTGACACCCCCAAATCCGGGTACTTCCATTCCCACATGATTTGGTGTTCACGATACAACATCATATATCTATCTACCCATAAAAATGCAAACCATGCAATAGATAGAAATAAATAATAAATCTCTCCCCTTATAGGGTTACATCAACTTCATAATAAATAAATCCCAGGTTACTCTAACCTTAAATCATCTGTGCGGAAACATAAACAAATAAGTCTTAAGTAACATCAATTCTAATTATCATTATATAGCCACATAAATAACACAGTCTTCATTACTTGCTAATCTTGCCCTTGCCTTTACTAGTGGAAGGTTCGTCTGCTCTTTCGTTCTTAACTGCAATGTTATTATTACGCAAGAGTGAGCACGATTGCCCACAAGTATAACAATATAACAATGAATAATAACATACGAGAGAAATAATAACTTCGAATATAAAAGCTCAACTTTTGAATCAAGAAATGAATAACAAGAATCAAAAGAAATTCTGAGGGTCATAAGACCTTGAACTATGTCATAGGTTGTCAAGTATTTATTCTTGAAACCTTTAACAGTCATAAGACTATGGACTCTCTTCTCGTACTTAGGGGGATCATCCCTTAATACCATACTGTGCACAATATCTTAACGCTAAAGCGTAAATAATCCCCTATACAGGGTTGTTCATCTCAGTTTGACATTTGAGTCCGCACCAAAGGAAGTTTGGTTTGGATAATTCATCAAGGGTTCTGAAATTTAGAACGCTCATCAACTATAGACTAGTCGAATCAATAAGGGTTCGCTAGTCTAACAAGGTTTAATAATTGATAACTTAATTGAATAGAATCTCAAAAGGTATACAATAGAATAAGTATTGTATAACAGCATCATACTTGAAAGATTTATAAACTTTAATATACAAAACAAACTTGATCAATAATAATTAGAACTTGCTCAATGTAGAAAGGTGAATTAATCAACTTGTATAACGATAACAAGTATGGTTAGGAAAACTTGTCTCGTGCGTAGATTACACTTAATTAACTCGTTCTTTGAATTAAATCCTACATATCAATTATGTTCACAATACCAGTCAATAATAGCGTACTAAACATCATAAGTTATTCTTTGTCTAATCTCGAATTCATGATTATATTTAGTCAAATTATCATACTTATTTTCACATAATATAATACTACACGAACAAGAAGTTAATTACATAATCAACGATTCAAATAACATGTAATTGTCTTCTTGACTTGATAAAACTCATTTTAATATTTCATTATATGTCTAACAAGTTTTTATATTCATTAGACTAGGTTACTAACTCATTTCTATACTTAAATATTAAAAAAAATATTTTCTGGACATTCTGCTAAGTGGCACTGCGGCGCCACATTTGTACTAGGTCTTGGCGCTGCGGCACCGTGGCGCTACGGCTTGGTCATTGGCGCTGCAGTGCGAGTCTCAGGCCTGGAGTTGGCGCCGCGGCGCGACACTCCAGACTTTGAATTCCCAGTTCGCGAAGAACACATAATTCAGCGAAATAAACACTATAAAATCTTTAATTCTCCAAATTAAACATACCCACATGTTAGAATTCATACATAATCAATTCCCAACATTTATAGAGTGATTTTAACCCATTAAAACACATAATCACATAATTAAATTATGCAAATTGTACTATTCTTGATGTTCTTGAAGGTTTTTAAACAAAAATATAGAATTTAATACTACGGATTTGTTATAAGACCAAATCCAACCATTCTAGTTTCGTTTTGTTCGTTTTAGCATGCATAATCATATACAAGTGGAAATTTTGTAGAAAAAATTATGGTTGACATATTAAAGTTACGTATAAGGGCCATATAGCCATATAACGTACTCTGTAAATTTTTTGAAATAACAAGTCATAGTATTATGAAACTTATGATATGGAATTATATACAATATATATAAATCATGATATGCTTCTCGAATTATTACATATATTCACATAATTGTGACCCTTTTCAACTACATAAACTTTACAGAAGACTTTAAGCCATATTCATAAAAACTAAACGACGTGAAATAGAAATTGGGTTTGGAGAAATTACCCAGAGTATAATTTAGAAGAGATAATCACAGATGACTCTTTCACAATAACTTAATGATTACACACTCACAATTTCTCTAAATCTCACAATTTTTCTCTGACAAATTCTCAAACTCTCTCCCTCTCTTTCAGACTTAGAATAATAATAAAAAGAAGACGTCTGATAATAAAGGAGAAGAACTGACGCAGAAGTGGTCAGTTACCCCCCATCATGGTTAACCGCTAAAAACTCCCCTTAGGGCCTCGTTTGGCTGGTAATAAAAGGTTTCAAAAACCATTTAATTTAATAAAACCTTATCATATAGTTTAAATAATGTCACACTCCTTGTAAAATAAATCAATATCTTATTTAATTTATTTTAAATAAAATATAATAATTTCTCATTAATTCACATAGTCACATAATTAAATTTTCCTTTAATAATAATGTCAAATTATTAAATCTCTAATTAATAATTAAATTAATTAAAATAACATTAAGCTTATTAAATATTTCTTTTAATACAATAAGCTCACATAAATACATGCATCGAATAATAAAATTCTCCACATCAATTTAATAAATACAACTCATGTAATTAAATTATTCTACTATAATTTTATCAAATAATTATTTAATCTAATAATTAATTCATCGAAAAATATTTATTCACTCCAATAAATATTAAAATTAATTACAAAATCTCGGTTGTCACAGTTAAACTCATAGAATACAATAAACAACAAGTTTAACTGTAGCGGAACAAGCAATCCATTAGAAGAGTCAAGTAGAATATGATATCTACTATCTTCTATGATTTAAAAAGTTTATCATCAATTTTATCGCTGAGACTCAGCTCAATAAATAATCCACATCACTGAATTATCCATGCACTATGGGTCAAGGATATTCATTAGTATCACATCCACGAATTATCCATGCACTACGGGACAAAGATAATCGTGTTATCACTAATGGTCATGATCATGCCAATAACTGTCCATCAATGCACTACGGACCAATGAGGACTTTTACCACATCATTTGTAACATTACAGGTCATGATTATACCGAATAATTTCTGGTCATAATCATACCAATCAACAGTTCATCTGTGCACTACGGGCCAAAGATGACTTTCATTACAATATAAGCATGATGATGATGACAATGATATAAGAATTCAATTAAATGAGAGCAAATGATAAATTTTAAAGATTTATAATTCAATTTATCCAGAATTCAATAATATCCAAATTGTCAACATGATACTGCTTTGTAGAGTAAAATTCAAGAATAATATTGTATCAAAAATGATTTGGACAAAAAAGAAATCAATGTTGTCATAAATAGTACCTTGGGTGAATAGTACCCGAGTGAATAGTATCCCGTGAATAGTACTTCGGTAATAGTACCCTGTGAATAGTACCCCGACATGAAAAGATTAAAAATTATCAAGAATGCTCAGAATAAGATTTCCATGAAAAGATACTAGATGAAACACAAATTTCAAAGATATTCTACTAATTTCAAAGAGTGTAGAAGTCATACTTTAACAAAATAAGTGTAAAATTCGGAATCTGAAACGAAATAATATTGCATACATACTACAGAGTATGAAAGAAAATATTATTTCTTACGAATTTTGAACAAAAATAATATCTCTTACCAATATTGAACAAAAAATATATTCCTTAAGAATATTAAACGAGATAACATTCCTTATGAATATTGAACGAAAATAATATTTGTTGCGAATATTGAACAAAATAAAATTTCTTATGAATACGAAAAATAATATCGTAGGTGAATATGAAATAAATAATACCCCTTACCTTAAAAAGAGAGTACTTTTGACTGGTAGGGCGGAGATATTCTTGAAGAAAACTTATATTGTTTTCTACGCTCAAAGCTTTCTAAAACTCTAAAGAAATATGCTAAATATTATAGAAGAAGAATTCTCTGATTCTGGTGTGATTTTCAATTCTAAACTAAGTATCTTATTTATAGGAGAATAGAATGATACTATTTGAATTTATTTCACGGACCAACAGTTGAAAGAGTTCACGGGCTGATTTCTGTTGATCATCAGATGTCCAACTTTCAAAATATTCAAATAAAACAAACTTATATATATATATATATATATATATATATATATATATATATATATATATATATACTCTACTGATTATTTTGAAAAATAGGTAAGTAGAGAGTCCAAATAATAAACCAAATTTACAACAAATACTTCATAAAAATTCCCTCAATATTTTTAACAATATTTATTCATCAATAATATAACTTGCAATATTAACAACCAGATCATTCCCAGGAAAGAGGGGGCTTTCCGATAAGGATTTTTTCCTATTAGCGCGCAATTAGGTGACCAAACCCCTTTCCTCGACAGAACTTTCTAGACATTGTCAATAATACAAATAATAATATGAATAACTTATCATCTCAATTATTGATTTAATAATATAAAATATTGTGACAATAATTGAATCAATAACGTGAGATACTATGCATCAATTACTGTGGTCATTATTGAAATAAACTAAGGACTTCTCACGTAAGCATCAATAATCAATACCGTGTGTTACTATGCAACCACGCGTATTACTGTACTTTTACCACCGGGTATTTCAACAGTTAACAGTAAAACTTTCGTCGTTATTTATATAAAAAGATATTTCTATCGTTTTCTAACTCCGACAGTAATTTCGTTGTGGGGTCCACCAAGGATTGTCGTCTTACGAATATTTTCTGTTAAAACGAATATTTTCCGACCAATCGAATATTTGATAACAACTTGCTTACTTTGAAAAATTTATAAATATTACCCACAACTATAACATTATATCAAATCCACGCCATAATATTCAATATATTTTGAGAAAATTAATCTTTATTCATAAAAGTTGGGGTCTTACAGACTATATCCCTAAGCTCTGATATCAACTGTGACGTCCCAAAATAGGTTCACATGACCCATTCTGAGTCGCCAAATACATGGTACAGAATCCAAATACAAATCTTTCTAAATACGATAAAACATAATATGTGAGTTTTAATACAAATATTATCTCGTAGACAATATCCAAACTCAAATTAAGTCTTCATTACAATTATTATCACAATATTTCACAACATAGTGAAGACTTCTATAGTAACTATCTCGGACCATTACTCCACTCCCCGACTAGTCTCAGCTATACTTTCATTTTCTAAGAAGAATAATGGAACAAAAAGAAAAAGGGTGAGTTCAACTAGCCCAGTAAAGAATATTATGACTAAGATAATAAAGGATAAATTATTTTTAGCCTTCAACACTGATAAATCAGATAAAATATAATGGATAACAAGTTTTAGATCAACAACTGTAGCGAAAATAACAATCCATTAGAAGAGTCAAATAGAGCATGATGTCTACTGTCTTCTATGATTTAAAAGTTCATCATCAATATTTTATCCCTGTAACACTAATCAATAATTGTAAATCAAACCAACAAATTATCTATGCACTACGGGCCAAAGATATTCGTTTGTATCACCAGTGGTCATGATCATGCCCAACACATTTCCATCTATGCACTACGGACCAAAAAGGACTTTCACCATAAACTTTTATCTGTAACATTAAAGTTCATGATTATACCAATACACAATTTCTAGTCATAATCATACCAATCAACAGTCCATCTTTACACTACGGGCCAAAGATGACTTTCACCACAATATAAACATGAGGATGAAGACAATGATATAAAGAATGAATCAAGTGAGATCAAAGATATATATTAGAGATTTATAATTTAATTTATCCAGAGTTCAAGAATGTCCAAATTGTCAACATAATCACCAATTGTGGAGTAAAATTTAAAAATAATATTTAAGATTCAAATTTTAAAGATAATTTGGACAAAGAAAAGAAATATAATTCCGTCATGAATAGTACTCCGACATGAATAATACCCCGAATGAATAGTACCCCATCATATAAAGTACCCCGAATGAATAGTACCCCGGATGAATAGATTAAAATTTAATAAGAAAGTTCAGACCAATATTCAAGTGAAATGATATTAGATAAAGCGCAAACTATTAAGGATATTCTACTAATTTCAGGGATTTTCACCATTAATAATAAGGTTATGGAAACAAACAATAATTTCGTACCATAAATGGAGAAATATGAAAGAAAATGATATCCATTGACGAGTACAAAAGAAATGATATCCATTACGAGTGTGAAAGAATATACGAAACTGCAAATGGATTTTTACCCGTCATGCGGTAATCCGCGTAGACAGATCATTTTCACAACTTAATAAAGAATGAATACGAAGGGTTATTCACCAGGCATGCGGTAATTCGCGTAGACAGGTTATACCCACCTATTAATAAAGAATGAATACAAAGGTTTATTCACCAGGCATGCGGTAATCCGCGTAGACAGGTTATACCCACAGATTAATAAATAATGAATACGAAGGACAACCCTTATGAGTATGAAGCAATATCACGTACGAATATGAAAGAAGATAACATCCTTTACGAATATGAAATAAATAATACCCTTTACCTTAGTAGGAGATTGGATACTACAATAGTGTAGTACCAGAATACTCTTCTTCTTTCTTTCTTATTCTCTCTCTATAGTTTTTGTGAATTGGTGAGAAAAAAAGGAAGAAATTAGCTTCTATTTATAGGAGAATGGACTAAATAGTAACTGATTCACGGACGGTCCAGATTGATTTACTATTAAAACGGACGGTCCATGTTGATTTATTATTAAAACTTCAACCGACGGTCCATGTTGATTTACTATTAGAACTTCAACCGACGGTCCATATTGATTTACTATTAAAACTTCAACCGACGGTCGACATTAATTTACTATTAAAACTTCAACCGATGGTCCATATTGATTTACTATTAAAACTTCAACCGACGGTCTAAAAATTTAGCACGTCCCCCCGTGGAATAGTAAGCTAAACTTACAACAAACGCCTCATGACAAACACCTCTATTTATATCAAAAATTGAATAAATAATTACCACGACACATTTTTAATCTTTCAACATTTATTCATCATTAATATTATAACTCACAATATTGACAATTAGATCGTTCCCAGGAAAGATGAGTCTTTTCGATAAGGATTTCTTCTTATTGGCGCGCAATTAAATAACTTAACCCATTTTCTCGACAGAACTTTATAGACATTGTCAATAATATAAATAATAATATGAATAACTATGTCGTGTCAATTATTGATTTAATAATAAAAAATATTGTGCAGATGATACTGTGACAATAATTGAATATGAGATACTATGCAGCAACTATTGTGACAATTATTAAATAAAACTGAATGACTTCTTACGTAAGCATCAATAATCAGAGATACTGTGCAATACCGTGTGCTACTTTACAACAACGTGTATTATTGTACTTTTATCATCGGGTATTTTAACAGTTTAACGGTAAAAATTTTACCGTTATTTTTATAAAAATGTTATTTTTGTTGCTTTCTATATCCAATAGTTATTCCGTTGTGAGGTCCACCAATGATTGCGTCGTCGTACGAATATTCTCCGACAAAAAGAATATTCTCCGACCAAACGAATATTCCCCGAGAAAACGAATATTTTATGACAACTTGCTTACTTTGTAAAATTTGCACATATCACTCATAACTATAGCATTTATTAAATTATCACCTTACTATTTAGAATAATATTTAGAGAAAATTAAATCTTTATTCATAAAAAGTTAGGGTCTTACAATTTATATGTTCGTTCAGTTTGAAGAAAGGAAGGGTCCCAAAGAATCGATCTTTCTTTTAATTGTTGAATCTCTCTTTGATTGATTAATGTGTGATACCTGCCAAATAAAAGGTATGCTTAGGAAGATCGATTGATAATTAGTATTTGTTATTGGGAAGTTAAGTAGTTAATAGACGCACCTAACAACATTTAAATAAAGTAGTTTGATCCAAACCCCTCATATGCATAGTCCTTTGGAAGAAGGAGAAGGGTAGGTACTACTGCATGGAGATTGAGAAGGCTTATTGTGAGACCTCAAATGCATTGTTGTTTCAGTAGCAACTGTTTGGCTTGGTTGCACACACTTGGTATCTATCAAGTTGGATCATATGAATTACCTGTTATGGAAGTCTCAGTTTATGCATGTGCTCATTAGCATGATCTATTGGGATATGTGGATGGCAATTTTCCATGTCCAGTGCAATATTTATGTGATTCGATATACTCTATAGACGCCATTGGTACAATATTGATGATCTTGGCTTCTGGCTTTGATGACAAGATGTTTATGATCTCACGAGCCTCTTATCCATTCTTATTCAATCATAGCTGCTGCCGCCAAGAACTTATCCTATGACCTTGGGGACCTCGTTCTTAGCTGGAGCATCGAAGATGAACGGGGCTAAGCGATCTGTCGAAGCTGTGGGATGTAAAAATACATCAGCAGTGGATCATTTCGCCTTAGAGGTAAGTACCTACGCAAGCTGTAGTGGACAAAGCAGAAGTGAGAATGTCAACTTGAGTAACACAAACATTGGTGAGAACCCCAATGCCTCGTTGTAGCTCCATCTAGTAGAGAAGAAGGCGTTTAGAAACTTCTATTCAGTCCTTCATAAGGAGCGTGCACCCATATCCTCGATAGTCGGTCCTATCAGGGGGATTTCTTTAAGCAGAGATTTCGGAACTAGTCGGTGTGTCTGAATAATTAAAAGAAGTTTGATTTATACACCCGACTTTTTTGTTTGATTTGATTATGTCGAGTGAATACAATTAAATATGATCAAGCGAAATCCGATTTTGATGCAACAGAAAAAAATGAATAAAATAGAAAAAAAAAAGAAATCAATATTCATAAAAAAGATGGGTATAAAAATTTATTAGATACCGATGTAGCGTGAAGGTCCCCTCAAATATATATATATATATATATATATATATAGCTCAGTTTTCTTCGGCGAACTGGAGGGAGCGAACTAAGAACGAGCCGGCTATAGCGACGGTTTTTTCCGTCACTATAACATAGAAAATCAGCTTTCTATGTTATGGCGATAGAAAAAATTGTCGCTATAGCCGGTTTGTTATTAGTTCGCTCTCTCCAGTTCGCTGAAAAAGCGGACTGTGTGTATATATATATATATATTCAAACTACGTATAATATTTATATATTTGTATATATTACTTAATAATATATATTATATTTTAATATATCCACATATACTTGTCGATGTATAATATTATATACTATATGTTATGAAATAATTAAATATATGATACACACACGTATACACTAGTGTATGTATACAAATAGCTATATTTCATATATTACTAGCACCCATCACATACACGCACTGTGTGTGAATTATGTGTAGGTAAAATTTAATTATATATTTATAATCTGTGTATATATTTATGTTACTTAATAATAAATGTTATATTATTTTTTAAGAAAAAACCAATAATTTTTTGTCAACTTATCAAAAAAAACAAAAAACAAACTATCTTTTTAAAACCGATACCCTTAAACTTTCAAATAATTATTAAAATTATTCCAAAGCTCCAATCGTAGTTAACTAAAGGGAGATGTGGCGTCAGACGTGACAATTAATATGTACATTAGTGTTGACATGGTACTAATGTAGTATCCAAGTGTGCAAAAACAATTATTAAATTGAAAAAATTCAAAATATTTTTTATTTAGAAAAAAAGAGACTAAATTACTATTTTATTCCCTCTTTTTTCACAAGAAATGTCTCATTTAATTTTATCAAAGTCAATTTATAAAATCTTAAAGTTCAATTATTTAATTTGAATTAATAGAATAATTAATACTAGTCTATTATAGTTTGTTTTTCTAATAACTTGACAAGAGTTCATTAGTTTTTTCGGTAATTAAGTTTATACATTATTACGAACTTATTTGTATTTAAATATAATGTATATCAATAAATAATTGAAATATATAATATATATTAGATTGTGTATAAATAAATGTATATTACATATATTCATTATCAGCAATATTTTGATCATTTCATTCCACACTGATACAATTTTAGAGTAATAATGTACTTAAAACATGAATGAATTGTTTAATTATGATTTCATTATAATCTGGTTCTGATCATCATTTCATTCTTACTACAACGCTCAAAATCATTTTGAGTCATTATCTAATTAATTTGATTTAATATATACTAATTGTGATATACGAATGAAATTAAAAATAAAATATTTATACTTTAAATACATGAATTATTGACCTGAATATCTCTTTATAAGAGTCACAATTTTATGAGTAATCTATAAACTGCATCCAATATAATTATTTTGGGTAATTACTTAAAAGTATATATAATTATTATATATATCTTAGTAGGAAACAAGAAAAAATATTAATCTTTTAAATACATGGATTACTAAATAAAAGAATTATTTATTCAAAATTATAAAATTACTAAATTTTAATAATTGACCTATGAAAAAGTATTAGAGAAAAATAATGTGGTTTAATGTGGTCGACATCTTTTTGAAGAGAGAGAGAAAGAGAAAGAGAGAGAGAGAGAGTATGTGATTTCCACCTTTTATTGTATAAATGCAACTTTTTTATTAAAAAAAATAAACTAACATAAATAATATAACTAACATAAATAACACGAATAACTGAATTCTTTTTAACCTGCATCTTCAAGTGACTAATAGAAGAGATCAACTCATCTCTGACTTCTTTGAATACCAAAGATACAACTCATAAGGAATCATTCAAAATTTTTATAATTGAAAAAGTTTTCTATTTCGACATCATTATTGGAATAAAGTTTTACAGTAAATACTACACTTAATCATCATAAAAAAAAAGAGAAATATCTCTTTCTTTTCGAATTGAATCATCAATGAGCCTATAAATGAATTGAACAAGAAACCTAATTTTTTTCGGTAAGATGGATAAGAAAGACCGATAGAAGAGAATATTTAGATTTCGATTCTTATTTTATTAATTAGATGAATGAGTAGGGGTTTTTCGTATCTATGAGTTCTATTTTAAATATTGAAATATTTAAGAAATTATATATATTTTTTTCACAAAAATAGAAAGAATGTTGTCACTGAAATAGAATAAAATCGAATAATAAAAATCCTTATGTATTATATCAAAGTAGGATCTGTTTGCCAAGCCAGTCAAATCAAAGTATACAGAATTGCACCAACTTAGGATCCAATCTTTGACAAATTTTGACTTTTTTAGTTAATTTATAAAATCTAAAAATTCAAATTCAATACAAAAAATTTAGATTTTAGTATATTAAACAATTATAATTATTATAAACTAATCATAAAATATTACTAATTATTATATTTATTACTTTTCAAAATTTAACCAAATTCATAGTAATTTTAAAAATTAATATTTTATTAATTGAATTTGACAAGTCAATATATCTTTACATAATCTCAGCCTAACATGAGTGATGAGACCAGAGATAATTAAAAATAGTTTCATCCTAACTTTTTTTTAGTCGGTATAAAATTTGTTCATGCATAAATCATTTTCCAAAATTTATTTACCATACGGTAAAAATTATTGATCTAAAGACTCTTCTAAGCTCAAAACCAGACTCCGAGAGATTGACCGAGGAAAGAGAGAGAAACAGAGAATGGAGTGTTCCGGTGTCCAAACATTACCATTACCTGTGGCATCAACAAAACAGTTTCTAAAATACCCAATATCTTCAATTCATAATCTAGGGTTTTACATTGATAAATTGAATGAGGGTAATAGAATGAGGAGACCATTTTACTTGGGTGTTTCGGGATCTGCTCTAAGCTTCTCTGCTAGGGGAAGAAGAAGGTTCATCTCCAATGGAAAATCCCATTATTATAGTCCTCGCTGCAGCTCTCAATTGGCCTCGGAGCTTGCCCCTGCAGCATCTGCAGCTTATGGAGTCTTGCTTCTTGGTGGTGGTCTATTTGCCTGTAAGATTTGCTTGTTAATTGATTTTACTTTTAGTTTCTTTCATATTGGTTTATCACTTTTATTATTTGTTTCTTTTTTATATAAATTATAATCCCTTAGTCCCAAAATATAGGATTATTATCAACCTTTTGAAGTCAATTTGGTACATTTTTAAACTCAAAATGGATATAGATTCATTTAATTTTAGTCAATACAAGATAAATGTTATAAACTATCTTAAAAGTACTATTAGTTATAAGATTTAATTTTTAGTAAATTTTAATGAATCATATCAATTTTGAGTTTAAAAATTTTACAAATTGACTTTCAAAAGTCAATAATGCTCTTATAATATGGAATGGATGGAATATTTTGATATTATCCCATTGATTATGGTAATAATTTTGAATTCTACCTGCAGACACAAGAACTGGGAGTAAAGGGTCTCTTCTTGGTGGACTCACAGGAGCTGGTCTTATGGGTACCGTAAGTATTAATCTAAAGAATAAATTTCTTTATATAAAAGGATTGGTTTGGAAATTTAAGGGTGAAACTGCATTAGTGGTTCTGTTTTTATGGAATTGATCATTTTGCTAATAGTTTATTGGAATAATATTTTTGTTGTTTTCTAGAAGTGATAACATAATGGGTATTTTGTAGACTTTAGGGAGAATGGGGGAAAGTATAGTGTACTGGAGAATTCTGTATGAATCTATTAAGAAGTCTAATATCCAGAGTACAACACCAAATTACCTGAATTCCAATTTAAAGTTAGAAAAATAAATAAATTCTAGGCAACAGAAAACCAATGTTATAGTGTTCAAGGAAGTTCAATTTGGTGTATGGTGTGGTTGAAATCAGAGTTACCAGATACTCTCATAGATCTAGCAAACCACGTATTGGTACTTGCGTTTCCAAATTGGGTACTCTAACGTACCAATACTCTAAATTTAGCATACCAAAATTTTTTTTCTTGTTTCACTATAATAGAACAAGCAATTTATTATTAATCAATTATAAAATTACAGTACATCACTACTAATATAGACATAATTATGAGGTGTTCTATGTGAATACAAAAGCTAACAATAGTTATCCTATAATTATTCAACTAATCCTATCTTAACAAAATGATAAACATAATAATATCTAAATACAATATTTGTGAATATTTCCTAATACGCTCCTTCAAGCGAAACGTAAGAGAACGAAGTTTTCGCTTGTATGTGGTAGAACATCCATGTAGTTGCGTTACTAGCGAGATTATAAATCCTCGAACACTAGAGAACACGAACAATTGGCACGAGAGATTAAATAGAAACATGGCATGCATGATAAGTACTGCATATAACCAATAAGACTGGAACGTGCTTGGTTATTTGCACACTTGCAACAAATAGGGACTTTTTTGTACTTCTTGTATTAGACCTCCATAAACATACTTAGAAAAATCTATTAATTCATCAAGATATGTAATGTGGGATGTATCAAGAGAAAACATCCTCTCATTTGTTAAATGAGGTGAAGACGTTGAACAAATTAAAAATGAATCCTTGAAGATGTTCAAGTGAGAATGAGAATAGCCATTAGTTGCGGAGAAAAATGATGATAATAACTCAGACTTGAGACGAGTACAATTTACAGGAATTGTTAATATAAGATTATCAGTTAACAATGAAGAACCCATCGAACTTGTTGTATCCTCAGTACGTGTAACCACAGAAAAATGAGCATTATTTGGCTCAACAATCGTAGGCTCAATTTTAAAAGTATCAATGAAAGTGAATTGTTGTAACATTTTTTCATGTCCAAATAGAAGAGTTGACAAGTGATTAAAGGAAGGGTGCATCAAATGATAATAAACATGAACTCTGTTGTAAATAGTATCATCAAGACCTTGAACTGAAAAAATGGTAAACTCTGACTCTCTTAGAGAACCGTCTACGCTTTCAAGCGTATAAAGAAGTGATTTTGTTTCATCAAGATAACTTTTGATTGACTGAGTAGGTAACTTTTGTAAACAAAATATTTGATCAAAGAGGAGCTCAACGTACAAATTGGAAAGTGAAGCATCATTAACATTGTCATAATTGTGATAATGATTATCATCAATACAAGATTCTGGCTCAACAACGCATGGGAATCATTTATATTAGATGATTTGAAATCAGCGTTGAGCCACTACTTTGAAGTTGAATCAACCATGAGGAGAGGATGCTATGTAGATTATTCAACTGAAAAATAGATAATAAAGGGAGCAAAACTCCTGCTTCGTTTACAAGAGAAGCTAGTGGTTGTATATGCGCGGAGGTGGCGCACAAGATGATTAAAGAGGGAGAACGGTCACAAAGAGGCCAACTGAGATAGTTACGAATTCAATGGCAAAGATGGGTACCCACAACGTAAAGGCATCGGCCAGAGAACAACTGTTGTGCAGAACGACATAAAAATAAATTTGAGTCGACGGGTTTGTGAAATACGACAACATGATTGATGTTCTTGTGCTAAAGATCTCGATGAGCGGCAATTTATGACTGGACAAAAAAAAAATCTAATGGATGATATAAGCGAGATCTAAAGAATTGAAATTGTTTTGATTGGTGGAGGCAGCTTAAACTTGATGGTAGAACCTAATTTGGGTTACGGAAATTTTAGACTTACGATTGGGTTTGTAGAGTTTTTTTTTTTTAAATTTTAAAGATGGTGGTTTGGTGAAGTTAAAAATTGAGAACCTTTGACAGCAACAATGGAAGATTTTGGCACGTGGGCTCCAAAAGTAGGGTGAGAAAAAAAAGGATCAATGAGCTCTGAGGCTATTTGGCTCTGATACCATAATAGAACAAGCAATTTATTATTAATCAATTATAAAATTACATTACATCACTACTAATATATAGACATAATTATGAGGTGTTCTATGTGAATACAAAAACTAACAATAGTTATCCTATAATTATTCAACTAATCTTATCCTAACAAAATGATAAACATAATAATATCTAAATACAATATTTGTGAATATTTCCTAATACACTATAATTGCAAAAATATCAATATTATAATTAGTATTGGATGCTCAAATATTACATTTGTACTAAAATATTTATAAAACAATCAACTTTTTGATTTAACCAAAAATCTTCTATAAAACTTAGGTTTATTACATTTAGATTTTAGGAGAATTCCTAACTATAAGAACTTGCACAAAGATACCTTAGCTTATTGTGTTTTAGCTATGTGGCATACCGTGTACCCGTATTCGTATCGCGTACCAGAACGTACCACGTTTCAGGTAAACATTAGTTGAAACTTCGATCTCAAAGTAATTTTTACTAGTCAAATCCTGGACTTAATAATCTTTACCAATTTAATTTGCACAATGACCTATCAAAAATTCAACTGTAGAAGTAATTATTTTTCGCAATTATTTTATATAAGGTAATCCCCTCAATCTTCCCCTCTTTAGATAAGGTGTTTGTTATGCCTCCCTCACTTTGCCTTTATAAGATTGTCTTCTTTAAATAATTGTTGAGAACCAAATTGCATAAATAATATTAGATTAGATGAGAATCTGAACCATAAAACAGAGTGTAGAATAAATTCCACAGAGCGAGTGCCAGTCCTCATGACAACGCAATTACTCGTCAACAACTTTTGTAAGAGGCCATTCTCAATGTTTCATGTATAATAAAAGCTTTCATTGGTCCACCTCATTTGACTACTTGTTCTCAATGTTCTAAAAGGCGCTAGGCAGAAGGCGGACGGCCGAGGAGGGCCTAGCGCCTAGGGGGCCTAGGCGATATTTTTTATTTTAAGCCAGTTTTAATATTTATCTTACATTTATCCAAACAAAACAATAATATAAAGCAAAATAATATAGAAATAAAGGTAATACAGGCATTTGCTTAAAGTTCAAACACATATCCATATTGCTAATGTTAAAGTTCAAACACAAACATGTAATTGTTCAAAGTTCAAACATATTTTTAACGTATTAGTTTTATTCATAAATAAGATTGCTATTAAATAATAAAATTTAAAATTTCAAGAATTTAATTCAATATTAAAACTTAAGAAACTAAACATAAATTTAAGAATTATATTGAATTAAACTAAATATTACAAATGTATCATCATTTATATAATTTGAAGTTGGTACAAGTTCAAAAAATTACAACTATAATAAAATTATCCATTTTGACTTGATATTGTTCACTTATTATTGTGATTTGATATGCTACAACATGTATTATGAATATTGAAAATCATTAGAAAAATAAATATATCAAGATTTGGTTTGGGTAGTTATTAAAAAAAACCTCTCCGCCTAGACCCCACCTAATTTTCTGAAGGAATTTTTTTGCCGCCTTGGTGAGGCGTCAGGGAGGGCCTAGCGCCTAGGCGAGGCGCCAAGGGGGGCCTAGCGCCTAGGCGGGAATTTTTAGAACACTGCTTGTTCTCCTTCATCATATGTAAATTCACATTCTCACTTTGAAATATACAGCTTTCCAGTCACTATCTACTCATCCAGTTTATTATAAGATAATCAACTATCTCTTCCTTTTCTTTCTAACAAAACCAATATTGAAACCTTAACTTCTTATTCAGTTGTCCATGTTCTATAATATTTTTTTTAGAGCTTTATAACGGCACAAATGACACATTACAATGAACTTAAAGTCCCCATTTTCTAATTCGACTCCAAAAGATAAATGTGTTGGAAACTTCTATCAACATGTTTTGAAAAGAAATGACGCTAGACCTTCCATGATCTGAGTTCTTCAAAGCTGATATGATTCCATGTTTTATACTCCCTCCATCCAATTTTATTTGTCCTAATCAGAAAATACACGCCTGTTAAGAAATAAATTTTATCTCCAAATTACCCATCTTAACTACTCTATTATCATCTTTTTGTGTTTTAATTAATCTCCTAACTTTTTATTGGAATAACAAAATAAAGGAGAGAGAGAGAGAGAGGGGATAAAAGGAGTGGAATTGGGTTTCCAATGTCAAAGTTAATTGTGCTACTTTTTCTAATGTATGTTGTTTTAAATGTTTTTTTTTGTAAAGTTAAATGAGGGTATTATTGGCAAAATAAGATCAAAATAGTATTGAAATGTAAAGAGGATAATTAGATTTGGACAAACTAAAAAAATAAATTAGGACAAGTAAACTTGGTCGGAGGGAGTGTTTATTAATAATTGTATTTAATTTTTTTTATAGTAGTTAAAAGATTCCTACACTTTTTATGTATTAGTGATTGTAGTGGTAATAAGTGGCTCATTTATAGAAGTTGTGGGTGTAATTAGAATTAGTGGTAGAAGTGGGTTAGAAGTCTGTTTTAGTGGGTAAATTTTATTGTAGGACATTATATGTATAAATAGGTATCATTATGATGACTGGAAGTGTTGAAGATTATTTATGAAAAACCAGAGTGCATCTCTAATGGAGGCTTGGTTCTCTATTTGAATCGAAGGTTTTTGCTCCCCTTGAAGTGGGTCTTCTTCCCTATTTCTTTTTTATTTTTTTCTTATTTTGAAGCCGATTCATAACAAAAATAGATTTCCAAGTGATGACATTCATATGCCGCTAACTGTAGCTTGAACTATATACCCCAGCTTTCATCATGTTGAAATAATTTAAGATCAAGCAATCCCAACTCTCTCTAACGCTATCATAATATATCTTCCTTTGCATCATTATTCACAATGGTGCAACTTACTCCGTGGATGGACACATTGAAAGCACCATCCCATTGCCCAATTTCATGCCAAAATCCTACACTGCAACCATCTTTTATAGAAACTGCCTATTTGTAATGCCTTATACACATTACTCGGATGTTGTCTTTAACTTCCCTCATAGTCCAGTCCCCACGAGAATCTGACCTTTTACTTCCCTTTTATTAATAATAATAATCCTCAAGTTGAATAATTACATAGCTAGATCCTGTTAG
The DNA here is from genome assembly GCA_016801055.1 of Panax notoginseng. Lineage (NCBI taxonomy): Eukaryota > Viridiplantae > Streptophyta > Magnoliopsida > Apiales > Araliaceae > Panax > Panax notoginseng. The sequence continues at coordinate 59,876,452 of CM029022.1, forward strand.
TGCTTCGTAAGGCAATGCATGGGAAGGTAAACCAACATCCTCAACTAAAACCTCCACTTTTGTCTTAATCTTCCCTGTAACAATTTTTTGTTTTTTAGTCAACCAAATTATGACTTTGTTATCTAGTTTGCACCTTTTTCCTCATCATCTTTTTGTTTGGCATTTGGGATTATATTTAGTCTTTGTGTTTGGTGGAGAATTTATTGCTTACTTGGTTGAGATGCTTTGGAAGGATGAATCTTTGAAAATGTGCAATTTTTTTTGCTCTTTGGGGAATTTGGAATAAAGTGTAATGCACAACTTTTTAGAGACAACCAATCGTCTTTTGCTTTGCTGAGACTGAGAGATAGGATCATTTTTTCTTACTTCTATAAGGGTCTGTCTTGGGTGCTTTAGGGACATCTTTGAAGGGATTGTAGAGCTTCTCTTTTTTGATTGTTTCCTTCTTTTTATTTGCTCTACTTATTTTGGAGTGCAGTTTTGAGTGTTTGTCCTCCTTAAATTGTCTATATTCTCTTAATAAATTTCTTTTTTACCTGAATAAAGACATAAAAATATGAAGTGTTCAGTCAGAAAAAGATTTGTCCCTCTTGGGTTGGCAAGTTCCTTCTCATCAGAGTTCTTGTTGCAGTTCTTCATTTTTTAACATAATTTTAATTGTTCCTATCCATTGTAAAGAGCCATGAAACATTTTGTCTACTTGCCAACTTTTTGTTGCATGGTACAGTTCTATGATCATTTTGACATTAGTATAGTGAAAATGATTTACTGAGGTTGCTTCTAGCCACAGTAATTGTATAATGCAACAACTACTTGCATTTTGTGAACGATGACTTATGGATGCTTCTATGCCTTGGTTAGTGTGATTCCAAGGATTCAGATAATCCTTGGTTCATTTCGTCGTTTCCTTTCCTTTTTCTCCCTAAAGTATCAAGAATGCTCTTTTTTCATTTTGTAGAAATTATATTTTGGTTTCAATTAAAGTATATCTGAATATGTTTTGAGTGTTTTGGACATTTTATTGATTTCTTCATATAATTCATCGGAGATGGTATGCTATTGGTTTTTTTTCTTCTTAAACCATGCCTTCATGTTCTCCAGCGCAACTGACTAAATAACCATATACCATTACAGCCATGCATTGTGAGTTATATCAATTTGCTCTCCATTCTATTTTGTCTGGCCATAACATTAGTTAGACCACATGCTAACATGTTTCCTCTATGATTGGACATTTGAACCCCACTACTTTCTCTCTTCCCCATTCTTTAGCTTTACTCTCCATCCTAGAACTCTTCACGTTAGGAAGCTGCTTCTTTAATGGGGAGGAGCTGCCCATTGTAAAGTTAATATCAGATATGGTGATACTCTATTTCCTTGGTCCGTTGAGATTTCCCTTTAGTTAAATTGTTGGAGAACGTGAGTGGAAGATTAGATAAGTGATCTCATTATACATCTCGTGTAAATGGATTCTCCCTTTTTTCTTTGCCTTTTGAATATAACAGAAAACAAAACGAAACAAAAAAGAGAAGGATAATAAATATCACCTTTGGCAGTATGCTTTGAAAAGACCATTCTTTATTCCCACTCTCTACTTGATAATAAAACTTCTAGTACCAGTCTTACTCCTTTAATATGTAATGTGGTAAACCTTAATTGCACTTATTTTTACTTCAACTATTTATCTTTCCCCCCCTACACACTCAACGATGAATAATTTTCCTTGAAACTTTAATGGTTCATTATATGAAGAATATGATATCTTTATCGTCACTATGTTCCCAGGCTAACTTACTATTATTTACCAACTAAAATAGCATATAAACATCGAGTACATTTGACATTGGGAAAGGGATCCTCCTGTCTCAATGTTTTGGAGTTCTAAATCACTCTATTGTGTCCGCATTACTAAAACTGTAAATTTCCTGAATAGATCGCACCCTTCTCATTATCTTCCAGGAATTGTAACAGATTAAACTATGCGTGCTCACAAGTAGGTTCAGAGACTGAAAAGATTTAACCATGCGACTCATTGGTGGGAAAATTTTAATTCTAGGTTGTCAGGAAAGGGGTAAATTGAGTAACTGAGTATATTATGGTAGATTATAGTCGGAGTAAAAATACATGTGGGTGCATGTGGAAGTTAGTTGCATCCGAGTGTTGGATAAGAAAGTAGCATATGATTGCTTAATCTAGCTTTATTTTCAGCAAGTTTCTTTTTCTCAAAATAGATGTTACGTTGAAGTATTTGTAAGCATTATGAATTCAGTAATTGAAATGAAATGAAGAGAAGCTTATGAAGCTTTCTCCTTATTTTTCTATCTATCTTTCTTCTGTCACAAACTCGGTGATGAACACTGAGCTTTCTCTCATTCTTTATCCCAAATTCTACCTACTTTCTATCTATATTTATTTTTGTCTTATTTTTTGGTTAGGCCTCAACCCTGACAAATTTGTATCAGAGCACAAGTTCAAAGCCTAAACCATCTTCTTCCTCCTACTATTTTCTCATCTTAATCTCAGTTGTAATCTTTTCTTTCATCTTAATCTCATTCTAATCTTGCTATGTAATTTTTGTTCTTATTCTTCTCTCTTCAAGCTACCTCAAATTCTCATTTTTTTCCCCTAAAATCTGTAATGACCTAGAATTTTGTATAATGAATTATTAATAGAAATGAGGAATTATTTGAAAATGTTGTGTATACTTATGTGTGCATGTGAACTTATGTGATATGAAGATATGGAAATAGAAAATTCCATAAATAAGAATTGAGAATGAATTAAATATGAGATTATAAATTATGAGAATATGTGACGAGCTTAAGTTAGGAACTAACTAAGCTTGGGAGAATAAGTCTTGTGTGACTTGATGAATAATTAAGATGAAGGAATAATCAAGTGTGATTAATTCATGGAAGATGATGGGAAATAAATCCAAGATGATAATTAATTAATTTATGAATTAAGTGTACAATAAATAATAATTAAGTCCTATTAATTCTGTGTATTGGCTCAATGTAAATTAATATTGGGTGAACTAATGAATGCATGCTTGCATGAGAATTAAATAGCCCAAAGCTTTAGTTACTAATAAAATTACTAGAATGCTAGTAGAAGTTTATTTTGGCCTAATGATTTAATCTTACACTTGTGTGGGAAGTCCAAAATGAAAATAAAATGAGTCCATGTGCATGGCCTAATTATAATCCAGTAAGGAGGCCACCTTCTAGAAGGCCCCATGTGAAGAAAAAAGAAGAAGAGAAAATAGATAGAGTACTCCCTCCTCTCCTAAATCCGGCCAAAGGGCCTAGATAGTAATGATGTCCTAAATTTTTATTTGTTTAGTCATGTGATGGAAGTGATGAGCTAGGAGGTAGCCCAAGTGTAGAATTAGGATAGCCATGATATCCTAATTTCTTTATTTGTTTAGGCCATGAGGTAGAATTGATGGGTTAGGATGTAGCATTAGGTTAGGCTTTTTACCTAATCTTGAGTGACCATTGGATAAAGCAATCTTATGACGGCTAAATACGTGTATTATACATGTATATGAATATTATACGTATGGGAATTCTCCTACAAATAGGAGTTCCTAATTCATAAGTGAATTTACTTGAAAATTTGCTTAGTGTTGCTGGAGAGAAAATAGTGAGAGAGGGAGAGAAAGAAAAATCTAGAGGAAGTTCTTTCAAGTTGGTGGTTCAAGTGAAGTCTCGGAAGAGAAAGAAAGTGGAGGCCTTCTACAAGTTCTATCTCCAAGAGAAAAAGAGCTCATAGAAGGTATAATGCTTTCTCACTAGAATATATTCAAGTTTATAAGTATAGTTAAATATGTAGATAATCTTGCATGCTTGGTTGTGAGAGTTTTGTTTGTTGTGGGATCATGAAGGATCCGAAGGTATAAGGATGGGTATTGGAAGGAGAATATGTGATTTGTATGCTTTATATGTGTTTTAGGTTAAAATGAACCATAAAAAGGCATGTGAGCATGAAACCTAAGTTATAATACTTGAAAACATGAGATTTGATGTTAAATGGCATAAAATATATAAGCTATGTGCTTGATCTAAAAATCTTATGTTGAACATCTATAAAATATGAGAACACTCTAAGTGGAATCATCAAAATCAGAGTTAAAACGAACTCATGACGAATCATTTAGTAAAACATGTCAAAAGTGACACCCTTGATTGGAAAAACAATAAGTTTGGCTAGGTAAATATTTTGAAAAATTGTTTAAGAGATCAAATATTGAAGATATATGAGTTTATGAGATAATGGAATTGGTTTGAACTCATTTGGATAAGAAATGAACAAGTTATACAAGATTGAATCAACAGAGATAGAAATCAAAAATGTTGAATAGAAAAGAAAAAAAAAACTAAACTTGAGCACCTTGACTTCCAGCGCCGGGGTAGAATTCCAACTTTTGTATTAATCGCGGGGTAGTATGGTGGTAAATCCCCTTTTTGTTCACTAGGGGATAGATATTAGTTGACAGTGGTTATCAGAGATATGCTAGAGAATAGATAGATAGATGATTGTGAGGCATTTGTAGAGTATGCCCCTTGATACTTTTGTACCATGTACCCAATTATTGGCATATTTGTCAATGAATATAAATGCATATTAGATACGTTTTATGATATTGAGCTATTGCTTTAAACATGGTTGATTACAATAGATGATATAATAATAATGTATAAGTGTTATCAAATAGAACATGCCGCCAAGACGTAGAGTACTAACACCAGAAGAGTCCGTCAACAACCGGGGGGGGGTGTCAAATAGACCTTATGCAGAGACTCGTAGACTTGCTAGAAAGGGCGTTCCAACACTGAGGTTCTGAACAAGTAAATCCCAATCCCCCAGTGGGTTCAATAGCCAATTTTAAGGATTTCAAGATAGTGGGACCGCCCAAATTCAAAGGGACGACAGATCCGATTGAAGCCCAGTTCTGGGTGAATGAAATAGAGAAGGCGTTTGAGATCGCCAATTTGGGAGAATCAGAAGACTGCATTTGTAGCATATCTGATGAAAGGGGAAGCCAATTTTTGGTGGGAGACGAATAAACAACGGGCAGGAAGAGTGATAGCGTGGGAGAGATTTAAGGAGCTATTCTTTGATGACTATTTTCCGAAGATTATGTAAACAAGAATGGAGATGAAATTTCTGAACTTGAAGTAGGGAGAGATGACAGTGGCACAGTACACCGCAAAGTTTAACGAACTCGCACCGCATCAAGTCGACACAGAGGAGAGGAAAACTAGGAGATTCGAGCAAGGCTTGAAGCCATGGTTGTACAACAAAGTGGCAGTTCTACAGATCGATTCGTTTGGAACTCTATTGCAAAAGACAAGAATTGCAGAAGGGGGCAGCGAGGCACTGAGTCAGTACCACAAGGACAAGAAGAATAAGAAGTCTGGAGGTGAGAACCGGGGAGGTAGCAGTGGTGGCAGTAACACAGGCAAGAGGAAGTGGGATGGGAACAACATCAGCAACAGTAACACCCAATCAGGGAGTGGCCAGGGACCATTCAAGAGAATGTCAGAACCGTGTACGAAGTGTGGCAAAAGCCACCAAGGTGAGTGTATGAAAGGGAAGGGTATCTGTTATAACTATGGCCAAGAGGGACACATTTATCCAAATTGTCCAAACCCGAAGAGGATTAAAGGTTGTTTTGAATGCGGCATAGTTATCAAGGCACCAAGTTGAGGCAAATCGACAACCGGAAGCTTAAGCACTTAGTTGACAAAGCGCCCGACTAGTCGTCCGCAAGTCGACAAGTCGTTAACAATATAAATTTTATACGTATAAAATTATATATATTTAACATTTATATAATTATAGTTTTAATGATTTTTCATATTCAAAATGCAGGTTATAGCATATCAAATCACAAGGAGAAGCGGACAAGATCAAGTCAAAATGATAATTTTACTATAGTTATAATTTTTTGAACTTTGTACCAACGGACTAGGGAGACCAAGGAGTGAATCTAGTTCTCTTATTATGAAACGGGTACGCCTTTCATTCAATCAAGTCTTCCAAGGCGACGCCTGGTCATGACGACAAATTAGAGAACAAAGCGCACACCGTTGTGCCGATCACCAAGTCACACCCTTGCCTAGCTTCCTCTGCACGACATGGAAGCCTAGTCATCGACTAGGTAAATACTTGATAAGCATTCATTGAACTGGTTCATATAATCTATTCTCTCTAATCTTAATATTAGTTCTAATATCTTATCTATCATCTTAATCTCAGTTCTCATCTTAACATGATAGCGAATTGCATTTTGGTATAACGGTCCAAAACATTTTGTTTTGAAAGATCAAATGTGGCAATCCAAAACTTTTTCTCCCTATTTATTTAAACTTCTACTACACAGGCATAATTACAACTTTCCTTTGTGATTTACAAATTAGAAACATTCTCTTAAATAGCCCTTTGACATGCAACTAATGACTAAAATCAAATCCAATGGAAGGCCAAGATTGGCTAACTAGAATCATCCTATAAAATATCTAAGATATTTAAAAAGTATTATAATCACTTGAGTAAATTTTAAACATTCTATTAGAAATCCTATTATGTAAAGAAGATTATAGGGAATACCAACTAATGAAGTCAAATGAACGCCTTATGGGTGTTAAGTAAGCGATGAGATGTCATAATCTCGTGAAATATGCTTATTTTGACATTACGCGTAGAAACAACTCAACCAGTTTTAACTATCAACCAATGCCAACTATATCTTAACTAATTAGCAAAGAAAAAAAAAGCTATATCTTAACTAATTAGCAAAGAAAAAAAAAAGCTATATCTTAACTAGTTTTAACTATATTTTTTTAGAAATTTATTCTCTGTGCACCATGTGACGGATAAACGTATATCATACCAATTAAGCGATTCAAAGAAACTTACAGTTGAATCATATCAGATTCAAATATGCACGGTCACAAGTAGGCTCAGAGAATCTGAAAAGATTTAACTATGCGTCCCATTGCTGGGGGAATTCAATTCTGGGTTCGTCTTGTCAATAATAATATCCATTCATATCCACAATCAAGTCACTTTTACCCTCAGTACTACTTACTATCTTTTATTTTGGCTCTTTATTTTTTAATTACTTTGCTATTCTAACATGAATGAAACTATTTGCTTCAATGATTGTTGTATTATACTGAAAAACCAAGGTAAAAGTTACTATTGTACATCTATACATACACAACCAATCTTTTCTGTTAATAAGACGTAGAATACTTCGTTACTAGCTCTTTATTTTAATGCAGATATACATTGTTCCCTTCATGTAGGCTTATTTTCTAATGCAAGCATCTGGAACAAAGGAAATAGGTGAAGCCCTTGCATTCGGTTCTGCTCTCCTTTTCGCCAGTGTGTTTGGTAAACCATTCTACATAAAGTTGTTGCTTTCTTGACGTACTTTGGTGCAAGGATTGCTCAATTAGGCAAGGGCTTACCTCCTATATACCCTGCATACAAATATTGATGCTTGTTATACTTATTTTACACTTTTGTTGATGAAGGTATACGATTGGCAGCTACTCGTAAGATAATGCCAGCGGGCCCTCTTTTAGCCCTTTCTATAATTGCGTTAGCTATTTTTATCTCTGCGTATCTTCAAGAAACTGTTTGACGGGAGATTTGTTTGCTGCTGAACTGGAAATATTCCTGCAAATGGAATTAACTTCGAGTTATCTCGACTTCTTGTTTCTTTCCCCTGGATTCAACCCGAGCCAGAGTCTGCTACTGATCCATCCGGGCTGCATTTTATCTTGGTAACTTTTTGAACATGTCCTCCAGTTCTTGTTCAGTTAGTTCTAAACGTTTGTTCATCTTGAAGTGTACCCCAAGTACAGCTATTCATCAAGATGAAAATAAATAGAGGTATATGTTCTACCTTAAGGTTGCATTGTGTTGGACTTTTAGTATTTGTATGGTGTAGTACAGTGTTGATGTGCTTTGCCAAATAAGATAGACTTAACTGACTACTCTCTAACAATTAATACTAAATCCATTCCACAAAAACTAAAAGGTCCCATTTGCTAAATATGCAAACTTTAAGGATATATTTTTTTTCTTCACGTTTATCTAATTTAGTCGTGGTGGCAATAGTGGTGAAATAGTCGGGGAGGAAAGCTGCAAACGAATCTGGAGTGCAAATGAGTTTAATATTCTATTAAATAGAAGTAAAGTAATTCATAATCAACATGTACAATACTTCTGTGTTTACGAGTCAAAATTCAAATTGAGGAGTTAAACTTGAGAACATTACGTCATTTTATATTATCATCAATATAAAGTTGAATTTTATGTTTTTTTTTAATGCAAATGAGACTATTATTTTGGAACAGACAGGAGTATTGTGGATGAGCGGTAATATATATTGTTTTATTTGAGAATTTCTCATAATTGTTGGAGTTTCAATAAGAAAAATAGACATTTGAATGCATACCATGATCCTCTTCATGTAAAAGCACATTTCCAAAATCTTAGGTCTCCAAAATTTCTGAAAGTCATTTTTTCACATCTTAATAGTTGTCCCTAATTTACTTTATCTTTCTCTGTACTATATGCCCACAATATGCATAGGACTCTTCTACTCTCATCCTCTCTTCCCCTCGAGTGAAGCTTGCAAGGAGATGACAAAAATTAGCATAGAATCAAGTTATATATCATAAGCACTTAGAAGTGATTAATCTCATTTGAATATTTCTAGTCTTTCAGTCATCTTTTATTTTAGATTTGTGCCCCATAAATTGCCAGTACTATGGGGGCATGCTTGCGTTTACTAAACAGAAAAATCAAACATGTTTTTTTGCTATTTTTTTTCAAAACACAGTTGTTTTTCCGGCATATATAGCTGGACTCTAAATTTGGGTGGAAGTTAATGCAACAATTATTCTTTTTCTATTGATTATTTTTCGATCGAATATGCAAAACTTCTACTTGCCTCTACCATAAACGTCTCTTTCTTTTTACGTTTGATATGTCACTTCCTTTCACAACATCTACTAATTCAGAACTTAAGTTTAAAGTCTAATTTCAACGTGCATGTTTTTGGGGAGGCGCTAATATAAACGAATGACGAGTGCTTTTCTTTGGCTGATCTTATTTAGATGAGAACTTGACGAGTTGAGTCATTCCATTTTCACCTTCATTACCCCAATCCAAACGCAGTATTAAAGTTTTATAGGACCTCATTCCACTTGTGGGAAAAGAATGGAGGGGGGAAAAAGAAGAGTTTCAACATATCACTAATTCCGAATTGATTCTTCAATACAAAAAGGGAAAGAAAAGAAGTAAACGATGAACCCTATATTTAGAACTGACAAAAATAAGTGGTTCTTACATATAGAATTGAGTATTTAATTGTCAAACCACTTTAGCATGTGCCGTGAAATTGTTATTATCATTAGATATGTGTAACACTATTGACGTTTTTCCACCACCAACTCAAATGGTATCATGAATTGTGTGGGACAGAATGATTATGCTTAAAACACCTTTCTTCCTCTAACCGTAGCATAATTGATGGTTAATATTGCAAAGTAGTTGAATATTAGGAGATTTGATACCTTTATTTTGTAGCCTACTCTTTTGGTGGGTGTTAGTTGCAGCCCTCATTTTTTCATTGACACCTCCATAGTTAAAAAATCTCATTAAAAATTATATGATTCTGAGTAAACTTCTTTTTCATGTTTTTTCAAAAAAAGCCAAAAACACCTCAAATACAGTAAAACTATAAAAACAGAACAAAAACCCTTTACATGAACATAGAATTAAGTTTTTACATGAGCTAGTCATTAAAGCCCAAGCATTCAATAACAAAAGTAAGTTAAATAACTAAGAACTAAACACTTGCATCAATCGATGAACTCAACAGTCGTTTCGCAATTGGTGAAAGAGGTAAGCATCTTGAATTTCTCCATCTCTTCTGGCTTCTTCGGTGAAGTTTCCAGTCTGAATTGACCTGGTAATCCTCGTCGTCCATTGATACAATGCGATGGTAGTCAGAAGGAGGGAGTTGAACAAATGTTCGCGTCATGGGGTGTTTATTAGTTTAGGATTTTTTTGATGAATTATGAAGTGTGAATGAGAAAGTAAGAGGTGCAACTAGTTCGCACCTACTCTTTTTTTGCCACATCAACATCTCCTTAATTCTAAGAAACTAAACTACTCACTTCGTCCCACAAAAGATATATATATATATATATATATATATATATATATATATATATATATATATATATATATATATATATGGTATAAACTCAAAAGTGAAGCTTTTTTGACTTTTCTATTTTATCCTTTAAACTTTCTTTATTAACTTTTAACTTTTTTTTCTCTCTTCTCCTATTTTTTAACATTTTATTTTCCCTCTTTTAGCACACGTAAACTAGTATATATAAATTTTGAAGCCTTTTTGGCTTTTGAGAATGCCCCTCAACTTTAAGATAATTTATATTTTGTCCTTTAAATTTCATAAAATATTTATTTTACTCCATATAACTTAAACATGGAATGTTTGTGTCAGAGAGTGCTAATATATATAAAGAAATTGTTCCACTAAAAGTCCTTTATGGGTTAGTACTTTAAATTGTAAATTAAATAGCTTTCATATATTTTTACTGATTTTAATATATAATTGATAAAATACGATTTATCACACTCTAGATACTTTTATTTTAACTTTAGATCCTTAAGAATAATTATAACATATTTTTTTTGTTAAACTAATAACTTGTTTATCAATTTTTATACTTTTTAATTATTATTTATATTTAGGTTCGTTATTATATGATCTGATTTTATTTGTCTTTTAAAAAATAGTTTGCTTGAACTTGTCCGTTTATAACCCTAACAACAAGTCACATTGTTTAATCGAATTATTATATAATTTTGACCAAAATATTTTGATAAACTAAATTTGAAAATAAATGTAATTAGAGAAAGAAAAAACTATAAATTTTGAGGTGAAGTTACAATTATGTGTTTCATATCTTCAAATCTTGTGTTGAAAAATATGTAAAATAAACAAATCATATAATTTGAATTACAACCATAAAAAAAAGGAAAAGAAAAAGACAAGATTAGATAGGATGGAAGTACCTTCATGTTACGGCATGGGCGGTTGGAATTATTCTGTACAATTATTTCTTAGGTTTAGTCTCCTAATTAATTTTTTTACGTATTTTGTTCTCAAGCTATATTTATTTTATCATATTAGTCACCAAACTATAGTTGGTTTACAAGTTTAGTCCCCAAATTATAGTTATTTTTTGTAAGACCCCGACTCTTATGAAATAAAAGTTTAATTTTCTTTATGATTATTTTTAAACAGTAAAATATTTAATTGATAAAATGTTATAGTTAAGGGTGGTATATGCAAATTATCATAGAAGCAGTTTGTCGAAAAATATTTTTTCTATTGGAGAATATTATATTCGGTAAAGTACGACCGCGCCGAAATAACCAATCATTGGTGAGCCCCATAACGGAATAACTGTCGGATAAGAAAAACGACAGAAATAACCTTTTTAAAAATTGACGGCAAAACTTTTACCGTTAACTGTTGAAATACCCGATTATAAAAGAACAATAACACACGTTATTCCACTGTAGCACACGGTATTGTACACTATTTCTGATTATTGATTCAATAATGACTATAGTAGTAAGCACTCAGTGTTTCATTCAATAATTACTACATTAATTCATATTATTGATTCAATAATTGTATAGTATTTCATATCATTAACTCAATAATTGATAAAGTAATAACTGCATAGTGTTTCACATTATTAAATCAATAATTGTCACGGCACGATAATTCATATTATTTGAAATGATATTATTAATTAGCATTATGGACAATGTCTAGAAAGTTCTGTCAAAGAATGGGGTTATGTTATCTAATTGCGCGTCAGTAAGAAAAAATTCTTATCGGAAAGCTCCATTTTTCTTGGGAATGATCTGGTTGCTAGTATTGCAAATCTATGATATCTGTAATATTATTACATTAATACAGTAATACAGAAAATGGATTTATAATAATAATGAGTACTAAATAATAGTCTTGGAAGTCTAAAATGTGTTTAGAATAGTTGTAAAATGTGTTTAGAATAGTTCTAAAATGTATTTTGAATAGTTATAAAATGTGTTTAACATATTTCTAAAATGTGTTTTGAATAGTGTTAAGTTTTTGCTATAAATAGGGATGTTAAGTAGAATGATTTTCATAACTCTCTTGCTCATCCTTCCTTTCACTTTCTAAATCATTAGTGTAAGTGTCTCTGAAGTGCTAAGATTATCTTAAGTTTTGGTGCACTAATTGTTCAACTTCATAGAGAGCAGTAGGGCTGAGCAAGTAACCAAATTGGAACCGAAACCGCACCAAAAATCGCACTAACCGCACCAATTAAAATCGCACCAACAGTTCCGGCGTATGTGGCGGTTTTAGGTGGGTTGAATAACCAAATTTATGGTTCCGATTTGGTTACTAGCCAAAACCGCACGCATAAAATCGAAACCGTACCATGTGTGTGTATGTATGTATTATCTCTAGTAAATTCTAAAGTTACTTTTCACTTAAACACACTCAGAGAAAACTTCAGTCTTGCATTGTCATTTTTTCACCAATTGAAAGAAGATGTTAGAGGCTATAGAGTTAATAATTAAGCAATTGGGTTTTGGAATTTTGAATTTGTTTGATGCGTTATTGGAGGGGCTTATAGTTGAGGGGCTCAAGCACTTGATGCATTGGTTAATGTCAATGCTATAATAGTAATAGTCTAATAGATTATTTTTCAAATTAGGTATAGTTAGGATTATATTGTATAAATCTTCCCTGCAATATATGAGATAGAATTTCATTCTATCTCCAGTATATACTTTTAATTTTGGGGGAACTAGATAAACATTCTTGCTTGTTATCGAATATATGGTTTCTGTTGTTTTATATAACGTATGTTTTAGTTTTAAAGCATGCTTGATATAATTTCCATTGCCGACTCTGTCACTAAGTTAATTGCTCGATGTAAGTTTTATGTTAAATTTTATTGAAGGTTTAGATTTTTTTGTTGTTTCAATTGGTTTTGGAACCGAAATCGCACCAATTAAAATCGCATCGCACACTTTAAAACCACACCGCACTAATCACAAGCAGTTTCGTGTACGGTTTTAAAATTTTCAAAACGCACTTAAGCGATTTTGGGCGTGGTTTGGACTTCCAACCGCACCATGCTCACCCCTAGAGAGCAGTATCCAGTCACTTGCTAATTGAGGTCAAGGATATCACTTTTTCATATTCGTAAAGGATGTTAATTTCTTTCAATACTCGTAAGAGATATCATTTTCTTTCATACTCCATATTATGTAAGTGATATTATTTCTGTAACGACCCCAAAATTCATACAATTCATCTCTCGACTTCGATCATTAACAATAAGTCTAACTTCTAATTTTACATCATTATTTGATGTTAAACTTAATAAAATTGCAGAATAATTTAAACTTTTTTGTCTTCTTTCTTTACTATCCTTGAATCACAACCTTTATCGTTTACATATCCTTGAATCAAGTCTATTTTATGATTCGCTTCATCAAAGTGATTTTATAAAATCTTTCCTTTCAACCCGATAATCTTTACATATCAGATAACTCAAACTTTACAGCTTATCGTTACATAATCATCGCGATTTATCAAGTACATCATCTCGAACCTTAAACATGGTTCAAAATAATAACAACTCAACCAAAGTATTTAAATCTTTATGCATTACATGCGATTCATGTCATTCAAGTAGCACATAGCGTTACCTTGAATCCTTAACATGCAAAAGTGGTTATTTGCAAGGTTGAGCTTGACAGCCCAGTAAATCTAACATCTTTCATGCATCACATAGCACATAAGTAACATGTTCAGATTATACAACATAATCATTAGACTATCATATCATACATGCTTCAGTTCACATAACAAATATGAAAATTGAGTTCCTTACTCAATTAGCATTCTTTACTAAATCAATGTAGTCATAAATTGACTTTAACATTTCAGGCTCACAACATATGTAATATCTTTGCAATATAGATTAAAAAAATTCATCATCAAGTACACATAGCAGATAGGAACTAAAAGACTTGTCTGGTTCGTTGATTATCAACTACCTCGTAACCGCTTCACGTTTATCCTATAATAGTTTAGAAGTTTATATAGACAAGCATCCGTTACATATACACGATGATTTCTCATTATACCTTTTTAAACGTGTGATATTCATTAGTATGAATTATAATCAATTTCTTTTAACCATACTTCCAGCCTTTCTTCAATGGCCAAAAACAGGGACTGACGCTGCGGCGCCAGGTTTGTTCTTACAACAGGCGCTGTGGCACCAAAGTCAAACCTCAGTTGACCCGATTTAGGCGCTGCAGAGCTCGAAATAGCCTAGGGCCCAGCGCTACGGCGCTCCTTAGCAGACCCAGATTCTATAGTTTATGTTCTTCATGATTTTTCGACCCTTTCTCCTTCCAATCTTCATAACTTGAGTTATACACATCCAATTGAGTCCGTTTTTGACTCTATGGACTCCTGACTCCTAAAACAACATTATACCATAAAATCAACACCTTTGGAAACACCAAAGACCATTATTATGACCCAAATTTCAAGGTTTATACTAATTTTTCATGTTTTTAACATGTTTATCGTAATCATTCATCACAGGTTCGATTTCAAACAAAATCAATCCGTTTAACCTTCGTTGTTTTCATTTTTCAACATACTAACAACATCAATTATCAATTTCATATTCCATCCATGAACTAACTGTGACAACCCGAAAATTTATAAGATCTTGAGTGATTAAAATAAAGGTTAAAGAATAAAACCTAGAAGGGAATTTGAGGATTAATTAATTTTTTTTAAAGAACCTATATGGTTTACTATTCGAAAGAGAATAGAGAAAATATGGGTTACAAAATTCCAAAACCCTAGAAATGAATTTATATGTACTTGAAGGAACATTAAGGATAAGGTACTATGATACTTATAAATTTGATGTGAACTAAATGGTGTCATAAATTTTATAATGATACATGTAGAAAATTTTATTAAGGAAATGAATTTCAAAAGAAGTGATGCTATAAGGCTAAAGAGAATGAGCTAATTATATTTTTAGCCAGATAAGAAGAATGATTAATTAAAATTAATCATACAAGTATGAATGAAAAGCTTAATTATAAAAACTTGTGAAAAATTATGCCTTAAATGGTAATTTAATAGAACCCAAAAATATTAAATTGGGAGAAGTCAAGGATGGTGGACCCCACTAGGGTGTGATAATTGGTGATGATGGTTAAAAGTGGGGAAATGTCTATTTTGCCCAAAAAAAATTGTTAATAACTTTTGTGCCCTAAGAAGAAAATTGCTAGGAAGTTTCTTAGTAATGATGAAATGACTATTTTATCCCAAGAGAAAATTATTAATAACTATAGTGTCCTTATAGGAAATTTCCTATTGAATGATTAAATGACCAAATTTCCATTGAAGAATCTCAATAATGACCCTTGCATCCTAGAGAGAAATTTCTAGGAAGTTTCCTAGCAAATGACCAAATAACCATTATACCATTGATAAAAATTACTAGTGACGAATATGTCCAAGAAGGAAATTTCTAGGAAATTTCCTAGAGATGGTGGAATGATCATTTTGTCCTTTTCTAGTAATGGCATAATGACATTTTTGCCCTTGATGGTAGCTAACTAATTGGCCAAATTAGTGTAGGGACTTTTACGTCATTTGATTAAGCAAAATTGTGCATTAAAAATAAATCAAAATTGGGACATTTTGGGGGAGGAGTATCCGGCCAACAAAAGGAGAAAGGAATATGTGGTGTTATTTTTTTCAAAGATAAACATCATTACAAGCTGGGTGTTACAAATTGATTTGGCCACCTTATTTCACCACATTTACAAGCAACCTTATATTGAGTGAGAGAAAGAAAGAGCATGAATGTGGTGAATGTATCTTAGAGATACATATCATATCTATAACTCTTTTACAAACAAAAATCTTTTTTTTCTTTCTCTGTCCTCTCATTTCCTATTTTTCTAGCAAAAGAAAACTAGAGAGAGAGAGAGAGGGGAGGGCCATTTCGACTGGAACAAGGAAAGGAAGGGAAGGGAGGGGTTTTTGATCTTCCTTCTACCCAAAATCATCATCCACTTTGAAAGATCAAGGAAGAATAGCCACAAATCAAAGATATAAACATATTTTATCAAAGTTATTTTTAGCTGTTTAAATCAAAACTTGAGTTTATATTTTTAAACTTAAAAACCTTATATCTACATGTTAATAAGTGTGTTATGTGTAGATCTATCACTTTTGAGGATCAAAAGTTGGATCTAAAGCAAGAAATGAAAGCTAGTTTTTCAAAAATTAGAAAACCCTAATTTTTTTCTACTTTGTAAGTTTATAACTTGAGATCTATAACTCCTATTTGCGATTCGTCAAAGAGGGGTGCTAGATGTGTAAGTTAGCTAGTAAACCCAAGTGGTATCACTCAAAAATATTGATTTTTCAAGCCATGAGAGCTGTTTTTAGCAAAACTGTCCAGATTTTACAAAAAAAGAGAAAAAAGGATTGTTTTTGGGCAGTTCATAGCAAGGGCAGTTTCGTCCATTTATTTTACTTTAAAAATTCTAGAAACATTTGATATGATAATATGATGAGCTAACAGTTTTTAGTAAAAAGATGGTAGTTTTTGGATGTGTAGGATGAAAGTTATGGATTTTACGAGAAAAGATTACTTAAAAAGTAAAAGGGAATAACTCCAAAACTTGTGAAATTGTTATAGGAAGTACATATAAATAACCAGAACATTCCCTAAAAGTTTTGGAATTTTGGGACAAAAAAATCAGTTCATGAAAATTGTTGCAAGATCCGACTATTTTGGCCATTTTAAGCATAATAAACGAAACAGAAAAATTCCAGCAAAATTATATGTTCATAAGGGTAATATTAACTGATGTTTCCCAGAAAAGTAGAATTTTTAGAACTGTTTTGTGTTTTTCATGTGAATGATTGAGTTATGAATAAATGGATAAAATAAGTTAAGTGATCTTATAAAGGGTAAAAATGTAATATTTTTGACAAAAGACCCTAAAGATGATGTAATCAGATTTATGGAGGCTGTTTTGGTCATTTTTGATGAGATGTTATATTTATGACATTTTAGGGTTGTTAAATAAAGTAATTAGTAAAGGGTAAACAATTAAAATAAATTGTTTATAAATTTAATAAATTATTAAATAATTAATAATATTAGATTAACATGTTATTAATAAATTTTAGATTAAAATAATATTAAATGAATAATAATATTAGATTAAAGTTAAATTAAAATATTATTAAATGATTAATAATATTAGATGATTAAGATATTATTAAATGATTAATAATATTAAAGTGTGATTAAAATATTATTAAAATGTTAATAATATTTGTAAATGGTTAAAATATTATTAAATAATTAATAATATTAGTAAGTGATTAAAATATTATTAAAGGGTTCATAATATTTGAAAACGATTAAGATATTATTATATGATTAACGTATTATTAATTGATTAATAATACTAAGAAGTGAATAATATATTATTAAGATTAATGATATGAAATGAGTTTAAGATGATAGTAATATTATCAAGGTATGATAATATTACTAAGGACTTAATGTAAGATCTAATATTTGTTATGTGGCTAAATGTTAGATAATATGTTATTAAAATAGTAATGTTATGAGATAAAGTATATTATGCTAATTGGAAGATCAATTTTAACAATGATAGGTCTTTTCAATAAAGAGATTATAATAGATTGCGTAGCAGTAATCGATGGACAAGGCAAGTTCCCTAACTCAAACTCGAGTTATTATTTCAAAGCATGTTAGTGGATAATTATTGTTGATTATTCCACATCTATGATTATTGATTCACACTTAGTGGATGTTGCATATTTTTATCAGGTATGAAAGGTTGATCACCTTCATTACCATAAAGTTCAGTTAAATTTGTTCATGGTCATTGTTGACCACCAACATTATTTGTTCAGTCATTCAATTATTGAAATTCTGATTCATTTTTCACAATTATTATATTGTTGAAAAATTCGAAAGCTTATTCTTTCTTTCAATCATAATATATCTTTATTGTATTTAAACTTGTTGGGCAAAGTAGTTGCTCACCCTTGCTATATCATGATAACATTTTCAGATTAAGACGAAGGCTCGAATAAAGACAGAGGCAAAGGAAAATTTCAGAATTAGATTATTATTCAGTTAGAACTATTAAATTATCTGATGCAAATGACATTGTAAATCTTATTAGTTATTGAAGGTATGCATTAAGTTAAGGTAGTAGACCTTGAGGATTATGTTATAAAAGTTTATTGTATAAATAATTTATGTTTATATCTTCCGCAGTAGTTATAGAAATGATGTATTGTGACGTACCAAGTCTGAGGTTAAAGGTACCCGAATTTGGGGGCGTTACACTAACCCTCAATTTTTGACTCCAACATAAGCCAAACTGTACATATTCAACCAAAAACTCAATTCTTTATTTTAAAACATGATTGCATAAATTTGATCACTGAAAACTCACTTATAAACAATATAGACTAAATTATACATACCCACAAACCTATATTATAGATTCCTTAACAAATTAATTATCAAAATCCATTTTTGATGAAGAACTCAAGAAAACATAAACTAGAGTTCTAGGGCTAGATTATTACCTTTAATTCTTAGAATAGTAGATGATTAACAAGCTTTGATCACCCTTCTTCTTCTTCCTTGATTCTTCCAAGCTTCTTCTCAATCTTTTACAGAGAACCCTCTTCTCTCAATTCTTCTCTATTTTCTCTATTCTCAGGCTTAACAAAATAAGCGTAAAAATAAACTGATGGAACATAGGCTCCGTTAAAAGAAACATGGGTCTCAGCAGTTACAACATACCAAGGGTCATAGGACCTTGTTTGGCTAGTACACTATATAACCCTTTTTAATTTATTTTAATTATTAACTTATTATATATTTTATAAATGTCACATCTAATTTAATTAAATCATATTTAATTAAATTATTTAACAAATATAACTTCAATTTATTTAACAAATCATTACCTTTCTAATTTAATTATTTGATTAAATTAGAATATTTCCATAATAATATCCATTGAATATTTATTCAATTCCATAATTAAATATTCCAATTAAAATGTTTATTCAATCCTATAAATATTTTTAACTATTTACGAAACTCACAATCTTACTACATTAACATATTATATTTATATGTAATATATATATTAATCTATCATTTTATTAAAACAAATATATTTACATTAATTCACTATTTTAATTAAGTGAATCACTCACATTATTTATGAAACTTAATTCATAACAATTCCATCGCCAATCAAGGCATGATAATCAAATTATATTATTTCATAATATAATTTTTAAATTAATTAAATTAACTAATATTATTCAGTTAATTTTCTTTTCGTCATAATTTCATTTAATTTCCTCAATAGTTAAATTAACTATTAAATCTCAGTTTCCCAATATATGAATATATTTCTCTTCTATATTCACACGTATTCTCTTCATACTAAATCACTTATTTCAAAATATATAACAAATATATTTAATTACTCAATCTCAAAACATCTCATAACAATAATTTTATTTATTTAATTCTTGTTTTAATAACTACTAAAAGTCCGGGTTGTCACAATTGCATTTCATACTCCTAAATCTAAACTTACTATGGTAAGTATTGCTTCTATAATTTCTGAAATGAGTAAAAAATTCCTAAGGTTTGCGCTTCATCTAATATTATTTCACTTGAATAATTTATTACTTGAATTTTTTTATTAAATTTTAAATGTCGGAGTACTATTCACACCGGGGTATTATTCACGTCGGGGTACTATTCACTCCAGGGTACTATTCACGTCGGAGTATTATTCACGACGGAATTTAGTTTTCTTTTCTTGTCCAAATTATCTTTGAAATATGAATCTTAAATATTATTCTTCAATTTTACTCCACAATTGGTTATCATGTTGACAATTTGGATATTCTTGAACTCTTGATAAATTAAATAACAAATCTCTAATATTTATCCTTAATTTCATCCTTTATATCATTGTCATCATCTTCATGCTTAAATTTGTGGTGGAAAGTTATCTTTGGCCCGTAGTGGAAAGTTATCTTTGGCCCGTAGTGCAAAGATGAACTGTTGATTGGTATGATTATGACCAAGAATTGTATATTGGTATAATCATAACCTTTGATGTTACAGATAAAGGCTTGTGGTAAGAGTTTTTTTTAGCTCGTAGTGCAAAGATGGATTGTTATTTTGTAATGTCATGATCATCGGTTCACTTTGGCCAGGGGTGCAAAGATGAAAGGTTGATTATTATGATCATAAAAATTGGTCTTACAGTTGTATGCCTTTGGCCCGTAGTGCAAAGATGGACTGTTGATTAGCATAACCATTGGTTTTACAGTAGTATGTATTTGGCTCATAGTTCAAAGATGGACTTTTGATTGACATGACCATTGGTGTTACAATGAAGAACTGTTGATTGGTGTTACAAGAATAAAATATTGATGATAAACTTTTAATTTTAAGAATATAGTAGATATTATGTTCTACTTAACTATTCTAATGGATTGTTGATTCCGTCGCAATTATGGTTGAAAACTTTTATCATCTACCATATGTTCTAATTATCTGATTTATTACTAATGAAGGCTATTGATAATTTAATTATCTTAGTCATGATATTCTTTATTGGGCTATTTATGCTCACCCTTTTACTTTATAATTTCTTTCAGGTAATAAGAGTGTAGGTGTGTCTAGCGGGGATATCAAGGGAATGAAGTGATGGTCCGAGACGGTTGAAGTTTCTCAATACATTATAAAACAGTGTGGCAATAATTGTAATGAGGACTTAAAATATGTGTGTCGTATTTTATACGTCATTTAATAATTGATTTTGGTGAACCAAATAGGATGATGTGCTAAAGTATTATGCATTCAAGCCAATCATGTATGATGATAAAACATATACTTTGTAAACATCTTATTTATTTATTAATAAAAGTATTTATTTACTAAAGACATTTGATTATCTACATGATGTTATTTTAATAATATGTGACAAACCCATAATTTTGTGCAATACTTTTAGAATCATGATGAGATCATGCTAATAAAATCTAAATTCTTAGATAACTTAAAAACAAAAATGTTCCCAATACTAAAAAGAGGATTAGTGAATCCAGATAGATTGGAACATATGTTGCTTGCTCATTGGATGAGGATGATTGATCTCATGATCATTTGCGTGGAGACACTAAAACAAGTATGTTAGTGCTTATTGGAGAATAAGTTCACTGAACGTAGCTCACTAAGGAATAACAAATAGAGTTTTACTTGGCTGTCAATAGAAATTCCTGTAGTGATAGTAGTACAAGTGATCATTGGACTTGAGATCATCATAGTATCTTGTGTATAATAAATTATACTTTGACTTATTCCTTAAGACCCTTAGGGTATATCAAAGGGTATACTTGGGTATAATTAGTTATATATGGAGATAATGAATGATCAATAAAGAATCTACCACTTCTAGTAAAAGAAGAGAATTGTCCTATGTGATTCGATAAATGACAACCCAAGAATCCTTGGCCAATGTGGAACAAAATTAGAAAGGAGTTTCTAATTTACATTCATTCAGAGTTGTGCATTTGAAAATCGAAATACATATAATTAAATAAAATAAGACTTGACAGTAATTTCATATCTTATATTTAATTGGGATATTGTAAGGTGGAATGATTGAATTGTTCGGAAACTATTTACTCAAAAGGTTCTTTTATGATTAAGGTTGAAATCTATATTATCTAAAAAATCGTTGATCGCTAAGGAGACTTATCTTTATTGTAGAATAAATATTATTTATTTAAATAAATTAATAGTTTAATTTATTTATTTAAATGAGATTATAATTGTTGTAATTGATTTATTCATAACCAGTTTAATATTGAGAACCTAAAGGGTCACACCATAAAAAGAAGAATGATTATTTAAGAAATTAATGACATAATCGTAATAATATGTCAGGTGTATTTAATTTAATTTATGGTGATAGAATAAATTAAATAGCTTAATATTTATTATTTAATATTTTAAAAATATTAAATATAAATTAATAAGAGTTGTCTTATTAATATTATTACAATTATTATTATTTTAATTTCTAAAGAAGTTTGGAAATTAATTTAATATAAGTACTCTCATTTATTCCTAATAAGATTAGGAAGAAAATTAATTAAAAGAGTTTAATTAATTATCCCTGATAAGATTAAGGAACTTAATTTGTTAGTTCCCAGTAGGCACAATATAGATCTAGAAGGGGGGGGAGTTGAATAGATCTTTTTAAATTTCAAATATTTTTCTCGTTTATTTTGTATTGCTAATGATTTAGCATATGACAAACATAAGAATCTTTTCAAGCACATCGAAATAAGTAAAAGTTCCCTTTCATTGATATATTCATAATCAAACATAAATTGTTTTTAGAGTTAGTTCGATTGTAAGCAGTTAATATATACATAGCAGTTATAGCAGTTCAGTGCATAATATAAATGACATAAAGTAAAAGACACGTGGGGTTTTAAGTGGTTCAGAGACTCAAGTTCCTAATCCACTCTTTTGCTTTTAACTAGCAGAATTTCCACTAAGGAAGGGCAGCACCCTGAATCACTAAGATTCTTTCAAGGCCAGCAGCCTTAGGACTTCAATTCACTAAGAACTCTTCAAGGCCAATAGCCTTGGAACTTCTCTATTTCCCTAGGAACTCTTCAAACCCAGCAGACTTGGAACTTCATTTAGTCCCTCCGGACAAGGACCCCTAAGGCCCTGGCTTCTTGTTGTTTGTTTGTTGTTGTTGTTGGAGATGCTGCTAAGATGTTCTTTAAGCTCTTCATCTCTGAATGCTTAGCAGCTTGACGTGATCATCCTTGAGGTGCAGTTGAGTGTTGCATGATGCTCAACTTCTTCAGATACTCAACCACTTTTGATGATTCCTTGTTGAACTGTAGTGAAGAACATTCTTCTTGATACTTGATGGCTGCACATGATGAGTTTCTAAGATGACTGTAAGCTCTTCTGTTAGGTACTTAGAAACTTTCTCATGCTTGACACCATGGTGACGTTGGTGATCTTCTTCCTTGATACTTGATGTCTTCTCATGATGGACTTGCTAAGATGACTGTAAGCTCTTCTCTCTGGTACTTAGAGTCTTTCCATGATAGACATCAAGATGACATTGATGCTCTTCTTTCTCTTGGTAGTTCAGAACACTCTTCTTATAGTAGAACTCTCACTTCTACTTCTTACTCTATTTATCTTCAAGTGTTCTTGGTGGATCGTAGAGTGAGCTTTCGGACCTTTATTGGTCACTCACTATTTTACGTTATTTAGATCAAGTCCACCATCTCTCCAAAAAATAACTCCAGCAACCCTTGATATTTGAAGCTCTTACTGATTTATACTCCTTTGCAATCTTCTCGTTAGAATGTAGCCGTTGGGAGTTATTCAAATCTCTTCACAGATCTCGAGTTGTCTGAGGTAGACTACAGATGTGATATGACATGTCTTTCTGGCACTGCAGTCTACTGTTTCACCTACCCCATCAGAGATGTCACTTTAATGTCTTGGGCAGGTCGACGACTTTATTTCCTCCTTCTGATTTCTCGATCAGAGGTTATCCTTTTGCATTGATACTCTCAATAAGCTCTTGTCCGAATATCACTCTTCAGATTGAATCGTTACAAATGCTTCAATCTTCAGATGACCGAACTATATGATTCTGATGCATGCCGTCTTGGACCTGATCGTAGTGTCTTGTTAAATGTTGCTTATTAACTGGTAGAGTTAACACTACAATCTCGAAGAGTGTTTATTGAATCTTCAATGTAGAACACCTCTTCCTTCTTTTGTGCAGTGCTTCAACACTTCTGTTTGCCTCTACTGATCTCAGATACTGATGGCTTAACTCCTTGCTCTGGTCCCTTCTGAATAGCAAGAAAATTCAAATTTGAGCCGTGTCCAGCTCTCTTTCTCCTTGTGATCTCCCGTTCACTTATCATCAATGGACTGACCCAATGCTTAATCACTTTAGCCTTGTTCTTCAGAGGCTGACCGGTATCTCTAGGTATACTCCATCAGTTCCATCTTTGTGTGGCAAACACTACGATCCTGGTTGCTTTCAAGATCGTTATCTTATATCACTTGACAACTACTGCACTTGCTGACTTTTCCTTAGTCAGTTACTAAAGTCTTTTTCTGATCAACTTGTGGAAGACTTCATCTCGAATGGCTTTTCAACTTAATTTGAATGCTGATTGGGTTAGTGCTTAGATCTTCAGTTAGCTTGCATGCCATTAGTTGAGTGCTCTCTGGTTTCCTTCAGGTTGGATGTAACATTGTAGCTTTGACCAGAGGCTTCATTTCTTTGGATATTCTGGGAGTGCTCATTTGTTGAGAATAGTATATGTTCTACTATTCTGCCTTGGCGTTGTGAGCACATCTTTGTTCTGTACTCTACAATTCAGCTTCGGCTGTGCAGACACTACGACTCCGAGATCAGATCTTGACACACTACGATTTCTGTTCTTGTGCTCGTTGTCTTCATCTGATCTTGCTCGACTACGATCTCTGCCTCAGATATGATCAGTAGACTCTACGACTTCGAGTGTAGTCTACGATTCTGATTTGGTTTCAGCATCAGTAGACTCTACGACTCTGGGTGTAGTCTACGATTCTTAACTTGGTTTTGGCAGATGCTCGATCGGCTCGTAGGCAGGCTGTCTCTACGATTCTGAACATGACTTCCTCAGCAAACTACGGCTCCGAGGAAGTTCTTCTCGACACACTACGATCCTTCTTCGTCTCCCCTGACAGTCTACGAACTCCGAGATCTACTATCTTGTAGACTACGATTCTGCCTCGATAGCTCTCTAGCTTTTTTTGCCTCTCCCGGCAGACTACGATTTCTGGTGTAGTGCTCGACGATCAGACAAGCCTATCTATTACATCATAAGATCAACCTAACATGCTTGATCTTTCTATATTTATAGTCCTTGTACATCATTTCTTTTTAAGGACTTTACAAAGCTGTTTTGGTTATGTAGGATCAACCTAACATATTTGATCAATTCATTCTAAGTCCTTGTACATATGTTTCTATTATTTATCAAAGAACTTTACAGCTTTTCTTAATGCAAGCATACTTGCATATTCATTCATATATATATTATAATCAAATCATATGTAAATAGGAATATCATTCACATGCTTATTCCTGACAATCTCCCCCTATTTGATTATGACAAAAACAATAAGTGCATATGCATGTTATGAATGAATCTTACATACAGTGAGCAGCTGTATTTCTAAAACAGATAATCATGAATGTCATTTATAATGATATGAAATTTAATACACTATGACATTTTACATCCTGGATCCAGAACATACCTAACTAGTTAGAGATGTACCTCTTTGGCTCCATGTATGTTTTCAGGATGTCTGTTGATCAGCTATTCATCTATTTAACCTTCTTGCTCCTGCTCCCCCTAGGATGATGACTTTCTGTCTTTGCTCTGCTCCCCTTCAGACTTATGATCTTCTTGCTTAATTTGCTCCCCCTCAAACTCTGCGATCATATGATCATCATCTTTTGGCTCCCCCTCAGATGATGACACTGCTTCTTCTTTTGTTATTTTCTTCTTTGACTTTCCCTTGGCCTTCTTGTCTTCACTTCTTCTGCTCTCCTTGCTCTTCCTTGAATGCCTCTTGCTCTTCCTCTTTCTATGCCTCTTTTTCTCCCCCTTTTTGTCATTAATCACTTGAGAGAGCTGCTCCATATTGGACATAAGTTGCTTCATCAGGTAGGAGGAGTTACCAACCTCAATCTTTAGCTCTTGTTGACTCAGCTCAAGTTGGAGAGAGAAAGACTGATTCATGTTATCAATCTTGTCAGAGAGGACTTGGATCTGCTCTTTATTTGCCGTCTGTGCTCGTAGAGCTTCTGCCTTCTGATCATGTATGGCCTTCAGATAAATTTGATCTCTCTCTTTGATTCTGAGAGATACATCAGCCATAGTGGCTTGGAGTCTGTCTGGAGCTGAGTTATCTTCTGTTGTTGTCAACATCTTTGACTCCTCATTGATTAGAGATATCTTCTTAGCCGGCTCAGCAGAATTCTTCAACAGCTCCTGCTCTATAGGAATTTGGTCATCTGGTTGGGCAGCCTCTTATTGAACACCAGATTGGACTCTACGATTTTCATCCTTGGACAGATTTTCGAAAGCATTGAGAATTTGAAAAATCATTGAGTACCAATCGCTATTGGAGGATGAAGGAATGTCTGATAGCAGTGCTTGGTCAGATGGAGGCTTCTCATTTTGGACTTGATCAATATCAATGGTAGAGTGAACAGACTCTACGATCATCTCCTTGGCCATAATTTTTCTGCCATCAGAGTCCACTCTACGATCATAAGGAATGTAGTGATTTCCAGCATGTCGATAGACTTTGAAGTGGGCCTGATCTTTGATTATTTTGGTTGCAAACTTCTTCACCCTTGGTAAGTTCTGAGCCACTAGCTCTAGGTTTGGAAACTGAGAGTAGCACCAGCTGAAGTAACTTCCATCTCTTTCAGTATGTGCCTTTAACCAAGGCATCCATTGGAAAAACCATCTTATTATCAGATCATCAGGATTGTAGAGGATAGTAGTGTAGTCCATCTTCATGTTGTTCCAATTTTTAAACACTTCAAATGCAGTCATCCTTACAACCGTAAGCTGTTCATTTTCATAGTTTACCCATCTTTCTGGAGGTACTTCTGGTGGTTCATCAGAGACTTTCATCACTATTCTCCTGGTGATTTTTACTGGAGAGAGGACATGATATAATTCTGGTTCCTCTGATTCTTGATGTGCAGAATCAGAATCTTTCTCCATCTCTTCTCTTTTTGAGCTTGAATCATTTTGATCAGATTTATCAGTGAATCCTTCTTGTTGATTTTCATTTCCAGAACCTTTTTCAGTAGTATCCACCTTGGATTCATCTTCTTCATTGCTAGTCCCATCTTCATCACTTTCTTCCTTTGACTCAGCTTCATCATCACTTACTTCAATGACTGCAGTAGAGTGATCACTTTTCTTCTTGAAGGCAAACTTAGCAAGTAGTCTGTAACTCTTTCTTCTCTTTGAGGGTTCAGTTATGGGAGAATCAAACTCTTCTTCCTCTTCAGACTCTGAAGCCTTTGAATCATTAGACAAACTTTCTTGATGTTCAGCATTGGCAGGGGCAGGTCCTTCTTCTTTCGAATCGACATCATTTGTCCCATCATCTGGGCTAGTTAGAGCATTTGCATTTGGAGATGCAGTTAGGTTATCTTGTAGATTTTCTTCATCATCATAGTGAATACTCTGAGAGTTAGCCATAGGGCTTGCATATGCTTTTTCATCAGCAGAGTTTGCATTTTCTTCCATGAATCCAGCTTCACCTTCATTGCTGGATTTGTTCTTTGGGGACTCAGACTTGAGACTTTCAGTTTCCTTCTCTTCTTCTGACTCTTCGTCTTTTTCTTCATCAGATGGACTTTCTTGGGGAACTAGTGATGGCATGCTTACCACCTTAGCTTTCTTTTTTAATGGCCCTTGAAGCAGTCTGTTACTTCTTCTCTTAGTGATTTTGTAGTCAGAACTTTTTCTCCTTCATCCTTGTCTCCGGTGGAGAGACTTCTTGGTAGGGCCTCAGTTTTCTTCACACCTTTGGATTTCTTCCTTGCTGGTATGGTTGCTGCTAGTACAGAGTCACCAGATTCAGAACTCTCCATTTCTTTCGCCTTTCTCTTCTTCATAGAGACCTTGCTTCTGCTCCAAGTTGTTGTTAGCCTCCTATTTTCTTTTGGGTTCTTCTTCCAGTTTACGAACAGCTGAGGAGACATTACTTTGTGAACATTTAGAGGCTCTCCCTCATCATCCTTGATCTTGCTTCCCAGCTTCTTCTTCATCACAATACTCAGTAGTCTTCCATGAAAGACCTTAGTCAGGGGTCTATCTGTAGACTTCTTTATCTCAGCCCTTTCCACCCATTTGGAAATCTGATCAAACAAGATAGCTCCAAAGTTTATCCGCTTCTTCAGAACTATTTCAGACATAATTTTCAACTGCTGATCAAGCACAGTGTCATGTGCAGTATCCTTGCATAGTATGCATTTGCCCACTATCTCAGCAAGGAACTCGAATTCCTCAAGAAACTCCTTCTTCTTTATGTCCTTCAAATTAGGGTTTCTTTGGTACTCCATAATCTCCTTTGCTTGTTCAGTGTTGATCTCATCCAGGCTTTTCAGTCCTAGGTCAGGAAAGCCTAAGCATTGATTGATATCTGATGATTTAATTTTAGAGACTGACCTTTGACCTTGGTAGAAAGGGTTCTAGCATTTATGGATGCATTTGAGTAAAACTCCTTAACCAGTTCAGTATATACTTGAGTGCTTGCCTCAAGACATTCTGAGAATCCTGCTTTCTTCACAAGTTCAAGAATGTCTCTGAACTTTTTTTTGGATTTCTCAAATGACTTGGTTCCAAGCTGAATGCCAATGATTACTCGCTAATCTGCCATTTGAATAGTTCGAGGAATGTGGGTATTTGATTCAGAGAGATTTATGAGATATAGCTGATTGTGATAAAGGCTCTGGAGGTTTAATTGATTTTAGCTTCGAAGAGGATTCAAGGGTTTGAGAATGGGAGGGAGAGAGGTTCGATAGTTTTGGTAACTGTTTGCATATTTTGAATTTGTCTTAATGGCAGTTCCTTCTGACTCTGCATAAGCAGTGATGTGTCTACTAACCATTGGTTGCACGATGCCCAGTAATGAGCTGTAACTCCCCCAGAACTCTTCAGTTTAATGTCCCTTTTTAAAACAAATAGGTGTCTGACGTGGATTGACCATTGACCATTTTGGTTCGTAGAGTAGCATGGTAAGGCAGCTATGGACTCTACGTTTTCCTTTGTTGACTCAATGATTTTCTTCTGAGAGATGCTGTAGTGGATGGTTTTGACATTACTCCTTATTGTGAAACTGTATGGCTTAACCATTGATGTACTTTATGAAGGGTTGGGGACTCTACTTCTGAGACAAATTTTCAGGACATCTTTCCAACCAGTATTAAACCTTATCTTCTCATACTCTGAATAGTTGGGCAATTGTTTAGTTCTTCCTAGCTCATCATGAGCTAGTGTATTCTGGTAGGACTACGATCGTTGAGTCTACTTCTATGATCATTGAGGTTGCACTACAATCATTGAGTTCTCTTCAAACTCTATTCTACGATCGTTGA
This sequence comes from Panax notoginseng, assembly GCA_016801055.1. NCBI lineage: Eukaryota > Viridiplantae > Streptophyta > Magnoliopsida > Apiales > Araliaceae > Panax > Panax notoginseng. Next base: position 59,905,978 of record CM029022.1, read on the forward strand.
CTGTCTTGGTCCTTGAGATGAACTTGACTAAACAATCCTTCTGGTTTAAGGTAGCTCAAGAAGGGCCAACCTCTTAGAATGAGCTAAGGGTCAGGTTTGTCCTTGAGGCGCTTTCTAGATGAAAAACTTTAGAAGTGATTTGCACTGATCTCTCATTTGACCTTTTCTGCTGGGGAGGTCCTCTACCAATTTTAGACAATTGTATTTGCTATAATCGTGGTGTCCTCCTGCTCTTACACTACGATCTGATGTTTGATCGTAGGTACTCCACGATTTTGAGTTGGGTGGCTGATATGTTATCAGTAGTACATTTTGAGACGTTTCTACTGACTATGGATCTTCATTTGGTTCATCAGCCACAAAGTTTTGGGACTCTATAGCTGGTACATTTCTTCATAGAATATCTCAGTGCTGTTGTTTCTTAACAGATCACTGCTCCCCCATGGTTGATACTGTCTTGTCAGATGAATGTGATTTCCTTTTCTTTAGGTGTATTAGAAGGCAGCCTTTCATATCTCCTTCTGACTAGAATCATCATTCTCTATTAAATCTTCTTATATCGTAGGCATGGATATCTTCTGGACAGATCACTCTACGATCATTTGACAGCACTACGAACGTAGTCTTCTTTGACAGTCTTGTGTTTGTGAAGTTCTGCTTCTGTAATGAGTTCCTCATGACTGATGGTCGATGATCCTCTGATGTGAGCTTCCTTGAGGATTCTTCTCATATATCATGCTTTGCCTGATTGAGCATATAAGACCTTTTTAATCTTTGGTTGAATGGTTTACTTCCATATAAAGATAAACAACCATGTGAGCTTTATTCAGATTAGCTCAGCAGGTCTTCAAGGACAGGCTTTGACATAAAGGAATTTTGTCAGAATCATTTCTGAACAGTCCTAAGCCTTCTGCTGGTTGAGTCTTCTTGACTGAAGTCTTCTGCTTCAGCATTCCTTAGTGTGGTCGGATAGACCAAGTACATGCAGGTTAGATACTTTTCTACTTTTGGTACCCATAATTAAATGGGTCCTGCTGGGTTAGTTTTCTAAATCCACATTCCTCATATATTTGAATCATCATATTGATCACCAGTAATCATATTCATGCATGTAACTAATTTAGATAATACAATTTGAGATGCATGATGGTGAGTGTAGGTAAGATTTGCCATTTTAATAAAACACTATTTTCCTTTGATGGTTTCATCATTTGCTTGGTTATGTTCACAGAGTTTAAATGTTCACAAAGTGATAATCAACACTATTACTTATACATACCTGGTTAATTCATAGAGGTGATCAGTTTCTATGAATCTTCAAGATGCTCTTGTAGAACTGATCATACTCTAAATGTTATCAAACACTTAGAACATCGGTTTGTACATACATACTAACCCATCAGCAAAGGTTTCCCTACATAGAATTAATTTAACCTTTGATATGCTTATGACCTATTTCAGATTTCTTTCAAGATGTCATCTTCAACCTAAAACTTGGATGGAGAGAAAGTTTGTAAGCATTTGAGTTTCCAACCTCAGTGTACTCTCTCTCTTCACCTTTTTAGGTAGATTATGATTTCTTGGCAGGGTACTGTTATAGTGCATAAGGAGGTGCAACATGATGTACGTATTTATATTAGTGAGGAACCGTACCTTTTTACTGTCAATTTCTTAACAGTCATTTAATTTGGATATACTGAGTTTAAGCATTGATGTGCATAGCATCACATTTGCTCCTGACATCTTGTTGCTCCAGTTGCCCTTCAATCAATCAGTTGAGGACTTGAAGATGTAAGCTAAGGGACTCTCAGTATCCTTGGTTCTTTGGCATCCTTGAGTTCATAAGGTTTACATCCAGCTTCTGGTTGGCCAGATACATGTTTGAGAAGTTCTCTTTTCTTCTATGAATAAGCATTTCTTAGCATGTATGGTATTTTCATCTTTTCAGGCTTGGTGGATGTTTGACTCCTTTTTGTTGATGTCTCTTGAGCTTCCTAGCCTGGTCTTCAGACTACAAGATTGACCGTGGGCAAGGATTGGTCTTGTTGGTATGGCAATCAAGAACATGGACCAATCTGAGTAGCTTCAGGTGTATATACAGATTTACCTGTACACAATATTTCCAACGTGTGAGCTCATCCGCATATAACAAGTGACTTGTTGCTAAACTAAGTTTAGAACAATGTGTATGCCTGGGATCAGACTCAAAGCGATTAGCTTTTGAATATAGCATGAGAACCTGCTCTGATACCAATTGTTAGTTCCCAGTAGGCACAATATAGATCTAGAAGGGGGGGGGGGATTGACTAGATCCTTTTAAATTTCAAATACATTTCTCATTTATTTTGTATTGTTAATGATTTAGCATGTGAAAAACATAAGAATCTTTTCAAGCACAACAGAATAAGTAAAAGATCCCTTTCATTGATATATTCATAATCAAACATACAGTGTTCTTAGAGTTAGTTCGGTTGTAAGCAGTTAATACATACAACAGTTATAGAAGTTAAGTGCATAATGTAAATGACATAAAGTAAAAGACACGTGGGATTTTAAGTGGTTCAGAGACTCAAGCTCCTAATCCACTCTTCTACTTTCAACTAGCAGGATTTCCACTAAGGAAGGGCAGCACCCTGAATCACTAAGATTCCTTCAAGGCCAGCAGCCTTAGAACTTCTCTAGTTCCCTAGGAACTCTTCAAACCCAGCAGGCTTGGAACTTCATTTAGTCCCTCCTGACAAGGACCCCTAAGGCCCTGGCTTCTTGTTGTTTGTTTGTTGTTATTGTTGGAGGTGCTGCTAAGATGTTCTTTAAGCTCTTCATCTCTAAATGCTTAGCAGTTTGACGTGATCATCCTTGAGGTGCAGTTGAGTGTTGCATGATGCTCAGCTTCTTCAGACACTCAACCACTTTTGATGATTCCTTATTGAACTGCAGTGAAGATCATTCTTCTTGATACTTGATGGCTGCACATGATGAGTTTCTAAGATGATTGTAAGCTCTTCTGTTAGGTACTTAGAAACTTTCACATGCTTGACACCATGATGATGTTGGTGATCTTCTTCCTTGATATTTGATGCCTTCTCATGATGGACTTGCTAAGATGACTGTAAGCTCTTCTCTCTGGTACTTAGAGTCTTCCCATGATAGACATCAAGATGACATTGATGCTCTTCTTTCTCTTGGTAGTTCAGAACACTCTTCTTGTAGTAGAACTCTCACTTCTACATAGTAGAACTCTCACTCTCACTTCTACTTCTTACTCTATTTATCTCCAAGTGTTCTTGGTGGATCGTAGAGTGAGCTTTCGGACCTTCATTGGTCACTCACTATTTTACGTTATTTAGATCAGTCCACCATCTCTCCCAAAAGAAACTCTAGCAACCCTTGATCTTTGAAGCTTTTGCTGATTTATACTCCTTTGCAATCTTCCGTTGGAATGTAGCCGTTGGGAGTTATTCAAATCTCTTCACAGATCTCGAGTTGTCCGAGGTAGACTGCAGATGTGACATGACATGTCTTTCTGACATTGCAATCTACTGTTTCACCTACCCCATTAGAGATGTGACTTTAATGTCTTGGGCAGGTCAACGACTTTATTTCCTCCTTCTGATTTCTTGATCAGAGGTTGTCCTTTTTCATCGATACTCTCAATAAGCTCTTGTCCGAATATCACTCTTCAGATTGAATCGTTGCAAATGCTTTAATCTTCGGATGACCAAACTCTACAATTCTGATGCATACCGTCTTGGACCTGATCGTAGTGTCTTGTTGAATGTTTCTTATTGATTGGTAGAGTTAACACTATGATCTCGAAGAGTGTTCATTGAATCTTCAATGTAGAACACCTCTTCCTTCTTTTGTGCAGTGCTTCAACACTTCTGTTTACCTCAACTGATCTCAGATACTGATGGCTTGACTCCTTGCTCTGGTCCCTTCTGAATAGCAAGAAACTTTAGATTTTTGGCGTGTCCAGCTCGCTTTCTCCTTGTGATCTCCCGCTCACTTATCATCAATGAACTGACCCAATGCTTAATCACTTTAGCCTTATTCTTCAGAGGCTGACCGGTATCTCTGGGTATACTTCATCAGTTCCTTCTTTGTGTGGCAAACACTACGATCCTGGTTGCTTCCAAGATCGTTGTCTTCTATTCACTTGACAGCTATTGCACTTGCTGACTTTTCCTTAGTCAGTTACTGAAGTCTTCTTCTGATCAACTTGTGGAAGACTTCATCTCGAATGGCTTTCCAACTCAATCTGAATGCTGATTAGGTTGGTGCTTAGATCTTCTGTTAGCTTGCATACCATTCGTTGAGTGCTCTCTGGTTTCCTTCAGGTTGGATGTAACATTGTAGCTTGGACCAGAGGCTTCATTTCTTTGGATATTTTGGGAGTGCTCATTTGTTGAGAATAGTATATGTTCTACTATTCTACCTTGGCGTTGTGAGCACATCTTAGTTCTGCACTCTACGATTTAGCTTCGGCTGTGCAGACACTACGACTCCAAAATCAGATCTTGACACACTACGATTTCTGTCCATGTGCTCGTTGTCTTCATCTGATCTTGCTCGACTACGATCTCTGCCTCAGATATGATCAGTAGACTCTACGACTTCGAGTGTAGTCTACGATCCTGATTTGGCTTTGCCATCAGTAGACTCTACGACTCCGGGTGTAGTCTACGATTCTTGACTTGGTTTTGGCAGATGCTCGGTCGGCTCGTAGGCAGGCTGTCTCTACGATTCTGAACATGACTTCCTCAGCAGACTACGGCTCCGAGGAAGTTCTTTTCGACACACTACGATCCTTCTTCGTCTCCCCTGACAGTCTACGAACTCCGAGATTTACTATCTTGCGGACTACGATTCTGCCTCGATAGCTCCCGAGCTTTCCTTACCTCTCCCGACAGACTACGATTTCTGGTGTAGTGCTCGACGATCAGACAAGCCTATCTATTACATCATAAGATCAACCTAACATGCTTGATCTTTCTATATTTATAGTCCTTGTACATTATTTCTTTTTAAGGACTTTACAAAGCTATTTTGCTTATGTAGGATCAACCTAACATATTTGATCAATTCATTCTAAGTCCTTGTACACATGTTTCTATTATTTATCAAAGGACTTTATAACTTTTCTTAATGCAAGCATACTAACATATTCATTCATATATATATCATAATCAAATCATATGTAAATAGGAATATCGTTCACATGCTTATTCCTAACATAATTAATTAAAGGAATTTAATTAATTAAATAAAACTCTATTTTTAATTAGATTAGAAGAATTAACTAATATCTATATAAGAGGAGTCTTATGCCAGATATTAGTAGACGTAATTCTAATTGTTGGAGAGTACTCCTTTTTTGCAGAGATAGAAAAAACTAGGGTTTAGTCAACCACTTTCCTTCTTGAATAATCCTTCTTCCTTGGTGAATCACCTCTAGAGGCCAAACACTTGGGTGGCTAACGTTGATCAAAGGAAGGAATCAATCCCAGAGATTCAAGGAGATCGCGGAGAACTAGGAGTTGAACTCCTACCGATGGAAGCTCGAATCTACAAGGGTATGATTCCATAACTTTTTATCCTTCGTTTTAATTAATAACATGCATAAAGGATGATCTAGGTAATTGGTTTGTGAAAAATTTAAATATGATTTTACCATGTTTCCATTGCTTTTATGCAATTTGATTGCGTCTATGATTCACACAAAACCTAACAATGGCATCACAACCAAACTTTTATGTAGTTATTAATTGTTTAGATGTGATATATACGATTGATATGTGTTTTATACAAATTTTTTGGGCATAATTATTAGCATATAATTGAGTTTTTGGAGGAGAAAAACTGCAGAACTCGCGAACTGGCAACAGTTTCTGTGAACTGGCGCTGCAGCGCGCCGTTTACTATGCGCCTGTTTACATAGTAAACGGCGCGCTGCAG